>BCLH01000055.1:133816-201106 GCA_001602315.1 Zoysia pacifica
AGTTGCCGGTTCTTTCTTAATGCTTTCTATTTGATGATTTAATAATTTATCAGCCAACTAAAATCTGCATTTTATCTTCAGCTTAATGATCACTGCTCTCTGACTAGTTGTACACATTTGGGTATTCCAAACTCAGCAGTCTGGCTTGTTTAGAAAGTAAGGTGCATCTGTATCGCAACCCTCCTGATTATGCACATATCAGTGTTTTACTTTTGTTAATGGAATTAGTTTGTCTCATGCAATATTAATTTGATGCTAATGTCAAGTCTGTAACCCACTGACAATTTAATGCTCTTGTAAATCTAACTAAGTGCTAAATAGATGAATATGTACCTTTCTGGACAGACAGAGTTTATTTGTTTAGGTTCTGCATGAGTGCATGTAAATATGTTTCCTTACCGCTATAGATGCAAGTATGTTACATAGCCAACTTTTAACTTCAATAAATTTCTGATGTTACCCAACTCCAAAACAGGGAATCGGCTTGCTTAGATTTAAGAACCAGCTTCCCTGTTTAAGATGAGAAAATGATTTCAACACAATAGTTAATCTATGATATTGCGCTCTTTGATCAATGCCAGCTTCAATATAGGTACACTAATATGTCACTTTGTTGTACACAATCTGATGCTGAACTGTCCACTGTATCTTAATGTTTTCAGATATCAACCAAAAGACATTTTCTTGAAAGAGTGAAATGTACCACAGGTCCCTAAACCATACCCAAATAGTTTAGGGACATGTGGTGCATTTCACTCTTCTTGAAAAGATGATATAACCCTTATTTTTTCCCTGTTGGAGTATTTTGTGAGAAAGTTCCATGTTTGTCCTACTTAAGTTAAAGAGATAATTCCCTCAGAGCCTTTGCAATTCTCCCTGGATCCTTATTTGCCATTGTAAAATACCTTATCCCACGTATGCCATCATTTTGCAATTCCTTACCCTTGTTTGTTACACATCATTTTTTTTTTGCTTTTTTTTTTCAGCTAGTTTGTTAGATGACCAAAGTGCCCTCAACTTCCACCTCTCCTCTCTATAGCCTGATTGCCGAGTGATGTAGGTGCATTTCATATGCCACATCACCAAAATGCATGCCACTGCCGAATGACCAATAATGTTTTGTAATGACCAAAATCCCAAGTAATGAGGGCATTTTGGTCATTATAGAAAATATTGGCTAAAAGAAAAGAAAAAATGATGTGGATAGCATGCAAGGGTAAGGAATTGCAATTTGGTGGCATACACAGGATAAGGAATTTGGCGATGGCAAATAAGGAACCGGAGAGAATTACAATGGCTCTTAAGGGAATTACCCCTAATTTTAAACTGCACTCTTGTGAATTAATTGACAACCATGAAATAAAATGTGACATACTCAGCTATATTTAGTGGTCAACATATAGCTGAGTGTTTAAAGGAATCTAGGTATTTTCTCCAGGTAACCATATGCACAGAAAAATCTAAATGAGTCCTCTATTATAGAGATTAAGTGTTTTTGGTCGGGCCTGCCTTTTGTATGCCCCCTGGTTTGCAGCAGCTATTTGCGGGATAAGATCCAGTGTTCAGTGAAAGGCCCTTTTGCGATGAAAATATAAGTTTACGTGTGAAGCACTTCACAATATGAAATTATTTGGTGACATGTAGGTGATCACATTGGTATGAACTGGATGATAAAGCCATTGCTAGAGTAGACCGCAAAGTAGGAACGGGCCTTAGTTGTGCTCTTTGATGTTGAATAGATCAATCCAATGTCATTGATATGCGAGAGAGGTTGACCCGTAACTACTCATAGTGACTGATTGATGGAAATACGCCGATTGTGTTACTGATAAACTAGTAATGTCATTCAACGTCAGCGTCCAAACAAGTACCAAATCAACGACTACCTTCACATCAAAGTTGTTTGTAGGAAACTTAGACACGCATTCGTTTGTTGTCTACATTCTTACTCCTTGCTTAAGATATGGTAGCTAAGCATTCATATATCCACAGCAGAACTAACTGACATATATAAGTACCGATTTCACACTGGCCATCCACCTTGAAAACTTTGTGTGTGGAGTAGCTTGATTATCTTCTAGATGGATTCACCTGCGGGAGTAACTTAATTAAGAAAAATAGAAATCATGTTTGTGCTGTTTTTATTACAGAAGAATGTACAATGTACATTTTAAGCCAACAATATTCATGGACAGAAGTTGCTCATATCCCTTATTTAATGGCACATCAACCATTGGGGTAGCAATTGAGGCATTTTGGAATTATGGAGGATAATACTATTTAAGTGGCATGGATACGAGAAAAAGGGTGCAAAGACTAGGACACACAGATTTTTTTTCCTAAATTAGAATCATAGTGTATACTGAAAGGTGTACCTTCACCACCACCTATTATGTGTTTTCCATTTTTGAAACTCTGTAAATTTGGCATACATTCCTTCAGGAAATTCCAAATGTTTTAGCCTCAGTAGAACCACCATATTTTTTTCTTAGTTCTCTGCTATCTTTGAAGTATTTCTCATGCTGCCTGCTGTATATAACTTTGGCCTTTACTGTACATTCATCAATGCATGCATATTTTATTCAATTTCATCAGAATGCATACATAGATTATTGCCAGTTGGAACTGCATGAATTTATCTTCTTAATAGGCATTTGAAATTGTATATCTTAATTCCGCACTCTGATTATTTGGGAAAGTTGATTGAACAGATAACCCAATCTTTATTTAAAAGGGAAAACTGATTTAGTTTCCTTTTTATAAAAAAGAGAGATTTTTTACTCATGTAGCGAAAGTCATAGGATGAGAAGTTGCCTGTTTGTTCAAGATTTACGACTATTACTTGGATTACTAGATCCATATTTCTTCAAACAGGGATTATTTTCATTTTGAAGGAATTTTTTTTTAATTTAGATAGTGCTATCAGCTATTCTAAGGAAAACAGATATGCACTTGCTCAAAGCTTCTTTGAAGCTAATGCTGGTAGGAGTTTCTAGTTTATTGACAGATGCTCTTAGTTGTTGATCGTGGCAAGAAATGGTTGTCCTTGCCGGTTGTTTCGCTTTTAGGTGTTCGTAGGTAAGAAAAATGGAGTTATTGACATTTGTCGGACAGCAACAGCGATGCTACTGATGTTTGTTAGAGAATAATTCCAGTGCAAACAAGTAAGCCCATTTTTTGTTCAATGATTCCTGCCTCTGTTCTTTTCATTCTCCACTTCCCTTTTCATTGCATCCATTCTATGGACAAAGATTAACTTGCATTCGTCCCTTTTTCCTTTTGGGCAGGAAAGGCGTATTGATATACCAGACCAACCGTGACCAGATGGCTTGGATTGGAGTGACCGACTGAGTGAACAGTAAGCCATATGCTCACTCCAGTTTCTGGTTCCAGAAGCCAGAATGCATCTACGAGCTGCTGCTCTTCAGAGACCAGGGGTTCATTCACTTGTAATGGGGGTCCTCTGAGGCTGTGACCATTGATGCGGTGATACTGAATAATCGTAGAGTTATGCAACAACGGATGTAAGTGCTGTTACTATAAGGGACATGTGTAGGGTATAGCACAATGATATTTTGACCTTATGACTTTCTGAAATTATTCTCAGTCTGGCAATGGAAATGTAGTAGATTTGTCAAAAAAAAATGCTTAAAAATTCCGGGCGCGGCTTATTCGGCCCAACATTCATGACAACCAGAACAAGATAGGGAGCCAACACTGGACAAGCCCAGCCCAATAGGAAGCCCATGTTAATCTATCGTCGTCTCCGCTAAAGCCTTTCCCACTCGACGACGGCGCCGCCGAAGGTGGGGAAAAGGGCGGCCAGCGGGGGAATCAAGGACGTAAGCCATGGTGGTCCGGATCCGGCTGGCGCGGTTCGGTTGCCGGAACCGGCCGTTCTACCGGGTAATGGCCGCAGACAGCCGCTCCCCGCGTGACGGCAAGCACCTCGAGGTTCTCGGCTATTACAACCCACTCCCAGGTCAATCCCGTCACCCTTGAATTCGCGTCCATTTCATCTACTTTCAATTGGTTTAAGAGCTTGCGTCTGGGTTCAGGGATATTGTGATTCTGCTGCTGCTGCCGCTAGCCGGGTCGTTGGTTTCGATTATTTTCTTTACCGCCGCATCGTATGGGGAAAAAGCGTGTAGATGAGTGCATGTAGGAGCTCGAGTGGTGACCTGATAAAACGTAATTTTTCTTACCCTTGGTGATGTCTGCAGGTCAGGATGGTGGCAAGAGGATGGGTCTGAAATTCGATCGGGTCAAGTAAGTTTTGCTGCCCGCGATAAGGCATCCTCTATTCTGCTCTGGTCAAAGTTTTGGAATCCTGTAGTTTTACTGCACAAGGAGAGAGATCTTTTATTAACATTTTGCCTAGAATCAACACTTAAATCGTACTGAAAATGGTTTCTTCTTGAGAAAAATTCCTTTCTTGGCCCTAAAAAAATTGCTGCTTCCTTCCTTGGCCCTTTTTGTTTTGAAATTCCCTACCCGGACAAAATTTCATCTTTCATTCTTTTTTTGTGCCCTTCCATTAGTTTAAGCCACTAACAGTGTTAAGTTAGGGGTCAAATGATCATTTTACCCTTCTTATAAAGTGAACCACCACAATGTTTGCTTGAATTTGTTAAAAAGTTAACACTATCACGCTTTCATGTTAAAATGTAGTATATGTTAAAAAAATTAACAATGTTATGATTACATTTTGAAAAACAGTGCACCATCAAATTATCACAAATACAAGTTGAACTTGTGGTGGTTCAGTTTTTGAGAGGGGTAAAATAGTCATTTGATCCCTAACTTAACACTGTTAGTGGTCTGAAGGGCTAAGAAAGGAATGAAAGATGAAATTTTGTTCGGATAGGGAAGTTCAAATCAAAAAAGGCCAAGGAAGGAAGCGGTGACTTTTTTTAGGGCCAAATAAGGAATTCTCTCTTTCTTCTTCTGTCAAGTTTCTTTAGTATTATAGTTCTCTGTTTTTTCTTTCCTGCTGTCTGTTACAACTTACAACAAACAATTGTGGTAGGTATTGGCTGTCAGTTGGGGCACAACTCTCAGATCCTGTGCAGCGTATTCTCTTCCGGGCTGGACTTCTGCCTCCACCTCCAATGCTAGCGATGGCTCGGAAGGGTGGTCCTCGTGATAGGCTCCCCATTCATCCAATGACTGGTCGTCCCTTGGACCTTGAGGGCGTCACAATTGTTAATGACTCCAATGCTCCTGAAGGCGGTGCTGAAGAACATATTGATGAGGTGGCTTCATAAGTATTCTGTTTTAGCATATGAAGATGCTAAATTTTGTATTTAGCATTTGTAGTGATTCCACAAGAGAGCACTTGTTTGTTGTCCTCCTGACAAGATTAAGAGTACTTGTACAATATGGCAAACTTTTAGTCATGTAACTTTCCATCATTTTTAATAAAAGGGCAGTATTATTTTCCTTCCTAAAAATATCCCCTCATTTTCTAGCAGGCGTTTGTATTGTTCTGCTTAGTTAAAAATTATCTGCATCTGTGCAATATGCTTCTCCTGTGAACAGAATATTCATGGCAAAGGAACACTTGCACCTTGATGGTTTTTTTTTTTTTTGTGTGATTGCTTTCTGAATGTTTTAATTCAATAGTGACTTGTAAGGTAGGCTGTAGGCAACTATGTAACGCCTTGTACAATGAAAGTTTTGCAGAATATGCATAACCAACACAAGATTGTTCTTGTGATTTTGTCTGTGCTCCAATCTGAATGATGCCTGACCTGACCCGATTGCATAGTTGGTATCGTGCATGTTGCATTTATGGGAAGCTGAAAGATGCATTTTGCAGATCGTTGTGCTTTCCTATTCATTTTTTTTTTTTTGAAAGACCTGTGCCCTTTTGTTCATGCTGGTGCAGTCATGTGGGATTCCTTCCTTGTACTAGTTCGTTCTTTACAGATGCATTTTTGCCCCCGGAAGCATCTTCAGAGATGGACACAGATTCACAGGCTTTGCTCGTAAGGTAAGAATTGAGTTGAAGGTCCAGTGTATCTGACGAAAATGTATCATTCTTGAAATAAAGTCTGTTATTTGATTCAGTTAGTGGATGAATAGATTTTTTTATATATATATGAATTGGAAAAGAGGTATCCTGGCAATTCCCATGCTAATACAGTTCAAGATGTTGCTTCTGCATCGAATTATCAAGAATGCTCTTCTGCATGTCCAGATATAGTAATGGAATTCTCCAAATTAGGGACGGAGGTTCAGTACTGAGCAATATTCAGGCACCACATCATGCATCGGTTAAGAATGGTAAAACAAGTATATTTGAGCTGGAGTTAAAGCATATACACAAGCACAAGCATTTTCACAATGGGACTACCAAACTCATGTCAACATCATAGGCTTGCATCATCCCTACAGGTATTTCTTCTTTCCCAGGTCACCTTGCCCATGCAACATGCTAAACCAAGCTCGCCAAGAAAAGTTTTCGTTGCAGCACCTGCCTTCCTTGCCTCCCTCTGAATCATAAGCTTTAAAATATCTCGAGCATGCCTTCAATGTCTTCTTCCCCTTTCACCATCTTCCAATCAGCATCAGTTGCCGTATTTGGCCTTTTCAGATTGACATGGAGGGGCCAAGGCCAAGAGCTTGCAAGCTATTTCTGCTTGTGCTGGCAATGGGAGCATGGTTGCAAGTGTCAGTGGCTGTGACGTTCACCATATCGAACTACTGCTCGTACCCGATCTGGCCGGGGACGCTCGCCGGCTCCGGAACGTCGCAGCTGTCCACGACGGGGTTCAGACTTGAACAAGGGCAGACGGTCCAGCTCGCCGCGCCGGTGGGGTGGTCGGGGAGGATATGGGCGCGGACGGGGTGCGTGTTCGACGTGGACGGCCTGGGCGTGTGCCAGACGGGCGACTGCGGCGGGCGGATGCAGTGCGCCGGCGCCGGCGCGACGCCGCCTGCCACATTGTTCGAGGTCACGCTGGGGAAGGGCGGCTCCGACGAGGACTTCTACGACGTAAGCCTCGTCGACGGCTACAACCTTCCAGTCGTCGCGATCCCGCGGTCGCGGCAGGGCCCGTGCAACACCACCGGCTGCATGGCCGACCTCAACCGCTGTAAGTGCTCCCTGCACCGCCGCGTACCAACTCTGTGTTAGCCTAGGCTTCGGCATCGCCGCCGGCGACCGGGTTATAACCGTGGCTCTCGTTGCCGCCAGCGTGCCCGAAGGAGCTGCAGGTGGACTGCGGCGGCGGCGCCATCGCGTGCCGGAGCGCGTGCGAGGCGTTCGGTCAGGACAGGTACTGCTGCAGCGGCGCGTACGGCACGCCGGACGCGTGCCACCCGACGGTGTACTCCTCCATCTTCAAGTCGGCGTGCCCGCGCGCCTACAGCTACGCCTACGACGACCGCACCAGCACCTTCACCTGCAAGGCCGACGAGTACACCGTCGCCTTCTGCCTCCCGACCTCCGGGTACGACGACGACTCGATCGCCAATGCGGCCACGTGCAGAACTCGAAACAATCTTTGCTGATGTCCTCGTTTCTGTGATCCGCAGGATAAAGGAGTCGGACGCGGTGTTTCTCGGAGCACAGATGGACGGCCAGAGCAACGGCAATGGCACCGGACCACCGATCTACAACAACGGCGGGTTCGGGTTCCTACCGCCGATTTACAACTACGGCGGCGGAAGTTCCCGTGAGCCGGGGTTGACGGCGTCGTCGGCGAACACCAGATTCACCCACCCGTGCCTCCTACTACTGCTGCTCGTCTTCTTGTTCTGATCGCGCTCGGTCGGTTGATCACGGTCCACACGTGATTCGTTTGGTGAACGAGAATGCCGTTGAAGCACTTGATGAAGTAGGAGGTCGGCACGGATCAAATGACTAGATTATGGGGCTTGAACAAGGTAACGGGGTCCAAGAAGAGTACGGGAAGAAGAGGCTGTTCAGGTGCCATTGGCTCCTATTCACTGTGTATTATAGCTCTAAAATTAAAAGCTTTTTTTCCATCCTTCAAAAGGTACCAAAAAATAGAGGTAAGAGCATCTCCAGCATATGCTTTAAAAGTAATGCTTTAAAACAAGTTTTAAAGATCCTATAACTTTTATGTTTAAAGATTTAGGGTGACATGCTGCAGCGGATGCTGTAAATGGATGCTTTATATTTTTATTTGTCTCTCAGACATTTCATCGAGCACTTTGAATATGCTCACTGTGGAGAAACCATCGCTGGTTTTGTGGGTGGAGGACGTTGGGCAAAGCGTATGGCCGGGCAAGAGGAGTCCTCGCCGGCACCCGCTGATCCGCAGCTCCGCATTGCCGGAGATCTTGTTGTTGGACACGGCGCCCGCCACAGCAGCTAGTTCTGCTCCCTGTCCCTCGCTGTGCCGCGCTTCTTACCCACCGGGGAAGGCTACCCCTGTGCCTCCATCGCTAGCTGTTGCACAGTGGAGACTAGTTAAAATCGTGCAAAACTATCTGCTTCAAACTCCAAGCAACGCCAAAGCAAAAAGCTCATGCTCAGACATAACAAAAAGAGAGAAGATGGGGTCATTGGATAATCAATCTATGGCAAAATCGAAGCTCGCTTCAAACTCCTCGACATCGCCTCCTTCGCGTTCATCAGCGTCAGCTTCATCGTCAAGAAGAAAGGCAGCGGTGACAAGATAACGCGTCGAGCAGGGTGTCGGGGCCATGGCGGCGCGTCAGGCAGGGAGCAGGGCTACGTTGGGGCAGTAGATTGACGAGTGGGGGCGGCGGAGAGTCAGATAGGAAAAAGAAACCGTTTCGCGCCAAGCAAAACCAGATAAAGCACTGGATACAGAATTGATGTTTGTGCTTTAAATATAAAGCACGGGAAATTTACAGGATTTTTAAAAAAATTTAAGGCACCACTTCGTTTTAAAACATTTACTTAGAGTGATGCGGTGCTTTATATTTTTAAATTTTAAAGCACCATATTATTTTAAAGCATGTGTTGAGGATACTGTTATTCAGAGTTGCTTTGTGACGTCGACAACCTCCATCTTCTCTCTCACGACGGCACCCTTCTTGACGGCAAGCCTCTGGAACATCTCCGTTGCCTTGGCCGCCCCGCCTTGATGACCCCGCCGAGATCGCTCACCGCTGCCATCCAACAGTCGGGCACCCTTAACGCCCTCCGTCCCCGGCCACCCGGACGCGCCCTCCTTCACCACTGCGGCGCCGCCGTTCCAGATGGCGGCGTCCAAGTCGACGTGCGGCGTGGGCGTGAGCACGCAGCCGCCACCGGCCTTGGTCTGCGCATCCTCCCACAGGCGCCGCGCCAGGTGCACCATACGCAAGGAGAAAATTATATAGGACCCGAGTCCTTATGGATCTGTAGGAACCCTCCTTTCTCACCACGTGCTAATCACCAATCTTAAAGTAATTTTCTTCCATCCAACTTCCCTTCCGTTCACGTTTCACTTAGCGTGATGTAAATATAAATCAAAATTGGTTAGAGGTAAAAAAAAATTATACTCTCTCTATTCTAAAATTGTTGTCGCTGTAATCTTTAACATGAACTTTGACTATTTATCTTATTTAAATTTTTTTTTGTTAGATACTATATATTTTGTTATAGTTTGCTTTATCATGAAAGTTATTTGAACACGATTTATAATTTAATTAATTTTTTTAAATAAGATGAATGCTCAAAATTGATGTTAGAAATTAATAGTGATAAAAATTTAAAAATAAAAGGGGTAGATGAGATGATAGAAACAAAACTATATATAATCTTACAGTTATCAAACTCTAGTTGCTTTAGCACTAAAATGTTTGATTTGGTACTTCTCCTGCAGATATATACTCCTTCATGCCAAAATTGTAGTTGCTATTCACTTATAACATCAATTTTTATCATTTCTTTATTAAAAAAATAATTTAAATGTGTAAAATTATAAGTTGTGATTCAAATAATTTTAATTATAAAATAAAATATAACAAAATATATGGTATTTATAAAAAAAAATTATAAGATGAATACTCAAAATTGATGTTATAAATTAATAGCGAAAAATTTTAGAAATGGAGGGAGTACAAGTTTTTCTACCTCTAATTATTTTGATTTCTATTTACATTACGCTAAGTGAAAAATGGGCCGAAAGAATATTTGGGCTGTAAGAAAATTACTTTGAGATTACACGTGGTGAGAGGAGAGAGGGTCCTACAGGTCTTCGAAAGATTCTTTCTGTAAAAGTTTCTCTCCCATACGCAGGGGAAGAAAATTACACAGGACCCGGGTCCTTCCTGAATCCGTAGGACCTTCTCTCTCCTCTCCCCACGTGTTAATCACGAACCTTGAAGCAATTTTCTTCCAACTGCATTCCCTTCCCGCTTACGTTTGGCTTAGCGTAGTGTAAATATAAATGGCACCAAAAATAACTCGTACTATCTCTATTTCTAAATTATTATCATCATTAATTTTTAAAATCAATTTTAACTATTCATTTTATTTCAATAATTTTGATAATTATTTATATTTTATTATAATTTAATTTATCACTAGAGTTATTTGAATTATAACTAAAAAATTTACACATTTGAATTAATTTTTAAATAAGACGAATGATCAAAGTTGATGTTAGAAATTAATAACGATAACATCAATTTTGATAATCTTACAGTTGTATTTGATAAATATCTAAATTGTTGTCACCGTTGGGCCTGTTCGGATGCACTTTTTTGGCTGCGCCGCGCCGCGTGGATTACTGTTTGTAACTAATGCTACACTAAAAATAGCTTTATCGTAGTTAATGCGCAGCCGCAGCCCGCTGAAATAATGGCAGCCGAACATGTCTATCAACTTATAACATCAATTTTAACTATTTTTTATTTAAAAATTAATTTAAATATTTAAAATTATAAGTTGTGATTAAATAAATTTAACTATAAAATAAATGATATTTATCAAATTTTTAAAAATAAAATAATAATCAAAGTTAATATTAGACATCAATAGTTAAAATATTTTAGGAATAGACAGGGAATATGATAAGATAATTTTTTGACGATATTACAAGAAAGCAATCGACATTCAATTAGTAGAAACATTTATTTTGCTAGAATTATTTTTATTTCCTCTCTCAACGATGTTTTTTGATTTTTTTCCCAAACTTTTGCGAAACGTGGGCCAGGAGAGAATTTTGGGGAAAGAACTTTGAGATAGGTGATTAAGACGTGGTGAGAGGGGAGAGAAGTTCCTACGGATCCCAAGGACCCGGTCCTGCGTAATTTTTGAAAATTATATAAGACCCGGGTCTGTTATGAATCTGTAGGACCTCCTCTTCCCTTCCAACACATGTTAAGCACCAATCTCAAAGCATTTTTCTTCCAGCCTAAATTTCCTTTTGGTCCACGTTTCATTTAGTGTAATATAAATGTAAATCAAAATTAATTAGAGGTAAAAAAATGTGTACTCTCTCCATTTCTAAATTCGCCATCGATTTTTAAAATCAACTTTGAGTATTTGTCTTATTTAAATTTTTTTGATAAATACAATATATTTTGTTATAATTTATTTTATAATTAAAATTATTTGAATCATAACTATAATTTTACACACTTAAATTATTTTTTAATTAAAAAATCAAAATTGATATTAAAAGTAAATGGCGACTGGTACAATTTAGAAATGAAGGAGTATATATTTGACAGAGAAGAACTAAATCAAACATCAGGTGCTAAGCATCTAGAGTTTTACAGATAACTAACTGTAAGATTATCAATAATTCATTTTCTATTATTTCATCTACTCTCTCCGTTACTAAATTTTTGTCGCCATTGAATTTTAACATCAATTTTGATCATTCATCTTATTCGAAAAATCAGTTTAATTATATAAAATTATAAATCATATTTCAAGTAACTTTAATGATAAAACAAATTGTAACAAAATATATTGTATTTAACAAATTTTTTTAAATAAAATAAATAATCAAAGTTGATGTTATAAATCAACGACAACAATAATTTATGAATAGAGGGAGTACAAGCTTTTTTTACCTCTAATTAATTTTGATTTATATTTATATTATGCTAAGTGAAACATAGACCAGAAGGAAACTTGGGGTAGAAGAAAAATGCTTTGAGAGTGGTGCTTAACACGAGGTGGGAGGGTAAAGGGGGTTCTACAGATTTAAAGGACCCAGGTCCTATATAATTTTCTCCCGCGGGCAGGCACCGCGCCTGCGCGTAGGTGTCACGGATGCCGCGCTACTCGCCGTGCGACGAGCCTAGGTCGTGGAGGAGACCAAAGCGCTCCAGCACCAGCACGCGCGCGCCGCGGGACGACGCCGGGCAGCTGCCCATGATGTCGGCGCCCATGGCGCCCATGACGATCACGTCGTGCCGGGCCAGACCCTCGCCGTCGGACGACGCCGTTGATCCGAGTGGAGCGAACAAGAAATTAGATCAGACTCGGATCGAAACGCGAATGGGATGGTTAAATTACGCGGCACGATGGCACCGTTTAAATTATAGAGCGCTCTAAATTATATGGCGCCAATTCCGCATGCTCGCGAGGTACAGGTAGGAAAAATAAGCTCAATGCTCAACCGTCAATGCTCCATCGGACGGCGCAGAATTTTCTCAACCCCGATAACTGCGGCGGTCAGCAGGCGTTGACACTAGTACAGGGTTTTAGCTTAACCGTCCTCATGGAAAGCTTCCCTTCGACCCCTGCCGCCGCCGGCGGTGCCGCCGCTGCTGGCGCCTCCTCTTCGTCCTCCTCCTTGAGCCCTTCCCCCTCTACCAAACGCCCGACCACCACGCTCCGCCTGCTCTGCCCCTCCAGCCGCGCCGCCGCGCTCCGCCCCTCGCGGGACCTTCAGGTGGAGCAACCCCCCGTGGGGGACGAGGTCGTGCTCACCGTATCCGGGCCGGACGCCCCCGCCGCTGCGGTGAGGGCGTGGGAGCGCGTCGTCGGCCACAGGGTCGGTGGCGAAGAGTCGGGGGAGGGGGAGCAGGAGAGGGAGGTGGCGGGCGTCGTGGGCTGCCGGATGCTGGCGGTCAGCTGGCAGGTAGGGTGCGTGCTGGGGAAGGGCGGGAAGACGGTGGAGCGGATGAGACAGGAGAGCGGCGCCCAGATCAGGGTCTTCCGGAATAGGGAACAGCTGCCCCCCTGCGCCATTCCAGGGGATGAACTTATCCATGTACGCCTCTCTAGGTCATCCTTGATTTATCATTACTGCTCCAATGAGGATCGGATGCGGAATTTCACCAGGTTTTCTTACCTTTCTCATATTTTGCATTGTGATAGGATGCGAAATTTCACCAGATACCTATTTTAAGTGAGAAGTGACATTCTGATAAGTTGAGCAAATTAGTTTGAAATAAATCTAGGATTAATTTGGCATATGCCATTACAATTTTGCAAAATTTTAAATATGTTCCCTACCATTGCTTTTGGTTAATTCAGTACTTTCTACACATAGTGAAACTTCTCATCTGTGTTGTTCAAAAACATAAGATAGTATGTTTTTGCAGTAATAAGGAATTATTGAAAATAACATTTGAAGGCTATATATTTTTGTTGCTTAGAAATTAAGATGTCGAGATCATTATTATTCATCTGACCATCGAAATTTAGTCAACCACCATGTTGCAGTGATACTTTGGGGGTGTTTCCAAGGTGACTTTTTCATTCTACTCCTCCTAAGGGTTTGAATCCAAATCATCCCATCCAAACATGTCTCATGTAGGTTGATGTTATATTTCCTGCTGATAGGTTTATTGTTTGGCATTGCTTGAAATTTATCATCGTATGGTTCTGTTTATTCTTTCAATTGGATATTTAAACGTTGGGTTTCTGGTCGTTCTCACATTAATTTGTTTTCTTGCTAGATAAGTGGGAGCTTTCCTGCAGTAAGAAAAGCACTGATATCTGTTTCAACCTGCATCCAAGATAATCCTAGGCCAGACCCAAGCAACATTCCAGCTGGGAGATCATTTGGACCCCCAAGTGGTGGAACTGGTTGCCCCCCTGGAATTGATCCGTATTCTCAAAGAAGCTATTTACCACCACATATGCCTGATTACCATGCCAGGCCTGGTCCTAGATTTTTTTTCGAACAAGAGATAGTGTTCAGGATGATAATTATCAATGAAATGGTGGGCAGCATAATTGGAAAAGGTGGTTCCACCATCCGTGCATTACAAAGTGAAACTGGTGCTTCTGTTAAGATTTTAGAGCCTATCTCTGATTCAGATGAGCGTGTTGTTGCAATATCTGCACGTGAGGTTTGTCTATTGACATGATATGATTTGTTCATGTTTCTTTCAAGTGACATAAAAACTTTGTTTTCTTCATGGAGAAACCAATATTTTGTTCTTTATGTTATACAAATCTGTTTGTTTTTGCGCACTGGTATGTAACGTTCTTTTGTAACCAATGGACTACTGCATCTTTATCTATCAACTTTAATTGGTATTTTTGGATAAATTTTGTACTTGGAATTATTTGTTCTCTATCTGGAATATTGTTTGATCAATGGATATCTCTTGGTGCAGAATTCTGACATGACGCATTCTCCAGCTCAGGATGCAGTGCTTCGGGTGCACTCTAGGATCGCTGAGGCGTCTATGGATAAAAGCTGTGCTGCACCAGCAAGGCTCCTTGTTCCAGCACAGCATATTGGTTGCCTGCTAGGCAAAGGGGGATCCATTATTACAGAGATGAGAAAGATAACAGGAGCTAGCATACGAATATTTGCAAATGAACAGATTCCAAGATGTGCCCAGCGAAATGATGAGATGATTCAGGTATACCTCTTTATATGCTATGCTACAATGCCCCTAAGTTGGCGTGACGTCTTGAAATGTTCGTTAATAGGTAAAATGTCAAAAAAAAAAACTCTTATCTGATTCAAACCACATTAAAATTGATTCTTGATTCTGGTCTATTTTATTCAAGCTACTGATGGCTCATGGTGAACATCGAACACTAGCAATGAGTTTCAGAGCTAAGAATTCAAGGTGTTGAGACTTCCAACTGATAATTTGTACTAGTACATATCATAAATAACAGCATGTGCAGCTTCAAGTTGGATTCAAAAGAACACTCCCCTTCTTAGATATCCAGAATTTTGTTATGGAAAAATATAAACAGGGCTAAAGCAAACTGCAGAATATCTTTATTTTGTTGACTGAAACAATATGCTTTTTTGTGCTTTGTTGCATATTCTATAATTCTTTCATAATAATATTTCAACATGATGGGCGCGTTCGGTTCTCATTTTTGTGGCGTATTTTAGCTGCGGCTGTAACTGGGCAGCTGTTCGGTAGCCTGCTAACCTGCTTATTTTTGGCTTTTTTGAACTGTGGTTGTGCTGCACAGCAGCTGCTGCAGCTACGAGAAAGGCAGCCGAACGCACCCTATATGTGCTGCAACGGATACTTCAGTTGGAAATGGCACACTTAAATCTTATATGAATTGGTCAATTTTGTTACTTGATCCTCTAAACGAAATTGCACTTGGTTATTCATAGTTGTGTTCAATCATCAACCGAACAAATAGATATGCATAGGAATCTTAAAGGAAAAATAATTCATTGAATCAAAATTTTTAGCTGCACAGGAAATTTTTACTTCTTGAATACTTTTCTCAGGTCACTGGGAGCTTCCAATCCATTCAGGATGCATTGATTCATATAACTGGAAGGATCAGGGATGTCATCTTGCCCAAACCACACCCTAGTGGAGTCATGCCTCCCTATCCTCCTGTTGGAAACATCCCCCTTCACCAATCAAGACAAGAACCAGCTCCACCACATCCAAGTGGGGCCATGCCTCCATATCCTATGCATTCTTTCAGAGCTGATGCTCCTAAGGGCCCGTTTGAATCTGGTGAACATCATCGGCCACCTGGCCCACTTCCACCACATTCAATGGAATATATGAGTGCTGATAGGATGCAATACTCATATGGTTGTGAGCATGGAGGTCCTCGTTCTTTTCTAGAACAGCCATCACCAAGAGCCTGGGCTTCTGAGGTAAGCTGCACATATTTATGATTAAGGGGTGAGTACAAGAGTGGTGGCTAGTCATTATTTAGCATGTTTGTTAGTTGCATAGTGTTCACAAATGTCTTTTCTGATGTGTGTAACTTAATTAGGAAGGGGTGTCGTGAGAGTAAGTAAATACTATGCTATCAGGTTGTCCATCACATTTCGTTCTGATTTTGGATCTGTACTGGTTCAATTGCATATCTTCTGCAGGCACCGAAAACAAACAATGAACCTCCAGGAAATATGCCTGATGCAGTACCAGTCACAGATTTCAGAATGGGACCTGTGGCAAGGTACGTTAAAGCCGTTTTTGTTCAAGGTTTTATCTTGATATTGAGATCCTTACAGGGTTTTCTATGAGGAAGAAAGCTTGAACCCCATTGACTAGTCTGTAGCAGTGCTATCCTTAAACTCAACAGATAAAAAACTGAATGCATTTTTTATTATTTGGTGATATTGTCTGATCTATTCTCTTCAACAGTGAAAACCAAGGGGCTATTCCAACAAGTTCAACAACAGAAGTTGTTATTCCTTTCAACTATACACGATTTGTTTGTGGAAGCAACGGAAGTGATCTTGTAGAGATAAAAAAGGTATCGGCTCGTTTCTGATGTCACAACTATAGCTGGTCAACTGGGCCGGCCTGAGGCCCGGTACTTTTGGCCCAGCCCGAGCACGGCCCGGCACGACAGTAAAACAGGCCGGGCCATGCTGGGGCTTGGCTGCAGGTCCGCTGGGCCGGCCCGAGCACGGCCTGATCAGGCCCGTTCTTGAGCCCGTTTAGCCCGATCGGCCCGGCTCGACACAGCATGGCCCGTCCAGTCCATTTATTATTTTATTGAAATTTAATATTAGAATATATGTAACTTGACTTATTTATGTTTAAAATTTATATTTTTCTATATTATATAATTAATTTTTCAATAATATCTCAAAAAAATATATTTTTTCCCGTGCTGCGGGCCGGCCCGGCTCGGCATGGTTTGATGGGCCTGAAAACACAGCCCGGCCCGTGTAAAATTACCCGGGCTGTGCCTGGGCCTGAGTGGTCGGCCCGCGGCTCGGCCCGATGAACTAAGCGGGCCGTGTCGGGCTGCCTCGGAGTTTGCCTGAGCCCGAGCGGGCCCGTGCTGTGCCGGCCCGGCCCGGCCCGGCTGGTTGGCTAGGTATAGTCACAACCAGATAAACAGAGGTCATTCTTGTTGCTTCTGCTTATGAAGGCAACAGGGACATGTCTTCTTGATTTACTATTATCGAGTGAAACTTCTTGTTACCATGTATGTTTATTTTTTTGCTAGATTGTAATCCGTCCACACCGCTTGCTCGTACTTCTCTGTATAGGATTGTACCAACCGTTTATACTCGTTGTAGTATTGATTTTTTTTTTCAGGCCCTGTAATCCCATATAAACCTAGCAACAACTTGTGTATTGCTTTTGGTAAGCAATTCATTTTTTGAATATTCATTCCTAATGCGGTGGGAATGTTTTCCTTTCAGATGTCAGGGGCTTCAATTACTGTTCACGATCCGAAACCCGGTGATGCATGCTCAACAATTGTTATATGCGGGGATCCTGAACAAACTAAGAAGGCGCAGAGCCTGATACATGCCTTCATTTTTTGTGGCCTATATCAAACCTGATACATGATGATGATGAGCTTCTTGATTCTGGTGAGGAGAAATTGTCTCCTGATAGAATCGTGTACTCGTACCATTGGTACTGAGATGTTGTGTGCCCTTCTAATGCGTGTGTTGTACAAACAGAACTGTACATTGTTGTAGTATTGTGCTCTGGTTTTGAGATATGGCCGCAGTCCAAATTTTAGCATCATTAGCGGTACTACCTTGTCCTATCAACATGTCATCCCGTGTGATCAATCTTTATCTCGTACTACTTGGGATGTTGCTCTGTATGATGGAGATATGGAATTCCCTAGCATTAGGGCTTCTCCAATGTGCAGGGAGATTTGGTTCTAAGCAATAAAAAAATAGTAAAGACTAGGTTCCATACATTGTGACGTTGATTCTAAGAAGGAGCAGCTCCTTTGTATAGAACCAGGTTCTATTGCAAGCATAGTTTAAAATAAATGATTTTTTATTGGATAGTACTATACTTGTTGGTTCTATACATTGGACACTAGTGTAACAACTAACATCAAATTATAGTGGGTCACACTATGGAACCAAGGTGGGATCTATACATTGGAGTAAAGACTGTTTTCGAAGTTTCAGCTGCACCTTTGTGCGCCTTGACTTGACTACCTTAAAGTTACAGCCCTGACTGCTCTGTTAGGATCTCAACAATATTTTCTAGCTCTGGACAACATTACCATAGAACAAGTTGTAGACTTCGCATGATCTGTAACAGGTCTCGCGCCCTCTTGGGTACTGGCTGTGGATTGTAGCCAGATAAAGAACGGGCTGGAGAAGATATAGAAAATACATTAATACACTTGCAATGTATAGTACATTTCCCACTTATGGTTCATTGCTGCATACAGAGCAGAGCTCTCGCACAATTCTTTATATTATGGAAATCCTCAAGCAGTTCTGCTGCAAAACTGGTGAGCTGACAGAGCAGAAGTTGACCATCACTGCAAATCACAGACAATTTCACATCCATCCTTACATTCATTTTTTGATACATTGCAATCCTGCTCCTCGCAGTTTGTTCCAGACACTAAGCAACTGACATACGCTACTCATGACAAAACCTTAACCGGTGCTTACAAATTTACCCAAGGCACTGCCAAGAGTCCTTTCAGTTGATATTATTAGAGTAATAGTACAGCATGCAGGAACACTAACAGTAGCACTTGTAGGCAAGGTGACTTTTCTTCAAGATGTAAGTGGAGATGAAGGCCTGAGCTGAAGCGCTGGATCCAGGAGCAGGCACAAGGATCTGGGTCCGACCAGAGGGGATCCTTTTGCCCGTGACATGTCCATAGAACAGACCAGCGATAGCAGGGACAAACACATCGCTCTGCGAGCAGATCTCCAGGTCCAGAGCTCTCGCTAGGTCTCCATTGCTGGACTTCAGGAATTCACCTTTGTTCTCAGTTGGCATTATGTCATCCTGCAGAAACACACAAGTTGAGCCACTCAGTTCACCATCAAAACATGGTCATGCACATGAAATTGGTAATGTGCATGTTTCCTGTGCAGAATATGCATTCTGTTACTACATCAAGCAATAAAAGATTGTATTTCACTATGCGGTCAGAAATTTGCTTGGGAGAAAACAGAAGGTAATTTACATTAAGTGAAATGGCATAATTCACTACTTGCCTTGGTATAAGTGTTTGGAAATGCTTCCTTCAGGGCATTCAGGTCTTTGTGCCACCACGTCTCTGTCAAGTATATGGTTGTATTAGCTGAGAAGCCAACCTTCCTCAGGAAACCCAGAACCTCATGAGGGTAGTAGCAGCCTTTTCTTCTAATGCCTCTGTCTGTTTTGCAGCTCTTCTTTCCTAGCATGTCCTTACGCATATCAATTGCCAAGATTATCCCTTCTGATTCTTTGCTTGACTCTTTCAGCCTGGCCAACATTTGTTTGGCTACTTCAGAATATTCAGGTTTCAGTTCAAGACTGCTAAACATTGCAAGGCATGCAGTCGATTCTAAGTCCTTGTCATTTGTCTCCTTTGCTGTAAAACTTACAGAAGAGAAAGAGATAGCAAGTCTTAAGTAATTATTTTTTTGGAAGATGGGCTCAATGTTCTCTGTGATGAAGTCTTCAGTCACCCTGTTTGGTACTCTTACAACTGCTGGCTTCCTAGCGCTCACTTCATCAGGTAGTTTATGTATTACTTTGACGACTCCTTTCATGCTCTTCACAAATTTATCCACATCATACATGTCCTCGAATTTTCTGCTCACACAACATATATCATTAATTCAAAAGGACGAATTTTTTCACATTGATGAAAGCAATCATGATTGCCTATATGCTTATAAAGTAAATGCGTAAATATGATTCATCTGAAGATACTGGAAATTGTCTCCTTGTTCAAGGAACATACCGCTTGTGTCCTAATTCAAGTCCTCTGACTTCAGGAAGTACAAGTGCTGCACCTAGATACCTTGCAATAACCACAGCATCTGCAATCTGAGATGAAATTTGGTCAGGAGGTTTGAAGGAATCTAGGCAAAATATGCTGGCACACTGCTCATTTGCTTTTATTTTTTTCAATCAAACATACCAGCTGGTACAGAATTACAGGCTCACCTGTGAGATGTGATATTCAGGCCCAATGGTCAATGAGAATGTAACATAACCCTTAGATGGCCTAGCTTCTGCAGAAATCATTCGTATCAGTAACCATCTTTTTTCAGGGAAATGATGAAACGAAAGCATCTCTGAGTATGGCATTGCTCACTTGGACTTGGATTGGCCCAGCATTGTTTAAGCTCCTCGTCAGCCTCCATTAAGTGATCCAGTCCAACCCTATCAGCATCAGTGATTTGAGCATCGTCCACCATCTTCACTGTATTGAACTCTACACCTGTCGCCTCAGCGCTTAGCTGTTTCAAATTGGGACAGGTGACAGCTTGCCAATTATCAGTTGAGAAAAAGGAACTATACAATAACCAGATTTATCAGATATCAATGACAGATCCCTTTTCGAAACTGTGCTAGCACCCTAGATGCAGCTAGATAATTCAAAGCACAGTGAACAGTGATAACCAAAGAGCAGACTTAGTCAACGATGCAGCCCGACCACTTGCTTGTTTTGGGGAGGCTAACAATGTAAGTATTCTTTACAGACACCGAGCTTCTGATTCTTTTGACTTGCCACCTAAATACCTAATGACCATTGGCCAACGTGCTACTGTACGGGAAATTAAATAATATAAATAAACCCTAGCTAAGCCCTAAAAGTCAAGGTCCCGAAACAGTTCGAGATCCCCTTTCACCAGTGTATCCCCAAGTCACTTGAGATTTAGCAAGAACTGAAAGGAAAATGGAAATGCCGTCCCTAATCACACACTTGAGAGGTCCAGACCAACCAGTGGCCAGAGCAGGAGGACCAACCGACAGCCAAATCGAATGCTCCCAACCCCGACATCACCACTACCCAAACGACTGACTCTCACGACGAACTCGAATTTACAGCAGCAAATCGACAGCCAACAGCACGCCAACCGCTAAACCCAGGAAATGAAAGGAAAGAAGAGGACGGTACTAATAAAAAGGGGAAATGCGAGATCTTCGCAGGACCAGACCAACCTCGGTGCTGGAGAAGTGGTCGTGCTTGATCATGTTGCCGAGCATGACGAACATGGAGAGCGTGAGGAAGCCCGCCACCACCTGCCGCGGGTCCACCGCCATTGGCTCGGACCGAGACGAGAGAAGCGGGGAGTGGGAAACAGGGGAGGGGAGGAGGCGAGGGGGAGAAGCAGCAGAGCGGCCACCGACAGGGAGTGTGAGACAGCGGGAGTGAAGCGAGCACGCGGGTGCGCCGGCTCCGGCGCGAGTAAATGATGTGGATTGCCGCCACGCCCGCGCGCTGGATGCGGATTTGGGTTCGGTTGGTTGGTGGCAGGCAGCGAGTCGCGCGCCGCGGATATGCCGGCGTGGCCCGATCGGGATCCGGGGTCTCTGCTCACAAGATGTTATTTTAACCGGGCAACTAGGCCACGGTTACTGTACGAGACGGAGACGAGTAATTCCCAAATTCATGCGCACAAGGAACAAAGGGTTGATTTTTTTTTTTTTTTTGGAGAAACACCTAGGGTTCAATCTTCACCTCCCAAGCGAAGCCCACAAGCAAAGAAATCTGGCCGGTGGCCCACGAGCAGAGATCAGGCCGGCAGCCCACACGCCTGACAAGCCCACGAGCAAAGACAAAATGACGCAGTCTACCAAGCCCACAAGCTCACACCAGGACCTAGCCCACGAGGAAGGAGCTAGGCCGTGTGTGGGCCTCCCTGACTGCTTGTTTTCATAAGGCTCGAGCGCTCCCATTTTGTTTTGTCTGAAAAAAAAAACAGTTTTGCAGGTCAGCAAGGCGTCGTCCTCTCTGTACTTGTAACTCATTATTGCTAGTCAACACGAATCATTATCCGAACGATAAGAATTTAAAAACAAATGAAATATTATCAGGAGGAAAACGATCGAACAGAGAGATCATGTGCGGTTTGCGTTTCATTTTCGGCGTCAGCAGCTGCCTAGCTTTCCAGACGACGTGCTAGTCCCAACGAACGCAGCAGCGCTTTGTAGAAGACGGGCAGAGCATCACATGTCCGAATATTCGTTTGTTGGTCTATCCGCCTCTCCCCTATCGACTTATTGACTTGATGAGGCAGCGAACGTCACGAAATGGATATTGTTTGTATATATATCATCCCGCCGGGGTCAACAAGGATTGGGGATCGGATGCGGCCGAAATTCACCACGTTTTTATATGGATGTCGTTAATTAGGAAAATAGAGGGAGTTGCGGTTTCTGAACTTTCAGAAAAGAGAAACGTGTTCTGAGCTTAGTGATTCGATGCATATGAAAAATACTTAGGAGTATATATGGCACCAACTGCTGCTAGTTTCTACTGATGCGCTGCTTCATTGTAATAAGTGGAAGAAGATCGTACTTAATCCGTGCGTCTCTGTCTTCATGCCGATCATAATACTAATAAAAATCAGTAACAAACCTTTTGTATTGAAAGCAAAAGGAAAACCAGTTTTCCCAGCTACTCCCATTCGAGGCTTGAGCTGACCTAAAATTTTCCGATGCACTGTCCGGTTGGAAAGACAGGGCCCCAACTACCAAGCATTATAATGTCAAGGCAAAGCAGGCAAGATAACCTAGCTAATCCATCGTACGAACACGGAATATTTTTATATGCCAATTGCGCAGCAACAGGATAAGATCACATTGCACATGCGGAGTCATCAACCCCATCTCTCTCTCCTCTCTCTCCACCTAAGAACACGTGGAGTAGTATAATAATCTTATCAATCGCATTTGCTCACATCGAAAGGATTATGGGATCAAAGATCAAAATCATTAAAAAATCAACATAGGATCCTTCATCCCCATCACTTGTCTGCTCTTTCTCTGACTAAAGCCTACTGGCCAAGAACACCTGATTAAAAGAATTGGGGTGCGATGAACACCATCCCATGCGATGCGCCGATGCTGCTTTTATCTAATCTACTTCGAAAACAATGTCGCTCCGCCGTCAATGGGGACGCCGAGATTTTTACCAACTTCGATTCACCCCGTCGTTCCTCCGAGAAATCCACGTCACTGGAGCTTTGTTTAAGCTGTTTTCGTGGCGATTCGCTGCTGTTTGCTCCGTCCCCGTCCTGTTCGCTTGTTTGATAGAAACCGAGGGCGTCGCGGGGTGCATTTTTTAGAAGTCTTCCCGTGCGGTGTGGGGCATGA
The DNA here is from genome assembly GCA_001602315.1 of Zoysia pacifica. Taxonomy (NCBI): domain Eukaryota; kingdom Viridiplantae; phylum Streptophyta; class Magnoliopsida; order Poales; family Poaceae; genus Zoysia; species Zoysia pacifica. The sequence goes on from BCLH01000055.1 coordinate 157,217, forward strand.
TCCACGCACGCACTACGCGGATTGTTGAAAGAAGAAGGAAGCACTGATCTGTTCTGCTGCTGCTTTTTCGAAACAAAGTTACAGGTAAATCGACTTTCAGTTGCGTTCTTGGGATCAAAGTTTTCGTTCTGTTTGATTGGTTAGATTCATCTCATCTCACGAAAGCAGAAGCTTAATAAAAATTGAAGTGTGGCCAATGAAGCTGCACGATCAGAAGATGCCTCACCCAACAAATCATAACGAAGCAGCAGAGTTAACAACGAATCAAAGGCAAAGCAATCAACTAAACATCATCATGATCATCATCATTATAGTTAAATGATACCCACAGGTTAGGTCAGTTCATACACATACCTTCTCGAGGTGAAAGAACATCAAAGACGAACACGACAAGCTCAGACGTTATACACTGCAATTATATGTGGCAACTGCTACTAGTAACATATCTCTACGAACCAGCCAAGATTAGGCCAAAGGTGAGAGCAAATTTGAGGCTACTACTCCTGAATAATGCTACTATCATCCCTGCTCGTTTGGAGATCTGACAGCGAGAAGGACCTCGGAGACCTGAACGTCCCATGGCCATTCCGCCTCGCCAGCAAGCCCATCTGCGTGGTGTGTGCACCGAGACGAGGCGGAGGCAACGGCAATGCCGGCGCGTTGCTGCCGTTCTTGCCTCGGCGCGGCAGGTGGTTGTACTCGTAGTCGTCGTCGGAGTCGTCCTCCTCGCCCTCGTCCCCCTCGGCGACGGCGTGGTCCAGGGCGAGCAGCGGGGGCAGGTACGTCGCCGTGGCGAGCGCGCTGCAGGAGGCGCGCCGGGACCAGTTGGCCAGAATGCGGCGGCGCTTGTTGAAGGGGTTCTCCGGCTTGGCGAGATCCTTCGCCGCAGCCACCGTCGACGTCGCCTCGGCGAGGCTGGTGAAAGACTTGGACTTGCCGGAGTAGAAGCTGGAGAGCCCGCTCCTGTAACAAAAGATCGAACATAAGCAAATCCTGTGAGATATTTCAGTCGATTATGTATCAAAATTCCCCCTTTTCCCCTTTTTGACAAGCTCCCACATCATTCCCCCGATCAAGAACTTCATTTCCAAATCGGAAACAAGCCTAGCGTTGCTAAAAAGGGCATAAAAAACTTCTCTCGGTCCAAGAAAAAGGTTCTAATTTTGCAAAATCCAAGAGCAGAGGAAGAAATGGAAGCTGTATGAACTCACTTGATGGGCAAGGAGTCCTCTAGCGCGTCCAAGCAGCCGAGCCCGTCTTCCTCCTTGAGCTTGCTCTCCACCTCGTCCTCCCCCTCATCCCCTTCGGCCTCTGACGAGGAGTTCTCCCCTATCGACGAGCTGGACGGCGACGGCGCGCCGATCGACGAGTTCTCCGTCAGCACCTCCTCGTCCTCCTCTATGAAGAACCCGTCGCTCCTCCTCTTCCTGACCGACAGAACCTCACGTTCGCCGGCGGTCCCGTTCCCGGATCCGGGGAATCCGTAGGCCGGCCGGACCTCCGCCACCGCGGTCGACATGTCGCCTGCACTGCCGGATTCGTCGGTTCGGAGGGTGCCAGTGTGTGCGTTTCAGAGCAATTGAACAAATCTCTGGAGGATCGGATATGTGTCCGTCGAAGAACAGGACAGCAACTCACCCGCTTGGTGAGAGAGAGAGAGAGAGAGAGAGATATGAAGGGAAACGCAGGAGGATAGGATAAGGGCGAGGACCAGGATGCGACGTGGGTAGGCGGAGTCTTTGGAGGATGATGGGTGCCGCTGGGTCCAGGATCCTCTGCATCAGAAACTCAAACACGATATGTCTCGTGAATGACGTGCTAAAAAAATTGTTAATATTAAGAGAGATGTTACAGTATTGAAGAGAAATTAGAAGTATTTTTTTCTCTTTGATTAAGATCAACAGTTGATTTTTAAAAATTAGTATCGAATCTATCATTTTTTATATCGAACTCAACATTTTAGTATCTTTGACTAAATATCTTTTTATTTTTTAACCATTAAATCTGATTAAATAGATGGTTGTAGTTAACTTCAAGTATTATAACATCTTTGTTATATTAATTTTTAGTATATATAGTTTGTCAAGCATATAAAAATTATTTATTACTATGATATTAATAATCTATAACAATACATATTATTATACATTAAAACACTGTTTGACATAACATTAACATCATACGTAAAATAGAATACGAAGATCAAACAAACCAAACCATTTTATGGTCTGATGATGGTATACTATTTTTGTTCTTTGACTAATCACAATGAACAAATAGGTACATCTCACGTGTAGAGAGACGAATCACCGTATGATACTATCAACGGTTGTCGTTAACTGTCAATAGAAGCGACGGTTAGATTCACAGCAAGAACCCAGCTAAAGGTTATGGTGATTTTTAAAATATCTAGCTCTAGCAATACATTAGTAAAAATACATTAGTAAAAATAGTTAAAGGAAGTCATTTAGGAAAAAAAAAACTTATCAACCTGTACAAGCACAACAAAACCAGTGGACAGGTACAATTTCATCTATCCTTCTAGCCGCAGAGAATCCTAGCAGCCCACGCCGAGCGGATGAGCATCCCTTGCGTGGCCACTGGACCGCGTCCACCCCTGGTTTCCCAGCGCCGCGTTTCTGTGGGCTTGGGAACGCAGACGCCAACGCGACGAGGAAGAAAGCCAGTCAGCCAGCAGCGGCGGGCCCGGTGCCATTAGTTATGAAAAATTCCACAATGAACTGAAGTATGTATTAAATATGATAATTTTACTAAAATATATCATCTTGACAAGAGAGAAGATATGTGAGAGAAATAATTGTTTACTTCATATCAGTGGATAATAGTCATATAAGTGACTAGAAGTTAATGCTATATGAACTAGTTATATAATATACTCTCTCTATTCTAAAATCACATTCGATTAAGCTTGTAACGTTAAGACCATAAAGCAGCTGTCTTCACATTTAATTCTTTGTTCACTGCTCCTTATTAATCAAGCAGTAATCACGGCATGCATGCAGCCTGCTTATTTACCGGCAAAAACATGGAAAGCGCAGCGCAGCAAGGAGAGAGATCACAGCATGCAGGGAGACCAAAAGTGCATGCAACGGGAGGCTTTGCTTCAGGACGCCGGGAGCCAAACAGTCGTAATTAAGGAACTTAATTAGAAAGGGAAAAATGGCAGCATGCACACATAGCAAAGGGCTCTCCTGAAAAATAGCAAGTAGTGTAGATGATTGTGGGAAAAAGATTTTGAGCTTAAACAAATATAATTATGGGATGGAGAAAGTATATAACAGTTAATAGAGAAGCATTTAATGTATAATAACTACTTTTTTCTACGTTGTGGTTGCTCTTACGGTTGCAGCAGCACCATCGAGCCACGGCCACGACCGCTGCTGATGAGGATGAGGAGGAGGCGCGCGCTGACGAGGTAGGCAGGCGCAGGCGAGTGAGGCGTTTTGACACGTTCCTCTTGCTCTGCCGCGTCCGCGCGTGATGTGGTGGCGGACGAGGACGAGGAGCGACGCCGACGAGGTTGCCGGTCGCTGCGAAGCACCGAACAGATCGGTCGACCTCCTCCGTCCATGTATATTCATTCAAAGGCTCTGAAGTCCGAGCGAGCCGGATAACCACAAACCGCCGTCTACTGCTCCTACTCCTACCAAACTGGAGTACTTTTCGTCGTATTTACAAACATCCTACCTAGTGCGACGCTTTGCGGCCGGATACTATGTGTTACAGGGTGATGCTACTACGTCTTCATGGGATGCTACGACTTCAGCCGAGTATTCAGTCAGCCGCCGGTACTCTGCTGCCCAGGTAGCGGGTGCTTCCGACGAACGTTCCTTACTCTGACGATCCAAGTGTTCTCAGTCAGCGGAGCGACGCGCGCACGGCGATGTCTCCGGTCACCGCGTTTGACTTGGCCACCGCGGCGATTTATCTCCGTTAGTCTAATCTTCGAGAAGGTATACCTGTAACACCCGTTCAAAATCACTCAGCTTCACATTTCAATCGGAGTTGCGGTACAAATTTGGTTTGTTTGTTTGTTTTTGAGCAAGTCCAGCAGTACTAGGGAAGCGTTTGTTACAATGTAATCCAATTATGTTAATATATGTTTGTTTTAACCCACTCCGTAATCAAGTGTATCGTAATTAAATCCGGAGCTATTCTCCCACGTAGGAGTCTGGCTGCAGAGCATTTCCGTTTGGAAAAAAAAAATCCTATTTCAGTCCCTCAACTTTTGTTCAGTTGTGCGGTTTTGATCACTCAGTTACAAAACCGGTACCCGCGGTTCTTCAACATTTAAACCGTTCATTTTTTTCCCTGAACGGATTTGATCGATACAATGACCTCAAAAAATTATAAAACTTTGTAAAAATTAAATCATTTTATAGAGAACAAATTTTGTTTTAGGACCAATTTAAAATTTTATTTTTTTTCTAAATTCATATAATTCCAAGTATTTTTATTGTTTCACATACATTTTCTTTAGAAATTTCAAATTTCACATTTTGAATTTGAATTCAAATTCAAAATTCAAACTGGGAGCTAAGTCATTGTTTCGTTATAAATTTATTTTCCAGATTTTATAAAAAGAAATTTGTTTCGAATTTGAAAATGAGTCCAAAACAAAAGTTGTTTCTCGGAAATAGATCTATCATCTAGAAAGTTTCAAATTCATTCGAGTTCGAGAATACAAAAATACTCCGCGTAGGCAAGAGTGGTTGCTATATCTTGCATGCACTGATAGCCCTTCGAGCTCTGCCTGGGAAAAGAAGGCAACGCCTGTTTTGTTGAACATCTTCTAGAGGCGAGACGGTAATCATCGCGTATTTGTAAAAATAAATCAGAGTCCGGGACACAATGGTGGTTGTAATACTACATGCATTGATGGCTTTGGGGCTAAAAAGGCAACGCCGGTTTTGGTAAAAAGCTTTTAGAGGCGAGACGGCAATCATCGGGGCGTTTGTAGAAATAAATCAGAGTTTGAGACATTTTGCTTTAAAATATTATGAATTCGGATGAATTTAAAACTTTATAGGATGATAGATCTCTTTTCGAGGAACAACTTTATTTTATACCCATCTCCAAATTTGAATTCAAGTTCAAAATGTGAAATTTTAAATTTCTAAAGAAAATGTATGTGAAACGATAAAATACTTAGAATTATATGAATTTAGAAGAAAACATTATCCGATGGTTTTAGAGGTTTAGATTATTTTTTATAGTTATTTTTTATTTCTAAATTTTTAAAATAAAATGTATTTCAAATTTTAAATTCGTTCTAAAACAAAATTTATTTCATGTAAAATGATTTAAATTTTTGCAAATTTTTATAATTTTTTGAGGTTATTAAGTATTTGTTTTCTAATTTAAAATAATATCATATTAAATCGAGTGAAAACGTCACCTCAGGCTGGCACATCGGACGAACCGTCACATGGACGCCACATCAACCAAAACCATCCGTTAAATTTGCCCAAAGATAAAAAATGAACGAGTTTGAAAGTTGAAGCATTACGGGTACGTAGTTTTGTAACTGGAGGACCAAAACCGCACAGTTATGGAGAAAATAGGACTTTTTCCTTTCCGTTTTCAGGCCCGGGGTGCTGGGCTGGACTGGTCGAGTGTAGCCCACAATAGTTTTCGGCCTGCCATTCCGCTACGATGGAAGCGTTTCGAGGCCTTAAGACCAGAACGAGCTGCTCGATTACAGTCAGGTTCCCAAAAAGAAAAGGCACTACACAAGTCTGTCAGATAAGCTTTCGGCAGCAGCTGCAGTCACCTTTGCAGATGACTCGAGTGGATCACAAGCTTCCAAGCTGTAATTCATCCTGGGTTAGGAAAGGGAACTTACCCACGCATTGGAATCCAGTACTGAGTCTACTGACTCACCCCAGCGTGTGGACTGTTACTGCTAACGAACTCACCACAAGGGTTATTAGAAGTGACTGCGAGTGAAGAGGGCCACACACCGTCGATCACTGTGGGTGATTCCGCGCTGCAGCGAGAACAGTGGATCAGAGTGTGGCAGCCTTGCAGATACATTATATAGCTGCCTGTGATTCCTGATTAATCCTCTTCTTTTTTGACAGAGCAGAGCACAATCAACGCGATTTTTAGTTGTGGGTGCAGGGGGAGGAGACAATTGAGCGGTCATCGCGAGCTTCTTCGATTCACCAGCGCACGACATGGCTTGGCCAGCACTCAGCTGCAGGCCTGACAAAGCGCCTCGCTTTATCGCGCGCTGCAGCTTCAGAGATCGCCCGACCGATCTCCGCCGCCGCCAGCCACCGTTGCAGGGGCGGCAGGTCTGCCGGGGCATCACGCAGCCGGGCCCCAAGAAATGGAGCACGTACTCCTACCAGCTCTGCGCGCTGTCGATCGCTCCGCTGTAGGAGGAGAAAAGGCGGAGGAGGTAGCTGCAAACGTCGCCTTTCCTCAGGTGGTCCTTCCGATTGTCTCCGCAGATGCCTCCGGCTCATCCCGATCGCTGACGACGGCGATCCCTGCCACGGTCTGACGGGCCTGACCACGCATCCGATTGTCTTCTTCCTCCCCGGCGAGGTGGACGGTCGTCGGTCCCCTGTACGTCCGGCCCCTGGCTGGCAAACCGGCCGCGCCAATAATTGTGCGTCATTGACACGTACATGTCGTATCGATTAAACTCTCCCTTTCTTCCTTGCGGGGAGTGGGGACGATCGATCATCCCACAGGCCAGATCGATCACGAATTATGCGATGGCCGTGGCCGGCCCGACGCCTGGCTATGACGACGGTGAAAGAGCGAGCAGCAGGCACTGTGCTGGGTGGGGAGGAGTCAGCAGTGCATGCATCTGCATGTGCGTCACACTGGCTACTGGTTAAACCTCTTTTGGTTTGGTTCCTCCCAGTGACGGCGACAGTGAACTGAAGGAGAAGATGCCCTGCAAATTTACAGTGCAGAGCACGTTTTCTATGTACGTCGATCGAGGCTCTTTGGCCAAGGCCTCGGTTAAGCTAAAGTATCGAGTAACTGTAAAATTAAACAAAAATACTCCTGCAGTAGTTTATTCTGGCATGCCCTGTCTAGGTTATACATCTATCGATCCAGTGAAACATCACAGCATTTCAGTCTGCTGTGGCTCATGATTACGGAAACCCATATTCTAATGCCACACCAGATGATTGAATCCCGAACAGTGGTTAATACTTCAATACAGAGCGCGAAGCTCAATGAGGCAAGGGGGTGCCTTGGCACCAGAGTCAGACAAAAAAAACCTTATTTACTAACTTAAATTCACCATTTGTGTACCATCCTCGACTACAAATTATATACCACTAATAGACGCAGGTGAAGTGTGCATCTCCCTCAGTTTGTCTCTAGCTTCGCCACTACTTCAATACGCATCGCTCGGCCCCCACATGCATCGGATCCTTGCGTCGAAAGGCAGAGGGAGACCACATGCATGGGGATCACGTAGTATAGCCAGCCACATGGGCCCACATGACATGTCTCGTCGACGATCGATGATGCGTCCATGCGGCAGGCAGGCAATCTGCAATGCTTCCAAAGACCACACCACCGCCGCCGCATATATCCATCCGCCTTCCATTCTGACCTCGTAACGATACGCCTTTTTCCGTGCGGGATCGGAGCCGGCGTAAACTAATACGTGCAGTGCAAGTGGCTAGATCCGCTGTATATGCGTATCGACTTAACAATCGTTTCTGCAAATCCGCATACGTATGGATGTACTAACATGCATGTGTTGTTTTTATACTCTCTTTTGCTGTTTTTGGGTTAGACATCGAGCATAAATGTAGATTTGACGAGCCTTCCTCTTTTTACCGGATGCATTTAAAATATCCCTCTTTTAATCTGATCCCGTGAATTCCACTGTGATCTCTCTATGTTCTATGCTTGGGCCGAAATACGCTTTATAACAAGTTTTAAAAAAAGATATGGGTGACGTACTATGCTGGAGTAGCTTACAAGACAAGCACGCACGCCGTACTCATACACACATGCATGAACTGTAGAGGGGAGCGCATATACATTGTACGTACAAACTCTTCGTTTCATCATTTTATTCGCAGGAAAGTTTTATGAGACCGCCACGCTCATGATTTTGCGTTGGGCAGTGTAAAGAATGTGCGATCGAGGCATAGCAGCAGCAGTTAATCTCAGAGAAGGGAAAAAACAGAGGTTGGGGGAGGGGGGTAGGAACTACTGGGAAGACTCTTGAGACCCGGCCTTCCAACCCAACATGACCCATGTGGCTGGCAGCACCAGCTTTTCTTGTTGCCAACCACCTTTGTGATCCGGTGGGGCATCAACCCGAGATCTGGTCTTCCTTCGCTCCACTGCTGATCAGCCCCTCTTCCCTCCTTCCCCGGCAAGTCAGTGGCATTCTCCGTGATTCTTCCATAATTGAGGGCTGTTCATGTAGTCACCGCCAGACTCACTACAAACTTGAAAATCTCGCGGGGAAGAAGAAACGACCACTGGCGGTGGAAGGAAAGCTTGCTACTCTTGCAAGCAACGCCTGTCATGATTTATGGGTTTGCTTTTTCTAGTTAGACCCATTATTATTTTCGTCGTAAATTGGCGGCCATTCAGGTTCTTCCATCTATAGTTCATGAGCAATGTTAAGACAGGAGGTCAAAAGTGCCCGGCTGCGTCATTTTGGATGCGAAATAAATGGCATGGTTTTATCCATCCCTTAAGGCATTGCTATTTGGCTAGTTAAAAATGAGCCTGGAATTGGGACAGGAAAATGTTGCTAGATACTTTTTTTTTATTTATTTTCTAATCTTAAATCTACACTTTATTTCCCATTAACCAGACACCACCTTAGTTATTTCGGATCCAATCCGTGCGTACATGTGGTTAAATTTTTAAGAGGAAATGTCACCAAACAACGTCGGGTCCATTACAAAGAATCATTGATATGCATATTCGGTGGGAAACTGTTCCCGTATTTTTTTTTTCAAAATTTTAAAAAGAAGAGCTAAAAAGCACACTTACTATAGATTTGCTCAATGGCATATCACTGATCACTCATCAAAACTCAACAAGCCTGCCCATCCTCCCTGATCACGAGGAAACCCTGCACAAATACCTGGCCACGGCATGGCAGCCGGCGCTGTTGGCTTGGTCCACGATGACCCGTGTGCACGGCCGCACCATACGCGCACAGCGCCACGTCTGGTGGTGAGTGAGGCCGGGGAAAGTGGTGGTGGGTGCGGCCGCACTGCAGCCACACAGCTGAACATTTTTCAGAACTAGAAGAAGAGCAGCAAAAGGCCACGCTCCGGTGCTGTCCGCTTCCGGCTTGTTCGCTAGCAGCTCGCCCTTCCAGTTGCTGTGCCAAATCTAACTGCTCCTTGATGCTGTGCGAGCAATGCACGCCCTTGCTTTTTGTGCCGTACCTGCTGATTACTAGTGATTACCTGCCGGCAAGGGGCTCCATCATTTTCCTCACCCCAATTATGCTGCTTGCCCACGTATGTATACAGGGGATTTTCTGTATTGACACTGTCGAATTTGTTATCGGCATTCACCAAACTAAATTCTATAGTACATTGTCAGTGACACTGCGGTATGTTTCGCCAGAACTGTACTTTGCACTGGATGTAATCTGAACATTGTTCTTCCTACTTTGTGCCATAGTGTTACTAGTTTAACTTGCATATGGGTTACTGGATCGACGTGCATAGCAAAGAACCTGATTATTTTATTTTAATAAGGATCCTGTAATGACGGAGTGGTGGAGCTTCTGTGCACGGAAGGGCACGTATCCAGTCACATGTAAAATAGAGTACTGCGCATCAGCAACTTTCTTGCCTCAACCTGAATTTTGTAGTGAGGTTTATTGCTCATGTTAACAGCATTACCGCCTCTCGGCAATAAATAATCCTCATGGGATTCCCAAAGAAAAAAAAAATCAATCCCCATGGTAATGGCCAGCGGTTGGCATTTACATTTGCGCCCTCGCGAATGCTTTCTCTTTTCGACTGCCCCTTCCTCCCCACCGCTGAAGGGCGTTGCTATTTAACCCGCCTTCGCGCTTCGACTCCAACCTTACTCTCCCTCTCTCTCTCTCTCTCTCTCTCTCTCTCTCTCTCTCTCTCTCTCTCTCTCTCTCTCTCCGATTATTGCAATTGCTGCACCCTCATCCAACAACCAGGCGAATTTCGTTCTGGTTCACCGCCGCGTGCGCGCGAGTTCGGCGGTAATTCGGGAGGCAGAAACAATGGCGTCTCCTGCCGAGGACGCTCTTCCGGCGCTGCCGCCCATCAAGACGGCGCCTTTGCCGCCGGCCCCGCCGTCCGCCTCGGCCTCGGCGCCTCCGTCCCCGGCGCCAGCGTCGGCGTCGTCGTCGGCGGCGGGGGTCGACGGCGCGAAGGCGGAAGCGGAGGAGACGTCGACGCCGACGTCGGAGGAGAGCAGGCTCCGTCCCCCCGCCGTGTGCCCGCCGGCTCCGCGCAAGCCGCCACCGCCGCGGCTGCCGGCCCTGAAGCGGAAGCCGGCGCCCGCGCGGGTTTGCGTCGCCGTCCCACGCGCCCTCGCCACAGTGTTCCGGTCGCTGTCCCCGAAGAAGCGGATCCGGGTGTCGTGATGCAGCAATCTGGCCGTAATTTAGCGTGGCCTTCACCTTGGCTTCCCGTCGAATTCTTGGAGAATTCTTCCGAGTTCTTGGCTCTTCTTCCTCCTCCTCTCCTTTTTCGATTTTTTCCTTGGTTAATTACAGGTGTCCACGGCCATGGTATAAATTACAGTCCCCCGGTATAAATAACCCGTTCTTTCTCATGTGTGTTTTATCTTCTTTTTTCTTCTTATTGTGTTTGTGTGAGCGAGAATTTGTAGCTCTAGAAATGAAGATATTGCTGTTACTGAATGGAAGCAGTTCAACGACAAAATGGAAGCTTGTACTAGGCAAATTCAGTTACTATGATATTGATAATTATGATAGTACCTACTAATCCTAATTGCCTTAGTTTTCTAAGTCTGCTTAATTTCTGGTGTCCCATGTCCAAAAAACGAATTGGAATTCAGTTGCCACAATCGTCGACCACAATTCGGAGGATGCAAACCTGTGCACGAAGCCCTGAACACACAGCGACAGGCGTCTGTCTAATTCCGGGTAGATCCAGCACTGACGCAAGCGGACACCCGGGAATTGTTAACTGCGAGACAATCCTGCGTAAAATTCGAATATCATTTCAAACTTAATTTACTGAACACTCTCCGTAGTGGATGGATTTGATACCCTGCCCATCAAATCACCTCACCAAAAGAAAATGCCTCTGATGGTTAGTGTACTTTTGGCTGTGTTGTCCGAGTGCTAGAGAGAGGACAGAGAATCTTCCATTTATCAGGCCATGACATTGATTTATTTTTTCCTCTCTCTTGGTTTGGATCAATCTTTGCAGGGTAAAAAAAAACCCTGGATGAGGGAAGGCCTAATTCCCTGTCTGTATCTATACTCTACGGACCCGGGAGTACTAGTACCTAGAAACGTCAAATTTACACACTATTTGAGGTTTTTTCATCCATGCAAGGTCACCTCGAGCGTCTTGGATCAGGTAACTATCTCCTGTCCGTATCACCATCGGAAACTGAGCAGAATCCAAGGTCCCAAGTTTCAAGAATGTGCAGTCGATGGATCATGACAGGCTGATGAGGCAACAAATTTGCCTATACAGTCTCCGGTCTTTTGTCGTCTGCTACATTGGTCAGTCCGCATCCAGCTTACGAGCTGCAGGAGTGCCTTGTGCTCCGTACCTGCCAGACCACACAGACACAGTACAGGTAGCGTCAATTCGACAGTGCGCCACTCGTGGTGAAAACTGAATTCCCATATGGATTTTAGCTCATGGAAGTAACTCAAAGACAGATGCGCTCCTTATCAGCTCCGGTAAGCTGCAGACACAGACTCTTGAGCAAGAAGCCAAATTACCCAGCTTTCTGAAGGTGAAAGCTAGTACTAGATCGTGAAGTAACAGAATTATTCAGAGTTTCCAGGTTCAGCCAACACCATGGCCTCGCTTTGCTTGCCTCCAGAAGATCGCCACAAAAGGCTGTGACGCTGGTGCCCGGTGCCCCATCTCGGTTAGCAAGAGCAAGTGAAACCAGAAAAGGGGGCGGGCCTTCCTCCTCACATGGGCGGAGGTTATGATTTTGTTTGAACCGTTAAAATCGGTCAGATCAGTTTGATAAAAATCGTAAAAATCGTAAAAATGAGTCGAAAAACATTTCAAATCGAAAATTTTAAACAGTTCATTTTCAACGGTTAGCCGATCAATTTTTTCAGTTTTTACGGTTTCAGATTTTAAAATTTAAAACCCACCGATTTTAATGGTAAACCGAGCGATTTTAACGGTAAGCAGAGTGGTTTTTACAGTTTTCGATATTTCGAAATTTTTTAAATTTTCAAAATTTTTAAAATTTTTAAAATAAAAACCGATCGTTCAGTAAAACTAAAACGCAGCGATAAAATCGAAAACCACTAAAACTTAGCGCAGCGTATGGGTTGTTACTTGCAGTTACGGTCGGTGCTGTCGCCTCAGGAACAGGTCCCTGCGCGCTTTATCCCGGAAAGAGCCCCCGAGCTGACGCGAGGGACCAGGATTCGGAAAAGCCGCCCTGTTACCCCTGCCTGCATCCCTGCTCAGTTTTCACCTGCAGTAGAATCTGAAGTGGTAAGCACAAGGAATGTTCCCAAACACACTTTTTTTCCCTTTGTTTTGGCATTTCCGTTGGTTAGATTTATCTTTGACAGCCTGTGCCACCAAACAGTTCACGTTTTGGTGGAGTTAATTTTGTTTCAGCCGCTTGCGTGTTCCACGCACTCAAATAATGTTGCCCAGACAAAATGAGATGGACGAACGGCTCGGTGACCGAAAACAACAAACCAATGCCTCTTTTCGAATCAACCTTTTTCTGAAAACTAATACTAATGCATTATTCTTTTGTAACACATCTAAATTGTACATTGCCACATGACATTATATGTTTTTTAAAATGTAGCGGCGTATGGAAAAAGTAATGGCCAAGAATCCAAGATGATGGAAGCACGTTGAGCTCAGAATCTCTTTCTTTTTTTTCTGGAAACAGGGCTGGGCTCAGAATTCTAGGATGCATGACTCGAGGGATTTTTCAATCCGTAAACAGGGGTAAATGCAAGGGCGCGAAGTCAAAGCTACCAGCACGTACTACGCTGGAATATACACGGCATGGCCGTAAAAAACCTCGGATCCTTTTCTAACTGAAACTCCGTATACCGTAAATGTTTTTGTTCGTTGTTTCTCAGCGGGAATTGAAACGTTGCAGAAGTGTAAATTCGTCTTCCAACCGTTTCTGAGAGCATTTTTATGCTGGCGGTCAGTAGAATCCGAGGCCAAATTTGTACCGGCACCGCAGTGAATCTGCGGTGGTGTTGCGGCAACGGACCTCTCTTTATTTTTTGTCCACGGCCATTTATTTGTTTACAGGTAGTAGTACCCTATTAATTTTCGTATGAAAATTTCTCGGTTAATTCGTACTACTACCGCCAATCTTTTTGAGGTTGACTTCTTTGCTGTGCTCTGCAAGTTCAATCATAATCTCTCCCTTAACTACTGGCAAATTTCGGACCCAAAATCACGATGAACCCACACCAGCGATCACCAATAATAGGAGCAGCTAGCCTCGCCAATCTTTCCGGTGGAATCTGCAGGGCTCTAGAGAAGCTCCCAGCTGCTGGGTGCTGTTTTGGGGTCGACATGCATTTGCAGCGCATCGATGGCATCGGGTCTCCTCTCGGAACAGAGAGAGATCGTACGCCAGTTGGATCGGTGGAGCGTCGAGTACCCGAAAGCTTCGGTTTGCTGCTTTCCGCGGCAATTGCAGCACGAAAGCGGGCAGGCAGCGGCACAGTGGCTGCATACAGGACGACACTTCATGAGCCGGATTAACATTAGCTGGTTAATTAAGCGGACAGCGAGTACTGATTGGTAATGTCGATGAAAATGGCATGGCATGCACGCTTTACTGTTTACCCAACCAGACGCCACCAACCAGTCCTCTCTGATCCAGCAGTGGTAGTGCTGGTGCTACTAACTCCGCTGGCTTGCTGCTTTAATCTTTACTGCTATTGATTAGCAGTGACTAACCACCTTCCTGGCTAGGACAAACCGGTCGTAGGTGGCATGGTACGTTTACATGGACATTAACATGGTCAGTTTTATTCCCTCCATGTACGGAATATGGTTCTGATATCGATAAAAACATGACAACTTGTTTATTAAAAATAAGCCTCCTGTTATTATTATTTTTGCGAGAGACAGGTGTAGAAGTTAGTGTCTTCTAATATAATATGATTTTGTACACAATTGCTTTGGCACTGTGCTATGTCTTTCGAACTATTAGTAGTGTTTGAAAAGTCTGTGCATGTATAAGTTTATTCATCGGCTGCAAAATGCCAACAGGCTCCTCCAAATGGCACTACCGACTGAGCCGAGCGGTTTCTTCGGAGACGAGCGAAACAGACGAGCAAAGGTCCAGCGCCGATCGCTTTCTGCTGGGTACCATCTGTCAGGCTCGCATGCACTTGTTTGGATACTTTGATACTTTCACAATTCGATTTCGATGTGGTTGAAACGTACAGAGCTGAAGCTATATTTCACACAACTTTCTTCTTCCGTTACCACAACGTAAAGAAAGGCATGGACGCACCTCCTGCTGCAAAGCCGCGACCATCTGACCTGAACCTGACCAGGAAACCACCACGATCATCAATTCATCGTCATGTAATTGGATTGTGCGCTTAAGAAACCATGATAATTTGCGATAACAACGATCTTTCTTTTGAGAAAAGAAGGATTAAACGAGACGAGCCAGAATGATCATCTGCAGAGGCAAGTTTCATTCGAGCCGTGCCATGCAAGCAAGGCGCGCGCTGCTCGATCCGGTGGCTTTAGAGCCTAGCTTTTGACCGGCAAAGCCTTCCGGCCAGAACAAGGAAGCCATAGGATGCCATTGCCGTTACGTACCCCGTCGCTGTAGCTAACCTCAAGCATTCCCGGAGAAGATTCTCCTTCAACCAACATGCCGGCTGTCTTTGTTCCTTCACCGACAATGTGGGCGCTGGAAAGATAGATACCGACTATCGAAGACGTCTCGGCGTTTGAGCAAAGCGGCTGTCGAGACCTGTTACTATACGCGGCTGCTGCATGCTCACGGCCGATCGACCACCCGTTTTGTCGCCGGAAAATTAGTCTCGATGGCGTCGCGTTGTTCCAGGGAACAGACAGCTCGTGTCGACTACCGTGCGTGCATCTTGGGGCACGGCACGGATGCACGGACCGATATAGCGCCTCGACGTACCGTCTCGCCGATCTATCCGGCCGGAAACATGGCACGGACGTCCCTGTGACCTGTTGTGCCGCATCAATCACGCTAGCTGGACGCGGCTCGGACAGGAGGGAGGGTGGGAAATGGATCGGATCGAGCGAGCGAGCGGCCATCGCCCATTGATATGATGTGGTGCTAGCCGGCCGTTCGGGATGGAGCACGTGCGAGGGACGTGCGCGTCCGCCGGGTCGACAGCTACGGGACACCGCTGGCCGTGCGTGTCCGCGGCATGCATGAAGCCGCGCTGCGCCGGGCTGCTGGATTGGATGGCGCCGGCCGCGCGCGGCAGATGCGATGCGAGTCGAGACCGACAAACGGGAAAGAGGTTCGGGTGTCCGGCCGGCGAGACCACGAGGTACACGACGCTAGCGAGACCACCCCCGCGCCGCGAGCACGCGCTACGCGGACCCCACGGCCCGCCCGCCGTGCCAAAAACGCGCAAGTACGTTCGTCCCCGGGACCGTGCGCGTACCACACCGTAGCGTGTCAGGACCGGCGTGTCCGTGTCGACCGCGCGCAACGGTGCTGGACCTGGGTCCTGGACCACTGCTGCTGTGCCGGCCGGCCACTCCTCCGGCGTGCCGCACGTACGTAACACGGTAAACCGTGAACGGAGAACAGGTTGAAATTTCTCGGAGACAAATCGATCACGTCCCGACGTGGAAAAAGAAGGGTCCTGCCGTGAAGACCACGCGTGCGTTCGGTTTGGTTTAGAGTCTTGCTAGGCTTTAATTTGAAAGGGAGGTCGTATTCCTTATCATTACGGCCATCGCCAATGCTGTTACGTATGCTACCTCACGCCGGTACGAATGATCATCACTCGTGGCACCCACTCATGACGCTGCACCCAGCCCGGCTCTCGTATAGGAGTATCCATCTCTCTCGTGTCCGAGTCTGTATGTCGCACAGTTAAAAAAAAAAAAAAAGACAGGCAACGGGACCAGTGTAACCTGAACAGGGCGACATGATACCGGTCATGGACCTCATGCCTCACGGTATGTCATTTAGTGCTTAAGATTAGCTGAGCACTGAACAGGAACCAATTAGGACGGGGGAGACATGGCATCTGCACGTTGTTTCAGAGTGCTTGCAAGCAGCCAGCAAATGCACTACTGTGGTGTTTTCTCTCATCGCGGAAAATAGCAAGCCATCGGTAGAATACTCTGAAACACTGGCATCAAAGAGGGAACCCCCGAAAGACCATAGCTTTGACAGTAGGATTGCATCCAAAAATGACCTGCTACATTCAGCTGAACCATCACTCAACTATACAGAAGGAAGTTTCAGAACCTGTCAATCTGATCAAGGAGCCTTACTTGCACAACATACTAATACTATGTCTAACGCTACATGTTAAGTTTCACATTCTTGGGTCACATACACATAGGGGTCTTGATCTGGTTCTGGGCAGTGCACATCATCTGTCCCAGACCAGGGCAACGCTGCCATCATAGCTTCGTCATTGTCATCAACAGCAGCGAACTCTTCATCGTCAGAAGTCGGTTCAGCAAACGGTGCATCTAGGCTCTCCCAGTTCAGGTCGTCTTTGCAGAGGAGGCTAGGCTCTTCACTGACCCATTCCTCCAAAACATCAATGTTGTCCAGGCTGATGGGATCGATGGCGTCTTTGAGCTTGCGCTGGTTCCTGCATGACAGTAGTAAATTGTTAATAGATAATTCTGTCAAGGAGTTATGCAGAAACAATTTTAGGTAACTTGTACCTTTCTCTAAGCTTCAGGTTGTACCGAACGAAGACAGTGTCACTTATCCTGGAACGCTCAAGCCTGCTTAGTTTGCTGGAATGGAGATGTTCAAATACGTCCCAATTCTTTTCACACCCTGTTGCGCTACAACATTGGCTGAGGACTTGGACTGCAGGACTTTGAAGCTCTAGGGTACCATTACCGAAGTTGTCCCACCATGCGACTAATGAAAAAAATGTAAATTAGCGAGACTGAGGTATCCAGAAAGGCATACTGAGAAGACATAACATGATAACATAACAAAGAAAATCGAAGTCCCTTCATATCTTATACCTGGATTAAGTTTCTCTCTCTCCGAGGAATTGCAATCGGAAGGCCAAAATCTCCAGTTGATTTCTTATACTCCTCAAGCTGGACGAATATCTTATCTTGGACCTCATCATCATGGACTAGACTAGCAATTGTCTTAATAAGCCCCCTAAACGCATAGCTTTGCATCTTAAAAGAGGGGTTAAAGTAAATACCAGAATTGAAAAAGCACCCTGCTGCATGCAACGGACTATGAAGCTGCCTCTCCATTCTAGCATCTAGTACTCTAACATACGGACCATACAGACAAGCCTTGTGCATCATCCTACTCCTTATTGACTCCTTTGCCTTTTCCATTGCTTCATAAAGATAACCCATGGATGGGTTTTCATTGCTATCCACCAAGCGCAGGACACGCAGCAGAGGTTCAGTGACCTTCACGACATGTTTGCATTGAGCCCAAAAGTCGACATCTTTCAATATAATGGCTGCAACATCTTTTCCAGGGCCACCTTTTGCATAATTTGATTTCAACCATTAGTTGCTAGCAACCATTTGGCCAAGCTCTTTCTCAAATTTAACAATGCATTGCAGACTAAGAAACTGAGTAGCAAATCTTGAGATAGCAGGGCGACACAGATCCCTACCATTTGTGAATTCTTTCCTCATTAAAGACAGAACCCATGAATGATTATATATGAACTTTGTTATTTTTCTAGCTTTTTCTAAAGTTTCATTGACCATAGAAAAATATTTAGGATCTGCAAAATTCTCCAGCATCAAATCAATGCAACGCGCTGCACATGGAGACCAAACAAAAGTGCCATATCTTTTTTCCAGAATCTTCACAGCAGCCTTTTATCTTATGTCAATATCAGTGATAAACTGAACTATGTTCTGGGGCCCAACCTCTCTAACAACCTGATCAAACATCTCAACCAAATCTGTATTCTCTGTTGAAGTATCTGCAGACTTCAAGAACATAATTCCTCGTGGGCAATAAACAAGAAAGTTTATTATTGAGCCCTCTCCATGGCCCTTCAATCTGTCAGCAATAATTGAGCAACCACATAAACTCCATTCTCTCCTCAGATCATGAAGATACTCATGAATGTCTTCAGCAATGTGTTTCAATAATGGCTCACGTAGGTCATGATATGATGGTCCTTTGAAGCCTAGTCCAGCAGATGCAATGGCTTCTAGCATCGGCTGATAGAAAGTAGATTTAGCAGCATTGAAGAGCACATTTGCATCATACCACCATTTAGCCATAGCAATTCTAGCATCATGTAACAGATCATTCGCAGCTTCTGCACCAACCATGCCATGTTGAATCATGTCTTCTGAAGTTATCAATGCACCGCTGCTAGGTTCTGAATCTATGGTAGCATGTGGAGGAAGGTACCCTGTTCTTCTCTTCTTTGAGGGTCGAAAGTGACTTGCAGAGCCTCCCTCGGTTGGGAAAATACCATCTGACGTATCTTCAAACCATGTACTTTGATTTTCATGCCTTCTTTCTTCATTTCGACATCGAGAATCAAGTACTTGCTTTAGCTGGCGCTTCACATCACTAGGTACCTTCTTGCAAGATTCAACTTGGCCAGGAATTCCAGCAAGGTGATATTTAAAGCGGGTAATGCCACCTCCATTGATCTTTTTCCCACAGTGAAGACATATTACAGCATTTTTTGAACCAGCATCCGCTTTAGCATGAACCCAAGCAGGATCCATTGCCCTTGACGAAGCTGAAGGTGATGTCATAAAGGAGTCTCCTGTGGATGTGGCTCCAGCTAACTCACTTCTGATAGGAAGAGAAAAACAACTGTTAGATTTTTTTTTTTTTTTTGAGACTCAACGCTTAGAAATATTAACGAATATACATTGTATCACCACACATCTGATACTTATTGCTAATCCAAATGAATAACAAGAGAACCAAAAAAACCAGGAAATCGTAGAAGTATAATAATATGGCAGAGTACATATGTCCATTTCATTCAAAGTGCTCCTAGGCATACGCTCATTTCCTACCAAAAAAACTTGAATGAAGTAGATATACTTTTACATGGTCACATTGCACTACAGATTCACAACAAACACAAATCGAATTATCGAAACATTAATATCAAGAAAGAACGTACAGCCATGACGCAGTTTTGATTAGAAAGCATGCAGACATGCAATTTTGCTATGGATGTTACTAACTAAAACAATTACCTTGCTGCAGACAAGATCCAGTTCATCATTTCGTTAGGAGCACACAAAGTGATTAAGCTAGCAAACGATCCCGGTGGTAAACCGGCGACCTCGGACCGCGCGGGATGAAACCGGTCGGTTTTGCTACTCAATACACAAGGAATCGGAACGGCAGGACCGAACTCTGGGGAACGGTGAACTTACCTCTCCTCTGTCATCAGGCGGTCGATGTCGCGGACGTCGGAGGTCGAAGACTTCTTCCTTGGGGGCTTGCTCCCCCAGACGGCAGATCGGGACCTCGGAGACGGGGAAACCGGAGCGAAGCTGGGAGGTATCGGGCGAGAAACCGGAAGTCATCCACCGCCGCCTGGTCGCCTTGTGCCGCTGTGGCGCAGGACAGCGTCTACCGGCGGTGGACGGTGATGCATTGGCGGAATCCGGCTGTTTCGGCCAGGGTTTCGGCGCCGGTAGTTGCCGCTTTCATCTCGTTCGGACGCTGTAGTCACATTGGAAATTAATTTGAGTTTTTATCATTTCTTCTTTTTAACTGTTTTTTTCTGCAACGCTTCTGATTTTTTCTCAAATGTCATAGAAAATAAAGATCCATTTCGAACGTAGAAATTTTTCTTATGAAAGTTAAATGATTTCTGTAAAATTGCTACGTTCAAACAGCCTAAATAAAGTTTATGTATAAAGAAAACCTGAGAGAAGGTACACATACATTCGTTCTGTGTACGGTTGACCGGTGCGTCGGTATAGGCCGGCGTGTCCACTTCTCCGCCATTTGTCAGAATGCACCGCCGTCTGCTTGAACCTAGCCTCCGTTAGCAGCATAGAGCAACCCATTGGACTCTAAGAAAATTTCATAATTTTGCCGTTTTGGGTCTATATGGGTCATACTAAATCATCCTAACGACATCACCCGAGCCCGCCCCTTTCGACCATTCACTTCGACAGATACTCCTCTCTCCACCCTCGTCCCCGGCCAAACCACACCACCACCAGGTGGGGAGGGACTGAGATGCAATGCAGTTGATATTCAAGCCCCTAAGGGAAAAAAAAACTCAGGAAAAATTCAAGTGTCGTTGCTGAAAAGTCTAATATTCAAGCACCACTCAATGTGCCTGTGCAATAAGCACGTGTCTGTTGTCTGAAGAAAAAACAAAATTAGAAACGTGGAATAAAAAAACTTGGACTGACAAATATCAGAAATAAAAAAAGAACAAAGTAAGCAAAAGGAACAAAACAAGTGAACCTGCACAACAAGGAGAGAATATGGATCTTATGACAGAGTCACTAACATCTAACAAGAATATGGGGGCTACTGCAGAAGGATATAAAGAATATAAACCACTTATTATTTATACTCAGCTTCTTACCGTATGTGGACACTTCTTTCTTAACCAAGTAATTGGATTTTAATTTTGTTTTACAATTGTCTTGTTGGTTATTTCTGTTATTTCAGAGTTCAAGTGCTGTTCAAGATGTCAGTAAGCCTTGCTCATTGGAAGGGTCAGACTGGTGACCTTTTAGCAAAAATACTGATGTGAGTTAGATCAATTTTATCAATATATTTTCTTTATACTACAAATTCGTAGTTTTAATTTTTTTTCAGAGTCATGGATGGAAGGTCTCGTGAAGCAAATAGCTTCTGGTGCTGCAGGCATTTTATACATGATAGTTGGAACAGAGGACTTAGATGCTTTTGGGCGATGGAAAACTTTTTTAATTATATTAGAAACAAAAAACAAAATGACTCTGATTTCAGCACATGCTCTTTTGGGTGCTGCAATATATTCTTTTATGTCATGATGAAATGAAGAGATAAGCATTTAATAATAATAATAATAATAATAATAATAATAATAATAATAATAATAATAATAATAATAATAATATACTAGCTTTATTGGACAATAGATTAAAAGGAGCTTAGTTCATACTTAGTATAGTTTAATTTTGGGCATTGTAACATTGTTGTGCGGCTGCCAGAACTTCTATCTTTTCCCTCCAAAAATAGGTACCGGATCTCTGTCCGGTGGGGAGAGCCCCCCACCCAGTCCCCGCCTTCCACGGGCACGGCCACATATGGCACCTCCTCGGCTCCAAAGCCCCGACCTTTCCCTTCCTGCGCCGAACTTGGGATGCTCTTCTCCCACTCCATCTTGAGCCTTGGACCATTTCCTCCTGCATTATCCCTCCCACTCCCTCGCCCAAACACCCAAAGCCAGAAAGAGACTTGCGCGGCGTGAGACCGCGCATGCTCCGCAACTGGTTGTTCTGTGGATCGCCATGGAGCCGGACAAGGAAGCGTTGAAGGAGGTGGCCACGGCGGTGGCGCGATCGCCAGGCAACCAGCGTCGCGGAATCTCCTACAGCCAGCCGTTGTCTCGGGATGTAGCGTCCCCGCGCCGCGCCTCATTGCGCAACCACAGCCTCGACGACGAGTACATCCTCCCGATGTCCCACTCCCTCTCCTACGCGTTCCTTGACCCCTCCGTGGGGATGGTCGGTGGCATTTACCACCCGCCGTTCCCGCCGCACCACCACAACCAGCCTAGCATGTCCTCTTCTTCCAGTGTTGTCAATGCCTCTCACCGCTCCGACGGTGCCAGCGAGGGATCCATGACGCTTGAGCGCGCCATGTCCGAGTACGGCGGTGGCCACGGCACCCTTCCGGAGTTTGTCGGTGCGGGTGGAGGCAAGGGCATCTTCCATGTGTCGCTCCGCGCAGCCATGCACCCGGGCCGCCCACCCCCACTCGAGATGCGCCCCCACCCGCTCCGTGAGACGCAGGTAGGGTCGTTTCTACGTATGCTCGCCGCCGAGCCGCAGCGCCACCAGCTGTGGGCAGGTGCTGAATCCGGGATTAGGGTGTGGGTGCTCGATGAGGTGTTCGCTGAGTGGGGCGCGGGCACACGTCGCGGCGACGAGGAGACCGCGCCTTTCCGCGAGGGCGTTCCCGCACCACCCGCGCTTTGTGTTGCTGTAGATAGGGCCAATCGCCTGTTGTGGACGGGGCACAAGGACGGGAGGATCCGATCGTGGCGTATGGACCTCGATATGGCACCTCAGGCTACTGGTGTTGGCGACGTTGGCGGGAGCGTTGGGGGGAGCAGTCGTGGTGGGGCTAACAATGCGCCAGTGTTTAGGGAAGCTCTCACGTGGCAAGCGTACGTCCGGATGCCAGTGCTCTCCATGGTCGTCACTTCATATGGTGAGCAATGCATTTCTGTCATTGCAAGTGATAGATTTGAGCATAAACATCACATCATGTGAACAAATTCAAATGTTTAAATCAGGTGAGATTTGGACGGGTTCCGAGGGTGGGGTCATAAAGGCATGGCCTTACGATGCCATTGCCAAGTCACTCTCCTTGTCACCAGAAGAGAGACACATGGCCGCTTTGTTGGTTGAGAGAGCCTACATTGACCTCAGGAACCACTGCACAGTTGGCAATGTTTGCTCCTTGCCCGCTTTCGATGTGAAACACATGCTAGCTGATCATTCCAGAGCCAAGGTTTGGACCGTGATGAGCATGACATTTGCTATCTGGTACACCTTGAGAACCCTTGATGAATTGTTTTATTTAAGTTGCTACTTCTCTTGGCATTATGGTTAGCTTATTAATTCTACTGGTCTCCTGCTGCAGGGATGCTCGGACTAGGGAGTTATTGAAAGTATTTGGGATGGATGGCCAAGTTGAATCAGCTCGGCTAGATATGCCAGGGATGCCTGAGAAACCTGTAGAGGAATAGGTGAAAGTAAAACCCTCAAAGAAGGACAAGTCACAAGGTTCCTTGAACTTCTTCAAGAAATCTAAGAATGCTTTGATTGGAGCCGCTGATGCGGTCCGCAGGGTTGCAACCAAAGGAACATTTGTCGAAGATAATCGTAGAACAGGAGCAGTGGCTCAAGCTATGGATGGATTAATCTGGTCAGGGTGCACAAATGGCTCCATTATTCAGTGGGATGGAAATGGGAGCCGAGTGCAAGAATTCCAACATCATACTTCTTCTGTGCAGTGCATAAAGGCCCTCGGAGACAGAGTGTGGGTAGGCTATGCTAGTGGTACCGTTCAGGTCATGGATACTGAAGGTAACATCCTTGCTGGATGGACTGGGCACAGCTGTCCAGTCATAAGGATGGCAATCAGTGGGTCTTACATTTTTACGTTGGCACATCATGGTGGTATTCGAGGATGGCCTCTGACTTCTCCTGGACCTCTTGATGATATTATTCGATCCGAATTGTCTAACAGAGAGTTGTCATACACTAGAATGGAGAAGATAAACATAATGGTGGGAAGCTGGAATGTAGCACAAGGGAAAGCATCTGCTGAGTCACTTAAAACATGGTTGGGTAGCGTATCATCTGATGTTGGGTTGGTTGTTGTTGGATTACAAGAGGTTGAGATGGGTGCAGGATTTCTCGCCATTTTTGCTGCAAAAGAAACAGTAAGATACTTGATCTTACCTTCAGGTGGTTTATATGTTCCCTTTTTGGTGGTTCAATTAATTAGCCATTGCTTTAAATAGTTATATTACCATTGAATATGTTGCCGAATTTTTCATTTTGCGTGTAACCATTTTTTTCAATATCAATCAGTGATGCACTTTCACTTTGCATTTAATTGCTGAATAATTTACATAATACATTTGATCAATTTTTTGTTGTTCATGGTTTTAGGTAGGACTTGAGGGCAGCACAAATGGGCAATGGTGGATAGATAATATTGGAAAAGCACTTGACGAGGGGACAACGTTCCATCTAGTTGGTTCAAGGCAATTGGCAGCATTGCTTATTGCTGCATGGTATTGTAAGTTCTCACAAATTAGTTTCTTAGAATTATAATGAAAAATTCTCATCACAATGATAAATGATTAATTAACTATTTGCCCAATTGCCATTTTCTTGTGCTACACATAACACTGAAACTATTTACCTTTCAAGGGCAAGAAAGAGCCTTAAGCCACATGTTGGTGATGTTGATGCTGCTGCGGTGCCATGTGGTCTTGGCCGTGCCATTGGCAATAAAGTATATGATAATATATATGTACTTGAATTCATGTTCTCTTCTGGTTGCCATTGCATATTCTTATATTGTAAGTACTTATGAAAATATTTAATCACAACAAATCAATTGCTCATTGTAGTCAATTATAGAAGAGCCCTTTTAAAATAGACCAAGTGCTATTGTTTCACCTTCTAAGAGGTAAGACACAAATTCGATCTCAGCCGTTCATTTATATAAGGAAACATGCCACTGAGTACGTCACCTATCAAAACTCACTAATTACTTTCCAAAAGCAATTAATAATTGATGAATAAGTTTTATCTCCTAGAAGATAAAAGAATAATTTATGCCTCGAGATCAACATAAATGAACATTCATTTGGGTCTATTTTAAATTTTTCCTTGTAGAAATTATTGAAGGTGTCTTTACTCTCTATGCTTTTTAGAATATAGATCTTTTTGGGTTTATCCGTGTATCTTTTTGTGTCACTTTTAAGCAAGGCTGTTGGGACATGGAAAGAAAAATTGCATGTAGTAGAAAGACATAGTCATCATTAGCCTGTTTTATATTTTCATATTTAGTTCATATTGTTCTTTTGTTTGTGTGATGATGACTATTCACTCTGCTTCAGGGTGGTGTAGGATTAAGAATAAGGGTGTATGACCGTAAAATGTGTTTCGTGAGCAATCATTTTGCTGCACACCTGGAAGCTGTTAGCAGACGCAATGCTGACTTCGACCATATTTATCGGACAATGGCTTTCAACAAACCTCATGGATCTACAGGTTCATCTTTCACATTTTCTGAAGTTTCCCTTTTTTAATATTTTTATGGTTTTCTATTATTCCATTGAATATGTTGCATAGCACCTTAACTCCAATGTGTTTTGATAACCTTTTTTTTCACTTTCAGCTTCAGCTACATCTGTCCAGTTGCACAGAACAGTGAATGTATGTGTCATATAACCTTTAAAATACCCGACACAAACTAAAATTTGTTGATGACTGAATGTTGTGGTAGTTTTAGGTCAATGGAAATCAAGTTGAAGAAGTAAGGCCTGACCTCGCTGAAGCTGATATGGTTGTATTTCTTGGTGATTTCAACTACCGGTTGTATGGTATCACTTACGACGAAGCAAGGGACATGGTTTCACAAAGAAGCTTTGATTGGTTAAGAGAGAAGGATCAGCTTCGAGCAGAAATGAAAGCTGGGAAAGTATTTCAAGGAATGCGAGAAGGACTGATCAAATTTCCTCCAACATACAAATTCCAAAAGAACCAGCCAGGTCTTGGAGGTATGTAGGTGTTGCTACTTCCAATATCATTTGTGTAGCTCTCTATTCAACCGGTGATTTGCTTTTCCCTTGACTCACTCGGTAAACTCTGTTTCTTCGTCTGCATCACTAATTCTGAAAATTGTTTATCATTTTGCCCTTGTAGGGTATGATTCGGGTGAGAAGAAGCAAATACCTGCTTGGTGTGATAGAGTACTATACCGTGACAATCGTTCTGTATCAGTAGCAGAATGCTCATTGGAGTGCCCTGTAGTAGCTTCAATTACATCGTGAGATACTATACACTTTGTTTTCCCCTTTAGATGGCCCGTCAATCTGTTGATCCTTACTCAATATTTTTCTTTGATAGGTATGTAGCATGCATGGAAGTCACAGAGAGTGATCATAAACCTATAAGGTGTACATTTAGTGTTGATATTGCAAGAGTTGACGAGTTAACAAGAAGACAAGAATATGGAGAAATAATTGAATCGAATGAAAAGGTACGTTCTTTACTTCAAGAATCCTGTTTTGTTCCAGACACTACAGTTAGCACTAGCGAAATTACGCTGGAGAAACAAGAGAACATTGTCTTCCAAATAACCAATAAGTGTGAAACAAGCAAAGCATCTTTTGAAATCATATGTGAGGGACAATCAACCAAGAAAGAGGATGGAACTAAATCAGAACTTCTCCCAAGGATATCCTTTGGCTTCCCACTTTGGCTTGAGGTAAGAGTTATTTTACTCTCATACCGGTCCAAGCTTTTTTAGAATATTTTCAGGGAACAGTTAATCTACTGTATGGCATGTGTTCTTTCATAAACAGAGATTTCTTTAAGTTGCTGATTTACAATATCACACAGGTCCAACCAGCGGTCGGTCTAATCAAACCAGGTGAAATAGTAGAGATTACAATCCATCATGAAGACTTTTACACACAGGAAGAATTTGTTGATGGAATACCACAAAACTGGTGGTGCGAAGATACCAGGGACAAAGAAGCTGTACTTAAAATAATCATATCAGGTAGCACTTCAACTGAAATCAAGACGCACACAATCAATGTGCGGCATCACTGCCCGGCAGCATCAGCTCCCCCACTTACCAAAAACCCATCAGCAGCTGCCGTTCCACCGACCAATGTCCTGTCTACCGAGGCACATTCAAAACATTCTTCCAAGAAGAGCCAGTCGCGTCATCAACAACAGCAACAAGATTATGCTCAACTCGGGGGCTCAGAGCTGCATGACCTGTGCCGCATGCGTTGTCCTTGAGACTTGTTAGAAAGGATACTGAGGTTCTGGTCTAGGAGATGGGAGTTGCAGTTCTTAGATCTCTCACATTACATCAGGGAGTTGCGATAGTTCTGTACATATGCTTCACTTACTTCTCTCAGGTGCCATGCTTTCATGTAGCCCAAGCAAGGAGCCTAGAGTCATGAGTTTACACTGATAATAATTTATTTTTATTTTTAAAGAGTGTTTCCTAGAGAGTTTAATTCAGGGAGAGTTATATTGTACAAGAGCTTGATGTAATTTGTCACATAGGATAACTTAGGTGTGTTCCCTTTTTACTCAACAGTGCTAATGATCTTTGCGACTTTGTATTTTATTTATTTAGATACTGGGTTAAAAACCCAGCGTCCACACCCTCAGAATGGATGTATACAACCAAACATTTTTACTATAAGAGACCAATTCTTCATTCTCTTGAATTATTTCATATGCTACGTATTATACAATTTCATGATTCACAATAAGGTTTTGCCAACATCATACATGACTCTTCTGTGTTCAGACAAATTTAGTGATGCTGTTGTATTGCCACATGGAAGAAAAAGAAACTACTCTCTCCGGTTTTAAATTATTGACACTGTTGACTTCTAACATCAACTTTGACCATTCGTCTTATTTAAAAATTTTGTTTCAATGTGTAAAATTAATAGTCATGATTTAAATTTCAGTAATGATAAATCAAATAATAACAAAACTTTACATATTTAAATAATTTTTTTAATAAGGCGAATGGTCAAAGTTGAAGTTAGAAGTAAACAGTGTCAATATTTTAAAACCGGAGGGAGTACAACTCAAATTGCTACTATGCTTATTTTCCGTCTCAGATACAAAGATATGTATATCTCTATTGCAAGATAAATGTACAACTAAAATAACCTATTACAGTACTTCGATCAAAATTCTTAAATTTAATCATTATGATACCTATGTACAGCAGTATACATTTTTATTTGTTAATAAAGTGAGAATGTATCTTCGAAAGTACTATTTTAATATTACTTTCATTCGATTGTCTGTCAATGCCTTGGCTAAAAAACAATTGGGCAGAAGGGAGCCCAAAAAAGTGAGTGCCAGTGTGCTGCTGTGAAGTGGATCTGTTACGAGATGGGACTAAGCTGATATCAAAGCAGCCCACAAGAACCCCTAGGGTTCTGTCGGCGGCATAAACCATTCCCCCCTCGCGCTTCAGCAACCCTCGCCACTGCTTCGCACCTCAATCGCTCGCTCGCACCGCCATTGGCTTGCTGTCACACCGGATTTTGTAAACACAAAACCCGATGACATCTATATGTATGTCAAGATCAATTTCATCATACATATAAGATAATTAAGTGATAATCAGTTTTATATCGGTAAACAAACAATAAATTTCAGAGTTTTAAAGAGTAGCGGGAGGAGAAAATTTTTGGGCACACCACAGGCAATCGACTAGCGGCAACACGACTTTTTATACTTCGTCTTCAATTTACCAGTTGACTTGACTTCTTTGATCTTCTTATTACTGAGCAACATTTATGGGCAACAAAACAACAAAAACAACACACGTGAGTATACAAAGTACTCAACAAGTGTAGAAAAAGATGACATGAGCGTCATAAGCAAGAAAGACTATACAATGTTAATGCACTACTGCCATATAAAAATTGTTGTTACTAAGCATCCTATTTATTAAGTTTGAACTCCCAACCAAGAACCAAAGAGATCTCATCGGATTCTATCCGACTACCAAACTCACCAGGGTATCAACGCCTGGCTACCAACTCATCGGATCCCACCCGACTACCAAGACAAGACCAACCAACCATATAGTGGAACTAATCGTGAAGCAGTTCAGACCGCTCTTGATCGTGAGCACGGCTGTCATGACAGTTTTATATCTCGAGAGTTTGCATACTTTTCACCACAAGTCATGATTTCATCCCCTGTTGACAGATGGACTAAAAAACTTCTTTATGCCAGTATTCGTCGATACGTAACACACTTCCTTTAGTGTGTGGTCAGAAGATCACTATAAAGCCTTTAAAAGGTGTCATTTAGTCAATATGCACCCGCTAAGGTTTTACCACCACGGCATCCATAGAGTCTATTTTACCTCCGTCGCAGAAACCCCCTCTTACGCCACTCCACTGTCACATGGTGCACACCAAACTAAACTCAACCAATTAGTCGGCTAGGGCCTACCATTTAAGCTTTGTGGCTGCACTGTAAAGCCACGTTACATGGTTCACAAACCGGTCTTTAGAATCTAAAATAAAAACTAGCACATACTATAAACACCGAATGACATCCAAAAGCATCATACCATACCATCCATACTGCTCAGATTTTCTATACACTAAGTCATTATTATTTTAGTTAAAATGAAGATGATTAAGTTGCAAATATACCATTAATCAATTTTAGTAGTTCAAGTTTTACCCAAAACCCAACTATGAAAGCAAGGCTAAGCATATAAAATAAACTATTACCACACCCAACCACGAACCAGCTTCAAAGAATTATAAGGAATATTCTAGTAAACTCAACATAGGATTTCAATTTAAGACTAGCATGCATTACCTAAATTCTTATGTCATCTTAAATAGAAGCAATGTAATCAAAGACACTTGCCTCAAAATGTATCTTAGTTATCTTCAAGCTTTGCTTCGCTCTCTTGATTCTGACTTGTATTCTTCTCTTCACACAATCACTGACAAACAAACAATCAAACAAACAACTAAAGATCATATGCAATATTGGAGTCATTTTGGAGTGCTATCAAGGTTTGGAGAACTCACAAGGATTAATTTACAGCAAGAAACTTCAAGACGTGAGATGATAACAAGAGGTGAACGGCGGCAACACATCTGTCTATCCACAAATAGCACTACAAAGACATGTGCGTTCTCGAATATTGGCTATACAGTTCAAAAAAAATCTTTGAATAGAAATGTGCCTAATTATGTGGAACATGATAGACACATAATGTTTTGAACTAGATTTAACCTGAGAAGGAGATCAATGAGTGGGATTGAGATTTGGTCCTAAATTTTGTCCTGCATCGGCATTTGAAGAACAAATCGCGTTGTTGGAGAAACCGAAGTGAATCTCGGTGAATTCTTCAGTGATGATGAAGGAGATTCTCTAGAACACAACATAGGATATGATTTTCATCGAAATAATGATCAAAATTGAGAAAAACAAGGATAGAATTACTAATGCACCCGCTAGACAGATCTAAAACAGAGAGCATTAGTCATTGCGATGGTGATTTCAGAAGCTAGAGATCTCCGTTGGCCGTGAATTTTGGATATGTCATAGAGGACTTCAACGCGCACATTTTGGTAAAATTTTATCGAATTTCATTGGACGGATCATCGGAAATATAGACGAGAATTGGAGGATCTGTGTCTGCTTGTAAGTTGGCTGTGAGTTGAGGGAGTTGAGGAGGACGTGGAGAAGATTGGAAATGGTGAAAATGGCTGAAGAT
Source organism: Zoysia pacifica (assembly GCA_001602315.1). Lineage (NCBI taxonomy): Eukaryota > Viridiplantae > Streptophyta > Magnoliopsida > Poales > Poaceae > Zoysia > Zoysia pacifica. Next base: position 187,868 of record BCLH01000055.1, read on the forward strand.
GGTGGAGAAGTTGAAGAGAAAGAGATTTTTGGGAGCTTAAAGGTTAATTTTTTGGTTTTTGAATTTCTTTGGTTTTTGAGTGGATAGAGTATACTAAAGGATAGAAAACTCTTCATATGCTAAAATAAGAAATTTCGGGGTGTGGCACTTGCGCAAGGTGCGGCCACCACCAACCTCCTCTACGAGGCGCTCCCACTCCAGATTCGTTTCTTGCTGCTGCCGGCTTTGTGCACGACTAATACGTGAAAATGCTGCTGCAGATGGCGGTGCCGCTGCTGATGAAGAAGATCGTGAAGAAGCGGGTCAAGCAGTTCAAGAGGCCCCACCACGATCGTTACATATGCCTCAAGGTACAACCGTGCGTTTGTTTTGAGACCTCATCAAGCAATTGGCATCTTTGTCCCTTATCCATTTGGCGGAGAGATGATCAGCACACACGCGTTAGGTTGCCTGATTAAGCACTGGGCGAGTTCACCTAGCTCGTTTACTTATCGTTGCTACATGATATATTGAACATATCGTTGCTAGATTTTGAAATTCTCGTGGAGCCTTCCTCATGTAGGACGCTTCTAAGCATGCAGCAATGTTAGTGCCTTTTAGCAGAGCTTTCAGTTCTTGATTTTTTTTATTCATTTCTGATTTTTCTGTGAAGTAATTCTGTGGCTGAAAGCTATTCTCTTTGATTCTCTAGAATAAACTCTTAGAATCAGGATAGAAAATCACTTCACAGAATCAGAATAAGCTACTTTTTTTAGCTCTCAGCCTTTTAGTTCATTTCAGAGAATCACTTTACAGAATCAAACAAAAATCACTTCACAGAATCATAGTTTATTTCAGATAATCACTTCACAGAATCAGATAAGAATCACTTCTTCTGAAAAATAATGTTTGACAGAGCTCTTCTGATTCTGACTGAGAATGAGAAGCTGGAAGCTCTGCCAAAGACACTTAGTGTACCCTGAAGAAATGCTACTGATTCTAGTATCACTCAATTGTGCTCTTGTAATGTAAAAAATGACAGTTAGTTTGGACTACGTTTGTATGAGTAATTCAGACTCTGTTATGCTGAATCAAGGCTTGTGGCCGTTGTTGCTTCATATATGCACAGCTTATGTTCTTAAATCCAGTATAATTACTGTGATATGGAATCATACTGTTATCTGGTTAGTTAAGAATCTTCTTCGGGCTGCCTTAGTATAAAAGCTTCATTTGAGGGGGTAGACAAGTGTGGTGCATGGAAACATTTATAACCTTGACACATCCACATCCTGTTAACTGTGAATGCTGATTAGAATACGCTGATAGAATGCTGATTCCGTAGTTGAGGATAACTGTTAACAGCCATGACAGCAATGTCACGAATGTCCAATATTCTTACTGTGCTGAAGTTGACTGAGAATTCTCCATTTTCCCATCCTTCGAGGACATCTACTTGGAAGTTTGTTAGTTGTTGACCTCGGGTCATTTACTTACCTGATGTAGCACTGCAATACCTGTTGATAGGTCTAATGTTTGCCGATTCTGTTTTGCGTAGCCAAAGCTGGCGCAGGCCGAAGGGTATCGACTCCCGCGTCAGGCGCAAGTTCAAGGGGTGCACCTTGATGCCCAACATCGGATACGGCTCTGACAAGAAAACAAGGCACTACCTTCCCAACAAGTTCAAGAAGTTTGTTGTATACAATGTCTCTGAGCTGGAGCTGCTGATGATGCACAACAGGTGATTTATCTCTTTTACCTTTGGAAGCTTGTGACTGAAGGACAATTCGGTGTCCTGGTAGGGTCGGTTGTATAGCACAATGGCGGAGCGCATGTTGCTGCATCTACGAAAATATGCTATTCGCATTTGAACTTCTTGAGTGCTCTATTTGCTCACTCCATCTCTTGTGCAAACAGGACCTACTGCGCTGAGATTGCTCACAACGTCTCGACCCGCAAGCGCAAGCAGATCGTTGAGCGCGCAGCACAACTTGACATCGTGGTCACCAACAAGCTTGCCAGGCTCCGCAGCCAGGAGGACGAGTAAAATGTTAGATAGTTTCATTCGCGTTGTTCGCAAGACAGTACAGTACAGGCTTCCAGATTCTTATCCGCCCATTTCCATCCTTGTTTTAGACTTATATTTTGTGAACACATTTGGTGCGAGGGAATGAGGAAAAAAAATCCAGTTTTGACCAGACATCTTGAGTTGTCTGCGCAACAAAGTAGCCGAAATATTCTCCTGTCCTTCCATCTGAAACCTGCGTGCTTTGTCCCATCGGTTCAGGTTTGTGAGTTGTGATTTTGTACCTTGAGGTGTCATTGCTTCGGGGTCTTTCAAGCAGATCATGCACATAAATTTCCATACGATCTTGAGGCAACTGAATCAAATTTGCATTTCCGGAAAGTTGGGATTTTTTTTTTTTTTGAGACAGAAAATTGGGACTTGAGGTAGAAACCGGTCGGGGATGAAACCACGGGCCTTTGTGGCAGCGTCATACTTGGGTTGTCACCGCACGGTTGGGCTCCGGCCCGTCCCGTTGTAGAGACGGCCCGCGCGGAAGCATGGGCGTGCCGTCCGGCCTGCTCTGCTGCATTGGGATCGCGGTCGTGCTGGTTGCGATGAGAGGACACGATGGGCTTGAGATCGCGCCCGACGGCAACGTGGCTGGGGTTTCTCATGGATAAGATAAACTCACCCGCCCGCCGGACCTCTCGCTGGACGTGCCGGCGCGGTCAATCTCAGACGCCGACGACGCACGCGCCTTGCCGGTTACCGCCAGCCGTGAAGAGGGTGGCTGTCACGGAGACGCCCTCGATCGCTCGGAGAGGGACGGGCGGCGCGCCCAGTGGGGCTGGGGCTGTGCTGCGGAACCCGTAACGCACCATTCATACGATCCGCCATCATTCCCCTTATCCTCTCCGCCGCCCGTTGTCTTCGCCCGCCCCTTCGCCGTCGTCGTCACAGTGCTGAGGCGACGATAACTCCGGTTCTCTGTCAGGGTCCAGGACCATGGCATGGCACGCAACGCAGCGACGAGCAGCACCCCCGATCTCCATCAACGCGTCCGCGACATCATGAGTGCAATCGGATCGGAACGTGAGAAGCCACCCGTACCGTACGTCCTGCTATCCAGCGCCGCGCGATCAGCCTGCATGCCACAGTTCTCCGGCCCCGTCGTGCGAGCCGGGATCACTCGTAGGCCGGCCACCATCGTTTTCGCGCCAACTCACCCGCAGCCGCGCGCGCGTCGAGAGGGATAAGAGATCGACGTCGCGTATCGATCGGCACGCAGGCTGTCCATTCCTCTCCGTGAAACCAGGAGACTCCGCCATCAGCGGAACGGACGCACGACACGAGAGGCGGCGCTGCAAGGAGCACCAGACACTACCCCGATCACACCCGGCCAACTTGCCATGCATCACAGGCCGTAGACGTACGTGGAGGCCTCCAGCGACGAGGCGCCTAGCTAGGCCAAAAGAACATGCGAAGCATCATGACGAGATCGGGCGCCAGCAGCCTCGCGTTCTGCATCGTGAGCCTGTGATGATCCCTCACAGCCAAGCTAGCTCATTGATGAGTTAACTGTTCATCGGTGGTGGCTGAAACAGTTTCGCGAGCGCCGTGTAGAAGAACGCGAGCTCCGCTGCAGCTGGCTGGCCAGATCGTGATCGCCAAATAAGCCGGATGCGGACGGGTATTAATTAAGCAAGTAGGTGTGCTGTATCCAGGCACGACGAACAGAGATCGATGTAACATCAACCTGATAAAAAACGACAACAAGTTCAACAGTGTCATTGGACTGATCGATCAAGCCAGCTTTTACCAAGCGGAACACTTGTACGCGGCACGTTCAAGCAAGCAACAATTAACGAAGCGTGTAAGGCGACTCGTTCGTGCAAGGAAGGGGTGTCACGTACTCGACCTCCAAGTAAGTCGTCGGAGCACTGTTCGCCGGTACAACGCCTCGTGTACTACCGTACACGTACAGGTTCTTCCCGTGAGCCGTATTCCTTCCAGCCGTCAGTTTTTCAACGGCCACTCCGACTCCAACACCGCGTTAATTCCTTCGTTCCCAGAGGACAAAATAATAAGCCTGCAGTGTTTGTTGCTGTACAACAACAATCGAATGGCTAGGATGTCCTATTGCGACGGAGAGCAACTGAAGAACCGGAGAAGAGCGAGACACGGAACCTGCTTGCAGAAATCGGAGCGTGGTGCGTCGCATCTTCGCTGCACAATTAGGCACGAGGAGGATAGGATGGCGACAGTGCGAGACTTCGGTGTAACCTGTGGATTACTATGTACTCTCTTCTGTTTTAAATTATTAACACAGTTGATTTTTAACTTTAACTTTCACTATTCGTTTTATTAAAAAAAATTATTTAAATATGTAAAATTTTGTTACTATTTGATTTATTATTAGTAAAATTTAAATCACGGCTAATTATTTCACACATTGGAAAAATTTTTTTAATAAAACGAATATTCAAAGTTGATGTTAAAAATCAACAGTGTAAATAATTTAAAACTGAAGAGAGTAGTACGAAAATGTTTCTTCGGTCAGAGTAGAGACAAACTTGAAATTTTTTTTTTTCTTAACTAGTATACGCCATTGATCAGGGGCCGGGTAAGCAAGATTGACAGTGGGATCATAGAGCTTAATCGATGGTGATTAACAGTTGCGGCGTCGATGGATGGCAGCGAAAGTTTTGAGCGCCACGAAATGGGATCCAGCAAGAAGCGAGGAAAAAAAGCGACGGCTAACCTACAAAACTTGGGGGATAGCGACGCCCATTTGTTTGGACTTGAATCACGGACAGGCAACGAGCAGAGCCGTTAACCAGAGAATATGAAGGTGTGATGGTGACTTGGTTTGTAAGGGAGTGTGTCTGCTAGTATCCATGGTTAAAAGGTTCTTCCGGTCAAGTATTTCTCCAGTCTCCACCAGTTTCTTCGGATCGCATTTTTGACACCTGCAAGTTTGCAGGTTGTATGTCCCAAAATTAGAAATATTTGATCAAGCCCGAGCTGGATATGATGACAGTTCTTGTTATGATGGCCCCCGGATACACATGCCAAATTCAGTTGCAAGATACAACGATGATGAAAATTTGTATCAGACCGAGAAACTTAGTACTTTAGTTTTTCATCTTGCCCCGAGATAAAATGCAACAACAGTAACATGCTATCGTTCTAATACCATCCAGCTCTTACATATTAGAAGTAGAATATGGTGCTTGTAATATTTGCACCACATCTAGTACACAATCTACTTAATGCGAGATCGTATAATCTCTATGAGAAGAATCAAAACGTCGCGCATCCAGCATATCATTGAATGAATCAGTTCCCAGGTCTAAAGTTTAATGACGGTCAGCTTAGGAGCTTCCACAGGTACCACACTCCTTATATACAAAAAGATCATCCTTGGAGATTACAATCTTTGCATCATCATCTTGCAACTGACCTGCATCAATTATACTGCATCGTGTATTAGGGAATTGTAATCCTTGATGTAAATTGGATTGATAGATATCATTCATTAGTCCACTACACATACCATCAAAATTCGGTGCTGATACCCCAACAACTTCCTGGCTCTGCTCATTGCCGATATGCAAAGCGTTTTGAAGGCCATCCTCCCAGAAGTCCCTTTGCTGAAAAGAAATCAGAGCAACAGTATTATGATAAGATGCATATTAAATCTCATTAATTATGTACGAGTACACTGTTAGTTCATCAGGCAACAATCACCTGCTTTTGAAAAGCAAACTGTGGGTTGGTTGTGTGGGGTAAAGCCGCTTCTAACAGGCTTAAGGAGCACTGATCCTCCATAGCACCCGCACCAAAGGACTGGAAAAGATCTGGTTGGTCACAAAACGGAAAGGCTGCACCATCGCTTTCCAGTGGGAAAACCGTAGTCTGCGAAGGGCCACATGCTTGGTACATCTGAATTTACCAATGAAATAGCATGTTAAAGGCAGATTGTAACATATATCGGGGGCATCAGAAATGGGATAATTGAAAGCTCACATCTTTGTGTAGGAGTGTAGGAAGGTCGCTGAAGTCAAGTTGCGGATTCACAGTGGCAAGTTTCATTGACAGGAACTGAAGTGTAATTGACAGCAAATGGATTAGAATTTTTCAGTTATATAAGACTGCATGATGCGACCAAATGTTAAGGCAACCCTCACCTCAACTTGCTGCTGCAGCGATTGCACGTAGTTTATGATCTCGTCAAGCATGAGCGCCTTGCCAACAACCTAAAATAGGGAATTCCCTCAAACTATTAGCGGAGCTGTGGTATAATTTGACGCAGACAGCTCAATGTCAACCATGGATACCTTGTTGCATCCTGGCACCAGATCCTGAAGAAACTTCATCCTCTGGCTAATCTTCTCTCTTCTAACCTATTAATCCAACAACAATCTTTTAACAGTGAACTCAAGTCCGAACACAATAATTAATTCGTTGCAATTTTAACTCAAATACTAGGATACTAGTATAAGAGAAAAATAGAACTGAAGTATACATACCCTCTCTGCAAGGCTGTGGCTGTCAGTGGCCTGCCCACGCCGAGCCCGGACGTGGACGTAGTCCTTGGGGGGCTCGACCGCCGGCTTGGAGCTCTTCCCCTTGCCCTGCTTTGTCCCCTTGTCCCCGACCGAGCCGTCGCTCGTGGTCGCCTCCTCCACCTTGGGCTTCACGGGGCTATCGCCGGCGCTCAATCTGCACCTCTTGCTGCCGTCCGGCCCCTTGGCCACCCCAACCTGCAAACCAAAACCGCGAACGACTTTCAGAACCAAGAGAAAAGGCAGCTCAAACTCGTCCACGCAGAAATCCCCCCACCTCCGCGCCGTTCGCTCTCCTCACCTTGCCCAAGCAGGCCTCTTTGCCCTCCGCGGCGCCGATCGCCGCGGGCGCCTTCCGCTTCCTGGCATTGCCCCCGTCCCTCGCTCGCGCCCACGAGGGGTCCGACACTGACGACCCCTCCCGCGACTCGGCGCCCGCACCAGGCTGCGGCGCCACACCGGGCGGCCCGGACAGCCCTCCCCCGCCGCAAAGCGTGTCCAGGAACCCGCCGTCCAGAGCGCCGAAGTCGAGCCCCGGCGCAGAGGCGCCCATCAGCAGACTGGTCATGTAGTCGCTGCAGTCCATGGAGCCAAGAATTGCGCAGGAAGCAGCCTCTCCTCTCACTCTCCGCGGAGCTGTGTCCGTGGTGGTGGTGGTGGGATTTGGATTGGGGGAAAGCGAAGCGAAGCGAAGCCGAGCGAGTCCGCGGAGCCGGTAGGTAGAGAGGTGGATTTATAGAGAGGGAGGAGGTGTTGCCGCTGCGGTCGGGGCTGGTCCGCCGCGTCGTGCAGAGCGGTGGGATGCTTGTGCCTACTGCCTTGCGGCGGTGATGGTGACGGGAGGATGGTCAAAACGGAAACGGAACTGAAGCGGGATTGGCCGCCGTCTCCCGGCCGCCGGAGGAAATGACGGTTTTTGTCAGTTAAACTAGTATTGTGGGGGCAGTTTCCCGGGATTTTTGGCTCTGACCTTTCCTTCTTCCCCGCGGCAGCTGCTGTTAGCACAGCCTACACCGCACAGTGAAAGCTGAACCTTTTTTTTTTTTTTCCTTTGGCGATTTCTTTGGCACCTTGCTATCCATTGGTATTTGGTAAAACTTAGAGCTAAATATCACATAAAAAAAAACAAATCTTTGCCGAGACACTCATGGTCAGCTTGACTGATGCAAATTTGCAGTGGCAACATGCCATCTTCAGATAGATAAACAACACTGGAATCTAATCCATTGTGATTGTTCATCTTTCTTCTTCCCATTCAGAGTATGCTCGGTTTGCATTGAATGGGAGAAGATTGAAGTGAAATGAGGTGGATTTAATCCACAACTAGAAGTAGCGGATTCAATCCTCTCTTAATCAAGTGGATTAAAGAATAAACGAACAAACCGTCAAGAAACTCCCTCGCCCCATTCCGTTCAGATCAGCGGCCAGGGACAGAGTCACAGAGGCGCCATGCTTCGGCGTTCCCCGGGATGGATCTTGGATTGCAGCGATTTAACTAACCCATTGTCTCGTCAGAAAGCTCGTTGAATTCAGAGAGAACTTTGTTGTGGCTGGCAGCTGCTTTGGCGAAAGGGGGGAACGGGACGGCTCTGGCCACCGCCGGCCTAACTGCTTCGCTCGAACCAGCAACCGGGACGCAGACGACGCTGCAAGCAGCTGCTAGCTCGGTACGTGAACCCTAGCTGCCTAAAACCGGCGCGAGCTTTATTTCCCTGCTCTGGCTAAGCAGCAAGACTTCAAGCGTCCTTTCGCTCGTCACATTGCTTTTGTTCATCCTTTGAGAGGGCTGAGGTGATCGGCATGAGTTCCACGAGCCGGATCTCGCGCGACGGATGGAGGTCTGAAAGCTTGGATTGGATTGGAAGCTTTATGAACCTTGCAGCAAATAGAGTAGTAATCGCTCGGAATCAAGCTCCTACTGGTTGTGAATCCACTTCTATTGAGGATCCTCACAAACCCTGAAGAATTATTAGCTTTAGCTTTTCAGAAGCATCGCATCAAATAAACGGTAGATGAATTAATAAAATCTTACAAATTACTTATGTACTACTTGTAAAAAAATTGTCTTACATATATTAAATTCACTATTTATAAAAATAATTTATAAACAGTTTGTAAAATCTATTTATAAATAGAGCATTTTTCGACGGATCACGGACTTGCACGTCAAACATAAAAGAAACGTCTATTCAGTTCGACAAGGAGGCGAAGCCGGATTTCGCGTTTGCCATCTCAGGCAGATCGGACGCACACGTAGTAGTATTCATCAACATGCAACAACTAAACAAATGTGATCGGACTCAACAATATTTTTTCTGCGCAAAGAAGATTTAGAATAATAGTCTAATCAGTTGAAAATATGGAGCAGCGTTGGATGAGAATGAATGGTGGATCGGCTTAGTGCAACACTTGCAGTAAAAAGTACCTAAGTCAGCCGGGTATTGTTGACTGCTATTTGTTTGACCACCTTCATTGTATTCTCTTGAATCAATTAATAAAAATAAAAAGATTTAAATAAATTTGGTAGTCAAAATAGCATACATCCTCTGGTGTTAAAAAGAAAAGTTGTACTAGACGATGATACAATTTTTGAATTTAATCAAAGTCAAACTTATTTAATTTTGACTATTAATAATATAAAATTAATAATATTTTATCATGTATAAATCATGTTATTAGATTTTTTATGAAACATACTTTCATAATATGTAATTTTTTATTAAAAAATTGTTTAAATTTGTAGATATTATTAGTCAAAGTTGATAAAGTTTAACTTTGATCAAATTCAAGAGGACGGAGTAGGGAGGAGTAGCACAACTACAAGCCTGACGATACTGCTATTAGAAACTACTTAGGGCGGGCGGGCGCCGTAATAATTTATCGATCGTTCATGGTCGGCACACCATTCACAGCCGCTGAAAAGTATACGTACGACGGGCTAGATGCTATCAAGAAATAGAGGGAATATAGTACCAGCAAATTAGGTGACTGTTTGGGCTCTTTTGGCACGCGATTATGTACTTTTGCCTAATAAAATTTTCTTGGAATGGTTGGAGTTAGGTGAATTAACCGCGGCTTTAGCTCAATCATTTGGCACCGCTTTCGGTAGAAACGATGGGCGTCGAATCAAAGGGTGATCGCCATCGTCCTGCTAGTCTTTCTGTCTCTCTGCTTTGATGCTGGTGTAACATCAGAGGTACAGTGCTGCGATGCTACTGGAACCGGTGAATCTTCGTAAGCATTTTAAAAATCCATGCCGCGTTTTTCTCTGGAATATTCCAGCTTTACCATATTGCACTAGCAGGTTCAACGGTTGTTGGATCTGAGCTAACGAAAGTTTGGTGGATCGCACACGAGACGGCGGTGGCATCTCACGTTGCCTGATGCTGCCATGAAACAGTTTGTATTCATGTTTCATGGAAGCATCGTTACCCTTTGCTCGTTTCCGCGGCCGGTGTTCCGGTCATTGCCCGTCTGAGATCATGTATATACTCACCAGTCTAAAATCCGAAAGAGAAGCAAGGAGTCCGCAACCGACGCCGTGCAATTGCAGAGCTTAGCCATTGCAGTATGTCAAAGAGTTCGCAAAGATCGAGGTAAAAGCTTGCGAGTCACGGGTTACGGCTGCGGCTGAAATGGAGTGCAACCGCGCCAACACATGAATCGAGGGAAGGTTACTGTTCTTTGCGACTTCGTACTCCACAGTCTACACTTAAGTCAATCTTCTAGCTACACACATTTTCTGTTTACTAAATGCGGCGGCAATTCCTTCAGTCTCAAGCATGAAGCAGACACCATACCAGCATTTTCAGCATCAGATCAAGGACTTTGCTACTCTGACAGCCAGACAACTAGAAACATACCGCGAACACTAGCCACTATTACATCTACTAGAGCACAGAATTTTGCCACAGGGATAAAAAAAAAAACTCAGATCAATTAACTAGAGCTCCAACACAAAAGCTCTGATTGCAGCACCCCATAACAGAAGCACAAAATCTAAAGCCAACAAACAATCAAAATCTGCACTCTTGCACATCAAAATTGCTACTATATTTGAGGTAGTAAGACATAATCATAACATGGCCACAGTCATGTCACTACTGATAGCAAGTTGGTTCACGGTATCCGAACAATGAAGCAAACAGAAAGGGAAACAGAACCAATGATGCTGGGTAAGTCTACTACACGCAGCAACCAAAAAAGAACTAGAAACATGTCACTCATCCTCCTGGCTGCGGAGCCTGGCAAGCTTGTTGGTGACCACGATGTCAAGTTGTGCAGCACGCTCGACAATCTCCTTGCGCTTGCGGGTGGAGACGTTGTGAGCAATCTCAGCACAGTATGTCCTGTTCGAACAGAAAATAGAGCATAAGCATATGGAGGATTCAAAGGTCCAAATGACAGCAAGCACATTACATCACATCAGTACATACTAACATTCATGGTATAGTGGTAATATCAATAATATGTCAGAGCCATTAATTTCAATTTCAGTGAGGTAGTATTTTTCATAGCTCTGGCATTATGCACTGTGCCCAATGTGCTATAGGATTACTACATATCCTAACAAGACACACTTCTGCCCTCCAAAGGTAAACAGTAAACCATCTGCTGCGAAGTGAATTATCATATGTGGTACAGTCACAAGATTTTCAAAAGGTGAAACAAATTTATCACCTGTTATGCATCATAAGCAGCTCCAGCTCAGAGACATTGTGGACAAGAAACTTCTTGAACTTGTTGGGGAGGTAATGCCTGGTTTTCTTGTCAGAGCCGTATCCGATGTTGGGCATCAAGGTGCATCCCTTGAACTTCCGTCTGACACGAGAGTCAATACCCTTTGGCCTGCGCCAGCTTGGCTAAAAAACAGTATCAGCAAAAGTTAGGCTTTTTGACAACACAACCAGAAATGACAATGACACATGAGGTGACTACACATAGCCCAAAGTGAAGGATTTATAAACTTGGTGAATTCACCCAGATGCGAGTCAGGTATGAACTATTGGACAATGGTGGCATTGCTGTCATATACAGCAAGTTATTCTCAGGCCTCAGCTACAAATCAGAAGTTTTTTATCAATGTATTTGATCATCTTCCACATTCAAGACAGGTCAGTTTTAAACTTTTAATGACTCCAGATACATTGGTAATGGTATCATAGGGGATGTCCTAAATAAAGAAAACTTCCAGGCAAATACATCACCAGTCCACAGCCGACATTTAATACTATATATTACTAAATACTGTCACCAAATCATATTCTAGGCTACTGGACACTGACATTTTAGTATATATGCGGGTCTTCCCAAAACAAATGGACATTGGTTACATGGTCACAGTACAGGTTTGAGCTAAGCTATAGAATCAATTGCATTTCGTCACGCTTAATTAATAACTACTGAATACTCCTACTTAAGAAAATCCTACACGAGGAAAGCTCCACGAGCATACACTTCGTACCAAATCATAGTACCATTTCGGAGGCAAGTGAAAGATTCAAACGATCACAAGCTTGGCGAGTCTTACCTTGAGGCATATGTAGCGGTCGTGGTGAGGCCTCTTGAACTTCTTGACCCGCTTCTTCACGATCTTCTTCGTCAACAGCGGCACTGCCATCTGCAACAACCAGGCGGAGGGGAAGGCGAAATCAGCAGCACGAAATGAGAACGGAGCCGCAGCAAATAATCAACAGAAGTTGTGGAGAAAATAGTGCGCTACGAGATGGCAGTACCTTCGTACGCTCGGAACTGCTGCGGTGAGGCGGGGCGGCAAGCGGCGGCGGCGGCGTGGGGTGATTTGAGAGAAGGAAGAGTGTTTTATTCTCTAACCCTAGACAAAGCGGTACACGCGGGAGTCGATATCGGTGGGCTTTGAGGCCGTCCCAGACCAGGCCGTGAATCTTCTTCAAAGCCCATCAGGATTTAGGCGTCCAATCTATGTCACAACATATGTTTTGCGAATATTTTGCTGGAAATCATGTTCTCAGATCTTGACATTTTCTTGAAAATTAGTTGATCAACAAGAAATTTTCAAACAATAACGTATGATCCAATCCTAGTTTGGGAATGCAAAGATGGCCCGGTTTCAGCCGAAATCGAGAACTAGTCGAACAGACGCAAGAACAAAGCATAACAGATCAGGCGGTTGTTCCAGAGAGATTGGTTGTTATGAAATAGCAAAAGCGTCATGTATGTTCTCTCTACGGGAGCCTGAAAGACCAAAATCAACAGAAGGTTTAAGGCAGACTAAAGACATCAAGGTGCTGTTTGGTTGGGGAATTTGTAACGTAATTAGATTACGGAGTTAACTGATTTTGTTAGATTTTGTTTGTTTGAGTATCTTCCGAATTCGGATCCCCTGTAATCAGATACCGGCTTGTAGAAAACTGATACACCTCACTTTCCTCCGTAATGGAAAGCGAACGTGCATCTCCAATCTCCTTCTCCACCGGCCACCAGGACAGCAGACGGCAGCCGAGCTTCACCGAGAGATTCACCAAGCGAGCAGGGCAGTAGGCTGCCTCCCTCTCCGTGCACCGCCCACCAGATGCTGCAAGTCGGCCCCTCTCTCTCTCTCTCTCTCTCTCTCTCTCTCTCTCATCGTAGTAGGCAGTATGCGGAGAAGGCGGCAACTTGGCCGAGCGCGACGCGGATGAGCTAGGTGAGCACGGGGACCAGGACGAG
>BCLH01000055.1:210631-255872 GCA_001602315.1 Zoysia pacifica
GCGTGCGCTGCCGTCGTGTTCGGCAGGAAGCACGTCCTGCCTGGCTGGATGGCGTCGCAAGTCCCGTTCCCCTGCCCGCACGCGTAGGTCAACGCGTTCACCACCGCCGTCTCGTTCAGCTTCTTGCTCGCAGCGGTGGACAGCACGCACCATATCGGTCCCTTGTACGGAGTGTTATTCTCCGGCGCCGGAAGCGGCGGGTACGATGACAGCGGCCGCCGTCCGGTAAGGTCAATCTGGTAGATTGCCGTGCCATTGGCATAGTACATACCCCAGTGCCGCTCCGTGCCTGGCCCTGGCTTGAGGTCCTCGTTGTAGAGCGAGAACACGAACACCGGCATCTTGGCGCCCGGACGCATCGGCGTGCCGGGGTTCTTGACCATCCGTTTCGCGAGGTTCCTATTGTATATGGCTGCGTTGTGGACGTTGCCGCCTATCTCGTTGTAGTCGCATCCGTTGGGCCAGCCGGTCTCCGCAACCGCCAGCTTGACGTGCGGGTACCCGAGCTTCGCCATGGCGGCGACCACGGCATCGAGCATTTCGTCGAGCAGGTTGGTGTACTTCAGCCCCGTGCCCGGTTCGACGTAGCAGGAGTCGCCCTGGAAGAGCGCGTAGTCGAGCGGCACGGTGAGGTTGTTCCCGGACCAGACGAAGTAGGGGTAGGCGTCGACGAAGTAGTAGGAGTTGGTCCCGTTGAGGAAATGCAGCAGCGGGCGCACGACGGACGCAGCGATGTTGGGGCGGAACGTCGCGGTGGACGGCGGTCGCGGGAACGCGCCGTCGACCAGCGCGTCCATGGCGAGCGTGGTGCCGATCTTGACGCTGCTGATGCGGTGCTTACGGAGGCTCAGGTGCAGATTCTCCATTGCGGGCACCAGCCGCGGCCAGGCGGCGGCCGCGATGGAGCTGTCCGAGAGCACCTCGTTGCCCACGAGGAGGAACTTGACCCGCGTCTTCGGGTAATAGGGGACAAGGTTCTCCGCCACCCACCTGTCCGCAACGGCGGCCGAGGCTGCGATGTCCGGGATGATTTCGTTGGGCACCATGATGGAGACCGTCATATCCGTCCCCGCCAGCGCGCGCAGCACGGTCGCGTTCGCGTCGTAGATCTTGACCGACCCCGCGCCGACGGCGCGGATCAGCTCCACCGACCGCCGTGGCGGTGGGATGTCGTCCGCCACGCGGCCGTAGTTGACGCCGATGCCATGGCCGCTCACTCCGTGCGACACTGCAAGAAAACAGAGCAAGAGAGACACCGCCTTTTCAGAAGCTCACCGTGAGAAACGACGTGGCGCTTACGGTTGCAGGTGAACGCGGCGTAGAGGAGAAAAAGGGTGAAAATCCGAAGCGGCGGGGCGGCGGCCATGGATGCTGCCATCAGTGCCATGGCTCCTTGTCGCCGTTGGAGCTCGGGGGTCTCGGAGCTCGCGCTGAACTGCTGCCACTTGGAGGAGTTGGGAGTTGGGACCTGGGCGAGTCCTTTTAAACTAAAGTTGACAACGGTACAATACTGTCTTTTAAGGACTTCCCTCTGGATCCTTATACAAGCCTCTACCCTTTTTAAACATTGGAAAATTTTTCATTTTCAATAATTTTTCTATGTTGAAGTGATTTCTATGTCTAAAAATTCTTCATGTCCCATTTTAGAGGGAGCTGATTCCTTCTTAACAATATCCACCAATATCTATATTCGGCAAATCTACAAGACCTCTGCTGTTCTAAAATACTTACTACTATTTCATTATAGACACAGTTTCCACGTTGTCTTTTAGGAGTAATTTCTAGGTCTACTACGATAGATTTTTTTTTTCTTGCATGGTTTACTAGACTAAGGATTTATTTGGAATCTAGGAATTTTTCAATTTATATAATTTTTCCTTTGAAATTGAAATGATTACTATGAAATTACTTTGTGACTCATGTGCAATTGGTATGTTCCAAAAGGCATCTAAGGACTTGTATAGAATGGGGGAAAAATATTGCTAGTTTGCTTTTCCTGTGTGACATTATTTCCTGTTAAAACTCCTGCGTGAGGCCATAATATCTCTCCTATGCTTTTGCCAAGGGAGATCAGTAAAGTTGTGGTAAGTTGCGAAGTAAAGCTGGAAAAAGATGGTGTAAAAATCATTCTTTAGAGAAAATTACGAAGAAAGCGGTACGCTCTATTTAAAATGCAGAAATTTTATAAAATTTTTACAAAAATCAATTTAATTTAAAAAAACGGATAGATTAAAAAATTTCTTCCGTACCTGTGTGTGCGCGTCATCGCCACTGCTCTCCTTCCTCCTCATGTCGTGTGCATTGGATGCTCTTCTTTGGGGTGAAGCAGGCTTTGCACCCTTTGCAAGTGTGTCCCTCTTTGCACAAGTTCATGAAGGAGCATGTGGTTTTTCACACGGTCACACCCTTTGCTGCTGTAAAGAAGCAAAGAGCCGAACGCTTTCTTGCATTGCTCACTGTTCCGTAAAAGGAAGGGAGAAATTGCGAGGGAATCGAGCTCGACGGGTTCTAGTCATCTGAAGATGATTTCCAGGAGTTTCACAGTAGCACGGTACGTGAAACGTGACGATGAAGGGAACTTGCTCTTCACGATTGGGTTAAAGAAAGCAACGCGGGCCGCTTATGTAGTTGTGTTGGGACGCTGAAGAAAACGGGCAACGCCCAGTCTTGTTTTCTCCGAATCCTGGTCACCGACCGTGGACCATGCCGCCCAGCCGCTTTTCCGCCGTCGGCATGTGGCTGCTGTTACTGTTGCTTCCGTGCCGTGCGCGCTCGAGCAGAGGCAAGAACCGAGACAGAGCGTGACGGAGAGCACGACGAGAGGCCACCGCACTTCCTCGAACTGCTGGCCGTCTGGTACAGTCCATCGGAACGTTCGGCGCAGGCCATCAACCAAGCCGGAGCCAGCTCGGCAGGCCCCCCCGGACACACCTCGGGCCTTGGGCGTGGTCTGCTGTTTCGATGTTTTGGGCCTTGAGCGCCTTGTCTGTGGTGAGTCGGGCCCAGAATCTGGCAGGCCGAGTTCAACGTTCCACTGACCACTCTGATTCTTTCTGTGAAAGTGATTGAACGCCATGGCAATCACGTGAACGCGCACGGAAACCGGGCGACGAGAATGGTCGGCCACGCGGGGCGACCAGTGCCCCGCCCATGATCCAGATTCCAGCCCACGACCGGCGCCTGCTGACTTCTCTCTGCCTCCTGGCGCAAGCAAACAGCGTGGGCGAGCCCGTGGCGACAAGTCCAGTAAGGTCGAGAGCCCGACACGGCACCGGAGTCGAGCGTGCGGCGCGGAGTCCGGCCACGTCGGTCAGACCGCCGTCGACGTCGCGCATCCCCCTACCGCTCGCGCCGGGGTCATTCAAAGTCAAAGTTACACAGGGCACCTGCTTCGCTGCTTCCCGCCCCGGCGCAGCTAGCGGCAGCGCCGTATATACTCCCGAGCAGGCACGATGGCTTCTCTTGTCAGCAACGCCGCCTGCTTCTCAACCTCACCCTCCTCCTCTCTCCCGGTTGTGAGCACGGTCAATGGCGTCTCGTCCCAGCACGATGCTAGCCGTGCAGTACGACGGATACGGCGGAGGAGCGCAGGGACTCAAGGTACGTATCGTGTACCGCAATCAACGGGCCAAGCTCGCGGCTGCCGCGTATCTTGGGTAATTCCGCATGTTGATCCATCGATGACTGATGCACGCTCCGTCGAATTCAGCACGTGGAGGTGCCGGTCCCGTCCCCGAACAAGGGCCAGGTGCTCATCAGGATGGAGGCGACCAGCATCAACCCGGTGGACTGGAAGTTCCAGAAGGGCGTCGCGCGGCCAGTCATGCCAAGGAAGTTCCCCTTCATCTCAGGTGAGGACTGGGGAGTCCGGTTGTTCAGCTAGCGTGTTCGATTATATGCGATCGTGCGACCTGATCGCTGTATGCGTGCCGCAACAGGTTACGATCTTGCCGGAGAAGCTGTGGAGCTGGGCAGTGGAGTGAACGACTTTAAACTCGGGGATAAGGTCATCGCCATCAACTTCCCGGTAAGATTAGTTGCTAGACACATGCACTTATGATCTGGAAGAGCTCACTAGCTCCGTTCTGAACGATCCGCTATCATGACAGAACGGCGGCGGCCTCGCCGAGTACGCGGTGGCGTCGGCGTCTCTGACAGTCCCAAGGCCGCCCGAGGTGTCGGCGGCCGAAGGCGCCTGCCTGCCGATCGCCGCCGTCACCGCGCTCCGGGCGCTGGAGAAGGCAGGGATCAGCGTGCTGAACCGGGCTCGCGACGACACCGCCCGCAAGAACGTGCTGGTGACGGCCGCCTCCGGCGGCGTCGGCCACTTCGCCGTGCAGCTGGCGCGGCTCGCCGGGCACAACGTCACGGCCACGTGCGGCGCGCGCAACCTCGGCCTCGTCCGGAGCCTCGGCGCGGACGAGGCGCTGGACTACGCCACCCCCGAGGGCGCCGTGCTAAGGAGCCCCTCGGGGAGGAGGTACGACGTGGTGGTGCACTGCGCGACGGGCGTCCCCTGGTCCGTATTCAGGCCGGTGCTCGCCGACGCCGGCAAGGTCATGGATCTCACGCCGGGGTTCGTGGCGTTCGCCACCTCGATGCTGCAGAAGGTGACCTTCTCTAGCAAGAGGCTGGTGCCGCTCCTTGTGTCGCCCGGGAAGGAAGATATGGAGCTTGTCGCGGGCTTGGTGAAGCAGGGGAGGCTCAAGACGGTGATCGACTCCCGGCACCCGTTGAGCAAGGCGCAGGAGGGCTGGGCCAGGAGCATGGAGGGCCACGCCACCGGCAAGGTCGTCGTAGAAATGGGTCGCGCACAGTGAAAGACGTAGAAAGATTGCACGTGTTGCATGTACATCGTAGAAACGACAGAGCATCTGTTTCGTTCCACCCGTTGAAGATTACACTGTTCTTAAATGTACTTGCACGTGCTTACTGTATCATTCTGGATTTCATGATATTTTGCTGTGCCAACTTATTATCCACAGTCGCAATCACCATTTTGAGAAAAGCGATTTTTCGAAAACAACACGCCTTATGTTTATGCCACCATTTTGAGAAACAATTCATCTAAAAGAGGACGATGCACAGCTAAATACATGTGCAAGGTCATTGCTTTTAGCGAGATGAGACTGGGAATGAAATGCCTTTCAACTCTAATAATACGATGGCTTACGTGTCAGATGTAAAAATACCTCCGAGTTTTAAAGAAATTTCATCGGAGTTAGTCAATAAAATTGCTGAGCTTTTCTTGTTCCCAAATAATCCGAGCCCTGATTCAGCCAAAAAGGTGCCTGAAGTTTATATATTCCCCTCTCCCCAATCTGAAATGGTGATGTTATCTGGAGCCAAGAACAGCCATGCGACTACGGGAGTAGGCTGATATTTTCAGGCAGTAGCGGACGGCTCATTCCTGTCCACAACGTCCAACGGTCCAACCATATCAGCATCAGCATACCAGCCATCTCTCTCTCTCTCTCTCTCAGTCTCTGGAAGAGGCAAGAGTACCAAATCTTCCATGGCTGCCCCGAAGAAGACGATGAGAGCTTTGCAGTACGACAAGTACGGCGGAGGAGCAGAAGGTCTCAAGGTACACTACCCCTCACCTCACCACACCGCAACTATGCATGTCCCAAGAACTAGCATCCTTACCAGAGAAGCTGTGCTCGATGCTCTGCTTAATTCTGCCGCCGTATTGCAGCATGTGGAGGTGCCGATCCCGTCGCTGAAGAAAGGCGAGGTGCTGCTCAAGATGGAGGCGGCCAGCATCAATCCGATTGACTGGAAGATTCAGAAGGGCATGCTGCGGCCGTTCCTGCCCAGGAAGTTCCCGTTTATACCAGGTACAGTACATGCGTGGACTGTATTACTCCCAGTAGTTTAGTCCCCTTCGTCACCGTTGATGGCGCGAACAAACAAACGACCTAGGAGAAAGTGTAATATCAAGCTGAAATTTTGGTCCTGTTGTCCCATGGAATGCTGTTCTATCTACCAAGTACTACCTCCGTTCTCGTAAAATACTTCAAAATCTGCGCCGCAATTACCGCATTTTTCATGTATATTTTTATTATACACCTCTAATTAAAGTAGTATATTTTAAATTTATTACTTAACAAATAGAAATATAGTTGCTTTTACATAAATAACAAAGTTTCGTAAACATATACTTCAGTCTTTAAAATATAAGTAAAACATTAAAACATTGCGTTCAAAGCTACTATTTTTTTATCGGAGTTGTAAGCGAGAAAAAAATTGAATCTTAGTTCTTATAGTAATCAAAGAGCATTTTTAAGAGATAAAACAATTTAAATTATCTAAATATATGTCAAAATAGTATACCTCAGGTACCTACGGATCAACATCTACAACACGGCCCACTTACGATCCGCGGTCCAATAGCCCACCAAGAACTTCACAAAGACGACCCGGCCTCAGCAGTCGAAAAGCCTTGTCAAAGTCTGAAAATGAAGTGGGCGTAATCGCTTCGACCCCCAGGGGTCGAGACCTAAGCTATCAAGATACTGGCGGTTGAGACTCACCTGCTGACCGCTAAGAAGTAGTTATTACTTCAACAATCACGTCGATTTAGAATTCCTAACAATATACAGTTACGCAAAGAAGATAAGCATTCCATAAGATTTCGCAACTACCCGGTTGAACAAGAAACAACCTATCAGACGATAAAACTGAACAGTAAAGCAACTCTGTTCTCTCTCAGTGAACAAGAGTACGAACATGAGGCGCCGATTGTCCGAACGTTAAAGAGCATGATTCACTGAAGACTGTGGCTCCACCTGTCAAAGAGTCACTCATTTTCGTAGGCGGCAAAATATTTAAATCATAGTACAGTCACTCCAACTATGGTTTAGTCAAGCCAACTTAGGTTCGACTTTATAAAAAGGGTACTCGGGTGGCTAGCAAAGAAAGGAGAACAACAGTGATAACCACCACATGTAAACCACCCCCACCACGCGTGAGTTTGGGACTCTCGGATCCGTTCGGAGCCTCTTCGTATTGTATTTTTTATGTTATTGAGATTCATACCATGATCTCTCGCCTCTGGACGTAGGGTATTACGCCTCGAAGCGGCTCGAACCAGATTAACTTTTGATTCTCGCTTGTAGACTAGGCCATTCGATTCTGAAAACGCACGATTCCCCGCCTGATGGTATAAATTTACTGTGTCGGTGTACGAAACACCGACAATATACATTTTTATAACATATGAAGATTTTTAATTGTAACATATACGTGCAACACATAGACGTAAAATAAATTTATAAGAACTTTTTTTATATCTTTTGAAATAGTTCTATTGAATCTATAGCAAAAGTAAATTTAATTTAACAAAATAGTTATAGTTAATTTTTTATATTATACCATTGTCTATATGTACTACCATATACTCCCTCTATTTCTAAATTATTGTTTACCGCTGATTTTCAATATCATCTTTGACTATTCAACTTATCTAAAAAAATTAATTTAAATATGTAAAATTTTAAGTTGTGATTTAAATAACTTTAATGATAAAGCAATTTATAATATATGAAATTTATAAAAAATTAAATATGACCATAGTTAAAATTTACGTTGAAACTGAAAAAAAGCTAGAGTGATGACACGGCTATTCATGGCTGCTTCTATCGAATAGAAGCACGCTCCTATGTTGATCGAAGAAATGATTTTTTTCTCCTTCGTAATATCTATCGTTAGATTTTAATGTGACGGTTACTATTTTTTAGAGTGACGTGGTGCAATGAGAGTTGAGAGAACGCTTGTGCTTTAATATATAAAGATAAGTATTTTTAGTGTGAATAAAGTTAAATTCATTTAACTTCTACTAATAATATCTAGAAAGCTACATAATTTTTAATATAAAAATATAATTTTTATAAAAACTTATTTTATGATGAATTCAAAAAATATAATTTTTTATATAATAAAATATTAAATAATTATACATTATTAATGATCAAAATAATAAAATTTGACTTTGATTAAATCTAAAAATATTTATATTTTGAAACCGAGGGAGTACTGAACTTGTGGATGTGGGCGTGGGGTGTTCTCTGCACTCTGTAGATAAAGGAGAAAATGAGCTAGTACTAGTAGATTGTTTGTCATTTCCTTGGTAGAGATACGATTCTACTCTTAGTAGGAGGCATGCACAAAGCTCATAAAGAAAAATTATGCCAGCACATGTTAGATTAAAAAGCACTCTCTCCGGTTTTAAAATATTGATACTGTTAACTTTTTCTATCAATTTTAACTATTTATCTTATTAAAAAAATTGTTCAAACATGTAAAATTTTATTATTGTTTGCTTTATCATTGATGAAATTTAAATCACGGCTAATAATTTTACATATTAAAATAATTTTTTGAATAAGACGAATGATTAAAAGTTGATAGAAAAAATTAATGATTTCAATATTTTAAAACCGCAAGAGTAAAATCAGGTCCACTGTACTGAAGCCAAAACAACTCATCTCTGAAGAATCGATACAACTGAGAATCATTACTGAAGCAGCTAATGATCCCCAGGAATAGTACTACTTGACGAGCCCAGCATTATGCGGGGTGTTTTCTGCCTCTGCCTTCAAAAATTATCGATCCACTGTTACTAGTTTATACTGCAAGTTTGCAACTTCGCTTGTAGTAACGCTAGAACTCAACATTGCCATGCTCAAACAGTTGGAGATGTAGCTGGCAAAGTCGTCGAGGTGGGCAGTGGTGTGACCAACTTTAAAAAGGGCGACAAGGTCGTCTCCATCAGCTTCCCGGTAAGCGTTCTGATTCCATGGAGCAGTCAGCTGTGACAATAAAAAGATTGGTTTCTGCTATGTTGATTACATCCAGGCTGCAGTACCCAACTACTACTTTCATGCATCATGACAGAACGGCGGCGGGCTTGCGCAGTACGCGGTGGCGCCAGCGTCACTCACAGTGGCACGGCCGCCGGAGGTGTCTGCCGTCGAAGGCGCCTGCCTGCCGACGGCCGCAGGCACCGCGCTCCAGCAGCTCAAGAGCGCGGGGGTCAGCATCTTCGACGGCTCCGGCGACAACAACAACAACGCCCCGACGAACGTGCTGGTCACCGCCGCCTCCGGCGGCGTCGGCCACTACGCCGTGCAGCTGGCCAAGCTCGCAGGCCTCCACGTCACCGCCACCTGCGGCGCGCGCAACCTCGGCTTCGTGAGCGGCCTGGGCGCTGACGAGACCCTGGACTACAAGACCCCCGAGGGCGCCAAGCTGCAGAGCCCCTCCGGCAGGAAGTACGACGCGGTGGTGCACTGCGCGACCGGCACGCCGTGGTCGGTGTTCGCGCCGGTGCTGGCCGACAGGAGCGTCGTCGTCGACGTGACGCCCACCCTCGCCGCCGCCGCCAAGTCGCTCCTGCAGAAGGTGACGCTCGCGAAGCAGAGGATCGTGCCGCTGGTCCTGATGCCCAAGAAGGAGGAGATGGAGTGGCTGGTGGACATGACGAAGCAGGGGAAGCTCAAGACGGTGATCGACTCCACGTACCCGTTGAGCAGGGCGCAGGAGGCCTGGGCCAAGAGCATTGAAGGGCACGCCACCGGCAAGATCGTTGTAGAAATGGGAGGCGAAGAGTGAGCGAGGAGGACAGTGTCGCTGGAATATGGATTGAACCTCATGCTGTAGGGTGCGAGTTCATGCGCCAATCCATCACCAACTTGACCGATGCTTGCAACTTAGAACCCGAGTGTGTTGTGGTTTACCAACACGACTTCATTATCGTTAGCGCCGTATATAATGAACGACGAACTCATCAATTAGCAAAGAACTTGTTTGTTTGTGGGTCTCGCGATTAGCAACATCTCGCCGTCCTGCTGCTAGATGCGTAGGCACGTCGGCTTATCATGGATTCATGGCGGGCTCAGAGCCCACAAACGCTGGAACGAGTAAAGCGTACTGAGGCGAGCCAGATCGACTGATAGGAACACTGGAACAGGCATATGAACATTGGTCACAATGCACTGATAACTTTAGACGGCTCTAATCAGGAGAGGATAAACAATGGAGGGCACGTCAACTCAGTGCATGAGAAAGAAAACATTTTATTCTGCAAGTGGTGACGAACCCGCAGACTATATCTTACGGTTTGGTCCATTATATCTGGTCTTAATGTCATTGGGTGAATTTGATATATGCTATTACAATTTTGTAAATTTTGAAATATGTCATTGATGTGTCAATAACAGATGGAGCTCTGTAAATAGATGACATGTAAGCTCGAATAATATATTTCAAATTTCACAAAATTGTAATAGCATATATCAAATTAATCAATACCATTCCACGCAAGTCAATGGTTGTTTGGGACCAAACTTTGTACTTACTACTAACTCTATGACAGCAGCACTGGCTACATGATTTACTAGGTTAGATTTCTCAAGAAACAATTAACTGTCTTTGGCAATTCCAACTACTAATAGTAATCTGAACGTATCCTTGACCCATTTTCAGATCCAAAGTGCAGCACACAATTTCCAAGATCCCATGCTTCAGATCCAAAATGCTTTTCACACAATAAATGGTTCTTGTTAGTACGGAGTATGCAAGTACTGAACATGATCACCAGACTGTTGAACAGACAGATCGACCTCGTTCACCACGGATCGAAATTCTCTGAATTGAAGATCAAAATTCAGGGTGGTACTGTAGCAATCCATAAAATTTAGGGTGCTGTAGCAATCGATACAATGAGAGGGTGAATAGTATCCTGAATTTATACTGCAACAATAATTACTTTCGGAAATTACTGCACCAAAAAACTGTTTATCTGTCACTGTAGCAGTAGATCTCGCTCGTGATTTCAGATCGAATACATGCAGGAGGGAGAAATTCTGTAGCATTGTAGCTCCCCTGAATTGATCAAAGCAATTCAGGGGACCCGGTTCCGTTCACCACCCTTTTCCATCATTTTAAGTACGAGCCGCCTCCAACTCTTTAAGGCATATTTGTTGCTTTCTGTGCGAAACATTTAGGTGCCGACATATAAATTTTCCCTGAATTGAAATTGGTCCGTGGTTTTGGGTCAGTGATGTGCACTGAAAAGGTCCTTTTCCCAGAAAAAAAAGGTCCATGGTTTTGGTTCATTGATATGCATTGAAAAGGCCCCTTTCCTAGAAACAAGCACATAAAATTTAGTGCTGCAAAATGCTGGTCTGGAAATGTTGCCCAGTTTAGTGAGCAAACACCAAATATGATCTGATTTAGGCGAAGTAAAT
Organism: Zoysia pacifica; assembly: GCA_001602315.1. Classification (NCBI taxonomy): domain Eukaryota; kingdom Viridiplantae; phylum Streptophyta; class Magnoliopsida; order Poales; family Poaceae; genus Zoysia; species Zoysia pacifica. The sequence continues at coordinate 221,884 of BCLH01000055.1, forward strand.
TGCAGACCACATTGGATGACTTTCTAGCTGAGTTGCACGCGTTTAATCAGGATCTATGGAGGACAAACAAAAACGGATACGGACAAGTCCAGATCTTTGCCTGCAGAGCCAGAGCAATTTTTGCAGGGCACAATGATGTGCTTCTCTCTAGCTTTTTGGATCTTGTAGCATAATTATACAGTACTATTGTTTTTGGAGTTTATTATCCGGCTTTATATGACTGCAGATAACTGCTCGAAAATGCACAATTACACACTTCGCTGTGTCTCCAACGATCCACTATCTCCATTTTATGATTGCCACTCACCATAATAAAACACAAACAAAATTGAAATGCTCACCATTTCAGTAGTAACTCTGATGATGCCAGAAGAGAGGTCGTTGCCGAATCTTATTCTGCAAATGTCGAGTATAACCAACAAAGTTGGAAGCCTCCAAACTGTGGGCTCGTGACATCGTGCCGTCATTCTACCGGTGCTTAAGATATTAGCATGGCAACTGGCAGACACAATCCCTCCTTATTCAGCCTCGCCACTGAAGTCTCCAAACACAAATTCTTGCAAGTGGCTTGCTGAACTGGCCTTGGTCTAACCTTCTGAAACTGCAGCAAGCATAGCGGCCTGTGCTCATGGGCTCATGCTTCCCATTAAAGACTTGTTCGGTTTGCCCTCGGATGGGAGGGGAATGGGGTGGAATGGGATGGATTTAATCTAAAACTAGAGAGTAGTAGATTCAATCTCCTCTTAATCCAAGTGATTAGTGAAAAAACGAACAAGCCTTTGTTCGTTTTGAAAGGATGAGAGGAGGATTGGAGAGGAATGATTTCTGTGAATTTAATCCTCTTTATTTCACTTCAATCCCCTCCTATTCTTGCTCTAATCGAACAGGCTCTAAGGGTTTATTCGGTTACTAGGCTAGGAATCATAAGTCATTCTAGGTTAATAGTTTAATTTTTATTTATAAAAAATTTTAGTAGAGTAGAAATCAAACCCGGTTTATTTTTATATCTTTTTTCTATGATAAAGAATGAAACCACATCTTCTACTTATAGAACAAAATCTGATTTGTTTGATTCAAGAGAAATGAATCCTGATGTTAAACCGAAAAAGCCCTAAAAAATGCTAAAAGGAGCAGCAGATTGGACCATACTAACCGACCCTCACTAACTAGCCGCATTACTTCTCTCGAAAAACAAAAACAGCTTCATTACTTCACCTAGTAGAACAGTATGCCCAATATGTTATAGACAAAGGAATAATTTCATCTATATTATCATTTTAGTTGCACTTTTTATCTATACCACTACCTTAACTCATTGATATATAGAGTCAGACCTCACATGTCATTGACTAACTTGATGATATAGATAAAAAGTACACTCAAAGTGATGATATTGATGCAAATAGCCATAGATAAAAGTAGCAAAGGTCCCTTGTTGAAGAACCAGACCGAACAGTGGCAGGGCCTCAATGAGTAGTAGGAATAAGAAAAAAACGTAGGAACCAAAAAAAAATGTAACAATGAAAAAAGTGACAAAACCACAAAAATAAAAATTTTAATTAAACTTAAATAATTTTTAGAAGCTATATTATTATTCATAGCATATAAATTAAATTAGTTGCTCGACACCTCTCTCTCTCTCTCTCTCTCGTTCTAAGCCATTCACACGTGAGATAAGAATATTTATTTTAGAATTCTTTTTAATAGGTAATTTTTGAAAATTTAAGGAAGTTTCTTCAAGTTCTAAAGTTTCCAAACTTTTCCGTTAGATTCATCTCGTCGAGCTCTTCGTGTACGTGCTCATCGAGTTATCTGTTAGTTCCCAAAATTTATTATAATTGTACATTTCTTAAAATTAAATTGTCCTGTTAGTTTCCAAATTTTTCAAAATTATTTTATTAAATTTGTCTCGTTGAACTTTTTGTGTAAGTATCCTTTAATTCATTACTAAAGTTTTTTAAAGTTGTTTTTATTAATTCTTAAAATTTGTTAGAGTTCTTCAGAAACCGGTGCGTGGAGCGATTCCTTCCGTTCCCATTGGATTTTCTGGTTCCCGTGAAATAGGCGTGGCTTCGTTCCTTTCCATAGGAAAGGAAGCTTCGCTTCCTTCTTTTCAAACGGTCGAGACGGTTCCCTTGGTGGAATGGCTTCCTTCGAAAATTCCTTCGCCACTCCTCCGTTCCAAACTGCGACTCGGCTTTGTTGAGGCTGTGAGGTATGGATTTTGCTTCTGCGTCCTTCCATTGTGTCAGAGAATCTGGTTGAAGTCACGGATGAACAAGAGCAAAACAAGTGACATGATGCGAGAGAACAGTTTCATTGACAGGAAGCCAGTGACTTCATCTTTTATCTGCCCTGGCTCCTCTGTTTTATCTTATCTCACTTATCCAACAGTATGCAACAGTTGTCGCATCATTATTCCCATTCCCTATCATCCTACTAGACAGTATCAGTCGTGAGGATTAGAAGAAGCTAGCAGCTTGGGCTTGAACAATATGCACTTACATGGTTACAGACAAAAGCCTCCAAGAATTAGTTAGTTAAACAATTCACACGTGGTGACTTGGGTGTTGTGGTGGTGCTCTGTTTTCCGTGCTTGATCGATCACGACGACGCCGACATGGCCGCTCCCTTCTTCGTCTTCTTTTTCTTCGCTGGCTTGTCGGCGCCCTTGGCGATCTTGACGTCAAGCTTGTAGTAGTCCACGAACCAGTCGACGAAGTGTCGAAGGCCGGCCTCGAGCGAGGTGGTGGGACGGTAGCCGAAGTCGTGCGCGGCGTGGCTGACGTTGGCATGCGTAAAGGGTACGTCGCCGTTGCTGGGCATGGTGACGTTGCGCTTGTTGGCCTTCTTGCCGAGCAGCTTCTCGAGGATGGCGACCATCCGGGTGACGGGCACGGGGGAGGTGTTGCCGAGATTGTAGATGCGGAGCGGCGCGGGCCCGGTCTTCTTGCCGGACTTGGAGCCGGTGCTCTTGCCGGCCGTGTCGAGAGCGCCGAGGCAGCCCTTGACGACGTCGTCGATGTAGGTGAAGTCGCGGCGGGCGACGGAGCCGTCGGCCGCGCGGAAGAGTGTGATGGGCTCGCCGGTGACGATGCTGCGGGCAAAGAAGAAGTACGCCATGTCGGGGCGGCCCCACGGCCCGTAGACGGTGAAGAAGCGGAGGCCGGTGATGGAGAGGCCGTAGATGTTGTTGTACGTATGGGCGATGGCCTCGCCGGCCTTCTTGGTCGCCGCGTACAGCGACGCCGGCCTGTCGGTCCGGTGCTCCTCGGAGAAAGGCGCGTCGATGTTGAGCCCGTACACGGACGAGGAGGAGGCCCAGACAATCGCCGGCTGCGGGTCGGCGTGCTTGGCCGCCACCTCGAGCACGCTGACGAGTCCGGCCACGTTGGACGCCACGTACGTCTGGGGCGCCTCCATCGCGTACCGCACCCCGGCCTGCGCCGCCAGGTGCAGGCCGTGCGTGAACGCGGCCACGTCGAAGAGCTTCTCGAGCAGCGGGCCGTCGTTGATATCGGCGTCGAGCACGACGACGCCCCGGCTGGCCAGGAGCTTCTGCCGCGCGCGCTTGAGCGACGGGTCGTAGTAGGAGTTGAAGTTGTCCAGGCCCACCACACCGTCGCCACGGGCCTTGAGCGCGAGCGAGCAGTGCGTGCCGACGAAGCCCGCGGCGCCCGTGACAAGCACGGAGATGCTGCCGTCCCGGCTGGGCCTCGCGCTGCGCCGTATGTCCTTCTCCCATGCCGCGCCGCCGTACGTCCCCGCTGCCGACGAGGAGGACACGAGCAGGGTGCGGTGCGAGGCCGAGTGCGCGCCGCTGCCGTCGCCGCCGGAGGAGAGGTGGAAGGACCGGGACAGCAGCGACGGGTAGTGCAGCGTGAAGAGGAAGACGAGCGCGAGCGTGGCGAGCACGACGGCGCGGAAGAGCAGGTGCGATGACGTCGCAACGACCTTGCCGCTCGCCGCCCGCCGCAGCAGCAGCGCGCCCCCGCTCGCGTACCGCTCGAGCTTCGATCCTTTCGCCGACGCGTCCACCGCGCATATCCCCGACGGCGGCATTGTGTTCTGCAGTTCTTCCTCCTCTCGCTCCTTCCCCCCGGCGCGTCGCGTTCGATAGCTGGACGGATCAGATCGTACCTTAGCTAGACAGACAGCTCAATGCCTGCCGGCTAGTTGAGGGAGTGAGCGCGTGCGCGCGGGTTATAAAGGGAAGAGTGAAACGCGCGGCGGATGGTTTCGGTTGGGCGCCACCCACCCGAGTGACCGACTCAGACTGGAGCCCAACTCGGCGTGTGGTTCTGGGCCTAATTTGCTCGCTCAGTTTCACTCTGCTTCTTCCTGTTGCTTCGGTAAACGCTGAAAGGTTTCGGTCGCCGGTCGGTCGGATCGCATCGCGGCAGGCAGTGCGAGCTTGCAAGTGGTCCAGTTCCGGGCACACCGTGTGCCGGTGCGTACCGGATTGGGGAGCTACTAGTATTTGGGTGTTAGTAAGCGCGAGGACATTCTGTGTACGAATCGAATGGTTGGGCGAACGATGGAACTAAGGACTTTTGTTAGGTGCCACACTGCGAAACCAGGGTGGTGTTGTTCGCGATTATTCTCAGAGCTGAATTGCTCTTATCGGCGCGAAATGCCGGGACGGGACGGGACGGCGGCGTGCACATAAGGTTGTTGTCAAGCGGATGTGAGGTGTCCCGATCGGCATTTCGCGCGTGCTACGCAGATGCCGGGGGCCGGGGCGCATTGATGCTGTCTTTCCCGGCGCCGCGACATCACTTGCCCGCCCTTTCCTCCGGCGACGAGAGCGACCGGGGCTTCGCCGGACATGTGAAGCTGAAAGAAGGTTAAGTTCCCGTTCGGTTCGCGGCCGTACTCGTAGGCTCGTAGCGTCCTTTGGTGGTGTGGGTTCTGCTCATCTTGTCCCACGACCCATCATCATCCATGCACGTGTACCACTTGCCCCGGTCGACTCACGCAGCGTCTTCAGCTTTCTGGAACACCAGGCGGGTTGGTCTCCGCGGTGGTGGCGACGGCAGCCGAAACGGGGGACCGAAGCGCGCCCTGGATGCGGGGCGCAGGATGAGACGATGACGTTTACGACAGCCGTGCGCAGACGCTGATGAAGAATGCCGCGCCGTCGCGGAAGTGGAAGAGAAGTTGCGCATGTGCAGTGCGTGATGGATTGGCGGGACAGGAGCTGGTCAGCATGCATGCATGTAATTCCAGATCAGATCACCACCCGATCAGCGATAAGCGGGCGCAATAAATCTTCTCGACGGCGCCGGCCGGCTGCATCCGCGACGGATCCAAATTCTCTGCCGACGCTGCAGCAAATCAGAATACTACACAGACTTTATTGTTCACAAGTTAGTGTAGCGTTTGATCTCAAACGTTTATTTTAAAATCAAAAGATCAAAAATATATTCAAATTTTCAGTTACAGTAGTTGTCAGCATTTTATGCCATAAGTAGAGGATGTGGATCGAACCGCGACCGGCGTGGACGTGACGGCACCGCGCAGAACCACGTGAGACGCTCGCAACTTGGAAGCATGGCGCGCGCGGCTGTCTGCCAGTGCCTGCCCCCTTCGCTCATCATCGACGGACCACGCACACAGACGCAGAGTCGTTCACGGCCGCCCTCGGCGTCGGCGGTTCCGATTTGAACCAGCAAACAGTAGCCCATGAGCTGAACAAACCAACCAAAAAACGAAGCTACGAGCGACGGCCAAGCAGCAACCCGGAACTTCCCACTCCAACGTGTCAAAGATATTCGTCACTCTCAGGCCCCAGACTCCCAGACGTCCAAACAGAGACGAGATGCATCGCCTCCGTCTGCTGGATTGGACGACCCAATGGTTATGAGCAAATGTGCGGAGCATTGTACCTGTCGATCATATCCCTCAGTATTTACGGTCCGAGATTATTCAATGGGTCAAGCTACGATTTATGACCTATTAATAATGATCGGTCCACATTTTTTATGAGTCTAAAGAAAAAATTTTACAAAATTTTACGAAGCCCAATAAAAAATGTAGAGCGCACTCAATCACAAAAGTCACCCCAATCTCTGTAGAATTGAAGGCGGCGTAACATTAAAATGGTCAAACAACCGACTTACTTTTCGATCTCAGAGTCGAGCGACCAATCCACAACAAGCTCTCTGTCAACATAGAGATTTTTAGCGACTGTACAAAGCGACATGGTGATAAAACAAACGGTAAAGCAACTTTATCCTCTCGGCACTAAACAAAGAATAAACTAAACACGACAGCTGACGTCAGAAGACCATCCAACGCCAGAGAATCACCTAAAACACTCTCGAAGATGCCGTTGGCCCTATCTGTCAAAAAAAAGCTCTATCCCGCGGATACCAAGTTTAGTAGCAACCTCACTCGTCAAAAAAAGCTCTATCCCGCGGATACCAAGTTTGGCTATGCCCCTGTCAGAAGACATTCAGTTCTGTAAACATCAAATTTTGTTGCAGCTCTTACCTATCACGGAGCCATCCGTTTTACCCGACGTTGTAACCTTGTACGACCTCTATATAAAGGTCTCTGACCTCATAAAAAAAACATATAGATAAGATAGATATACACTTACAAAAACGCGTTAGAGACTCTGCTCGTGTAACTTTCTCGATTATCCGTGAGTTTATCGATTTCGATCTTTAAATATAGAGTATTACACCTTATAATGATTCGAATCAAATTACATTTTTTATTCTATCATAAATTAGATCATATCGATTAGAAATAAATTCACCGTAGCTCCTTCCATCTACAAATTCACACACTGCGAACGTACGGAACTTCGACAGTAACTGCACGGTGGTGGTCGTCGTCTTCGCATTGGACCAAACAAACGGGGGGTCCGCCTCGGCCTGCAGGTAGGCCAGGGGCATCAGATCCATCTCCCTCTGAACACTCGCTCACTACTGTGGCCTGTGTCGGTGGCTGAGATGAGAGCGACGCGTTGCCAAACCGACGACGCCTATGCTGCGTGCATGGCCATTGACCGACGGGCAGCCATCGGAAGCGGAACATGCCGGCCGCGGACAGGGGTGGCGCCCGCCCGCACGCATGCGAAACAGGGCCGAGAGCGACGCTCCGGCTAGTAGCGATCCCGTCGTTTTGACTCTGGAGTGAATCGATTAACACGATCAGAATTATCAACCAGAACTAGTGTTGAGAGAAACTCAAGCTCATGCATGTATCGGTACAGGTGGTCCAAAGAATAATATTCCTGATGCTGCTCAACCAAATCGGATGTTGAAAGGCACCGTTCATGATTGTGCTGTTGCACCCAGAATTTATACTCGACCAGTAGTAGAACCGTTCATGATCCAAGTAGTAGAATGATTTAACTGTATACAGAGATGCAACCTTGATGAATCTAGCTAGTAGTGTAGTAGTACTAATCTATCTTCAGGCTTCAGCCGATGCCTTGATAGATCATTAGCTAGTTACTCCCTCCGTTCGTAAATTAACGTCGTCATTAATTTTTAATATCAATTTTAATTATTTATTTGATTTAATTGTTGAAAACCTCAGCTATGTTGTTAGTAATAAAATCACACTTAACATTAGGATTGAAATCGGACCTATACCACTTCAAATTATGAAGGTCATCTAGGCACTTCTTAGTTCCGAGTTACCCGCGTAAACAACAGCCGTGTGCTTTTCATACACATCCTTCTCATATGCCCCTAGCTGCGGGCCACATATACCCACCACTTTCACCTGTTTTCCTCTTAATAAAATTATGCATTAGATGTCTAAAGCACTCTCTTTATTCAACTTGTGGAAACACCCACTTCACTGCAGTTTCTAACCCTTTGCAAGCATCAGTGCATATGGCAAGTAAAAGAAGATCACCGACAACTTTGTGCAGTTGAGACATAAACCAACGCCAGTTATCTTCTGTTTTCGAGTCTATAAATCCAAGGGCAACTAGATATATCCAGTTGTGACTATCCACACCAGTAGCTGCAGCTAAATCACCATTTCATCTGCCATTCAGAGCTGTGAAGTCAACACCAAATCAGGGCCTACAACCTGATCGGAAACCCTCAATGCAAGGACCAAGTGCACAAAAGAACATGTGAAAATAAACCTTACCATCTTCTGTCTTGCAATCAATCTCAATGATACTGTCTGACATTTTTTTTTTGACTTCTGCCTTCCAATTATAAAGCAATTGAAAGCTCTCTTCTCATGATCCATACAACAATGCCATAGCTTTTTTCTTTTCTTTCCAAACAGTATCATACCCAATCATGCAATTATAATCATCTTGTAACTTAATCTGCAACTCTTTAGTACCCATTTGAGAATTCTTGCGAAGAATAGAAACAGCCTTAGAAACTACCCATTTGCAAGAAGGTGCAGTAGTCCTTCTTCTGCTGCTAGATGTATATGTGTGCAAACTATTCACATATATGACCTGTAAATGCATGAGAAAAAACATATAAAACAATATGTTTGAACCAATATGAAACATGACAATAAAATGTTAAGTGGATGAGTTTGTACCATAACAGTTACATTGTCTGCTTGCGTGCGCCCAACAATTGACCAAGAGCAATCACCACCTTTACGGTAACCTCAATATTTTTTTTTGTTGTAGCTTCAATACCTAATTCAAATTTTGCATTTATAGCATGTTGTCTCACTGTCAGTCTAAATTCTTCCATAGAGAGGTACAAGCTCTCCATTTCCATCGATACATTCTCCCTATCATACACCATTATAGTCTCCGCTGAAATAAAATCATCTACAGGCATAAATGCACTTGTAATATGTATCGAATTGTTATACCTACTTGTTTCACATTCTGACAGAGGAGAATGTCAATAAGCTTTATAATATTTGGAACTCCAAAGAAATTCTGAATTATTTTAATTAACTACTGATTTGTACCAACATACGAAGGTCATATTAGAAAATGGAAACATAAAAAGGCCACGATCCTCTGTCCTGCCCAGTGCGGCGAGTACTCCAGTGCGGCATACAAAGATTGATAAAGTGATGCTAAAGGCAAAGAAGGTGATCAAGTAATAATAAAGCAGCAAATTTTGAGAGTGAAGACAGGGTCTTGCCCTTGGCGTGTGGTCCGATCGCCCCTGACGCGTGCGTGGTCCAGTTGCCGCTGCCGACGTGCGATGAGTGCGATGGTCCCTGGCGTGCGATCCGCGCTCCCGTGCGTGGACGTCGCCGCGCGCTCTCCTGGTGTGGACGTCGCCGCGCTCCGACGATCGGCCTGTCGACGTGCAGCAGCCGCCAATGAAACTCAAATGACGTGAAAGGGAAAAATTAAGAGTGATTAGGGTTAAACAAAATGAGTAGGGGCAGTTTAGACATATAAAAAAGTACAAATATGAAAATCAAATTTATTTGAGTTAAAATGTCTGAGAATACTATTTGAAAAAGCCTTAATCAGAAGAGTACTATTTTAGAGAAGCGTAACGACGTGGATGCCATTCTGTGGAAGCCCAACTCAGAGGGAACCATAATAGAACGAAAAACTGGGCCTCCTTTCCTCTCCGAGCTCCGAGCAGCAGCCTCGCCGGGACGATTCGGGATGGCGGCCAACTTCTGGACGTCGTCGCACTGGTATGGCTCCCGCTCCCTCCCGGCCTCGCTCGCTCGACCCGGTCCCGCCTTGCGCCTTCTCGATTTGGCTTCTTCGCCTGAGTTGAGCTGCGTATTTCGTGCAGCAAGCAGCTGCTGGACCCGGAGGACGTGGACGTCGTGCCGGCGAAAGACCGGGAGCTGGGCATCACGCCGGAGGAGTTCCGCCTTGTCAAGATCCACATGTCCTGCCGTGAGTTCCTCTCCCCCCCCCCCCCCCCCCCCCCCGGCCCACCCTGTGCTCTCTTACGCGTGCCTGATGCGTATTAGTTTTTGCCTCTGTCGAATGGGGAACTGCTCGTTATTAGTGTCTCGAATTAAGACACATAAATGTTGCACTTTTTGCTCGGCATGCCCCGGATGAAGTTTTTTCTCCTTTGGATTGTTAAATTTTCTGTAACATAATGGTCAAATTCCTACCTGCCGTTTCAGTAAAATGGATATGCAAAATGGTGTTTTGATCTTTGCTTGCTTTGCTGATCTCAGCTGAAAAGGGCTCATGCTCTTGTGTTTCCTTGGTTTCTGATGGAAGCACAGCAGCAAGCTGTGCAACCTTGCATTTATAACTTGCTACAATCTTGATTCGTTTTTATTACTTAGGTGAAAGGCATCAAGAGGATAATAAATCATGCTCACAGTTCATTTCCTTCCATTCGCAGCAGTGGCCTTGGATCTCACATAGGGTCGATTGATATTGCATTCTATGTTAGTGTCACTTGCGTCCTTCTAGGTTTCTTACTGAATCAAGTATTTGGTGATTTCAGATATCTGGCGGTTGGCAACACAGGTGAAAGTTAGGCAAAGGTTAGGTCTTCTGCACATTACTTACCATGTTCACCTCTTTATATAGTTTGATATCTTTACTGAGATTTTTATTTCTTTGTGTCTCGATTTCTTACCATAGTTTCCAGGACTTTCCTTATATGTAACATAGCTTAGTTATTCAAAAAAATGCAATTACCACTTAAGGGGTGCCATGAACCTGCCAAATCTAGCCAAATTTATTTCTGCTACAGGTAGACAGAAATATCTTAAGCTAACTTCAAATTGCACCTGCCAATGCAGTTAGTTTGTTCTTTCTTGTCAATATTTAGTGTATGTGTATAAAAGGACTCCTCATGTAATGACCTTATGTTATGCCACCATTTTTTTGGCACCAGACTCATTGCCATTAACTCAAGACTCTGTGATCTAATTTTTTTTTTCTTATTTCAGAGTTATAGCAACTGCAGTGACTTACTTCAGGCGTGTATATACAAGGTATGCTTCTCCGTTCAAGAGGGAAACTCTTGCATATTCATATTTGATTCAATCGCTGCAGAGATAGCACTTCCTGAATTTGAATGCTAGTTTAACAACATCAAAAATAAGAAAACACTATTTTATTCTTGAGAATGTAGGATCACAAAAAATCCATGTTTTGTCTCTTGTTTTACGCATCTCCCCAAAGAACATTTAATTATTATTCTAGTGGAGACTGCAGTTTTGTAAATATGCTCCTTTGGTACTGAACTCTTATCATATCATGGAATCTGTTAAACAGAAAGAGCATGGCCGATTATGATCCTCGTTTGGTTGCACCCACTTGTTTGTATTTGGCATCAAAGGTCGAGGAGAGCACAGTGCAAGCACGGCTGCTTGTCTTCTATATAAAAAAGACATGTGGTATGCCATATTACCATAAATGTGAACATATATATTCTAGAAGATGTGAGCTAAATAGTTCTGTTTTCCCTTCTATAAATGCAGTTACTGATGAGAAATATCGGTTTGAAATTAAGGATATTCTTGAGATGGAAATGAAGCTCCTGGAGGCACTTGACTATTACTTGGTTGTTTACCATCCATATCGTCCTCTGTTACAGTACGATTCTACTTCCCATGCCATCACTTTCCACTTCACCATGTGTGATGCACCCTTCTTACATTATATTAAAACAAACTCGTTTTCAAAGTCTTCACTGGAGCTCTGGTTTTGATGGGTGTTTGTGTTCACAGGTTATTGCAGGATGCTGGTATAACAGATATAACGCAATTTGCCTGGTAAGTACAACAGTTATGAACAACATGACTCAGTGTCAAAATTTTGGAATGAAGTAGCCATGGAAGAAGCACACATTGCTGCATAGTTTTCCTTATCCTCTATTCTTTTATCCATCACAACTATATGGGTTTATTGTTTATTAAATCTTCAGCTAGAGTTCTTATTACTTGCAGGGGCCTTGTGAATGATACTTACAAGATGGATCTTATCCTCATATACCCTCCCTATATGATTGCACTGGCCTGCATCTACATAGCAAGTGTTCTCAAAGATAAGGACAATACCTCATGGTTTGAAGAGCTCCGTGTTGACATGAACATTGTAAGTGTGTTTGTTGACCATTCTCCATCCGTTGATTCTATCCCATTGCATTTACACAATATTGCTGTACTTGCAATACTCAGGTTAAGAACATCTCAATGGAAATTTTGGACTTCTACGACACCTACAAGATTGAACCCCACAAGGGCGTACCTGAAGATAAGATTGGCCCTGTGATGAACAAGTTGCCAGCGAAGGCTTAACTCTGATTTGGCGCTTATTTCAAACTAGGGCAGCCCTAGCGTTCAACTGCGTCCATTTGTGTATGTGTTGGCCTCACATGTACTCCCTTCGGTTTTAAAATATTGACACCATTCATTTCTAATATCAACTTTGAGCATTCGTCTTATTCAAAAAATTTGCTCAAATGTGTAAATTTTTATTATTAATTATTATTTGATTTATCATTAGTGAAATTTAAATCACAACTATAATTTTACACATTGGAACAAATTTTTTGAATAAAATGAATAGTTAAAGTTCATGTTAGAAGTGAACGGTGTGAATAATTTAAAATAGGAGGAAGTATTAGTGAACAACCTATTAGACTGACAAATTTAAAATAAGGCATAATGTCGTGAGTGGCCTGTTTGTACAGACTTGTTTCTAACAATGAAAACGCCATATTAGGGCTGTTTTGTATGTTCTTGTGAAATTGTTTGTGCAGTTTAGATCGCCGGTTGATGGAATTTCAAGTTATAGCTGCACATTTCAACGAAGTTTAAAGCTAAAAACTTAAATCTGTTTTTAAGTTTTAAGGCTAATCGATCATCTAAAATTTGCAAGTTTCAATGAAGCTGCTGATACGCGCTTGCCGACCGGCGACTTGTGCACAGCGGGAGAGGCTAGGCGGCATACTGCTCCAGAGCTATGCCAGCATATAATCCTACCAGATGCCAGCAGAGGCAATTTAGAAGAACATATAGCGCGATGGTGCTATCACACATGCCAAACCTTTCAAGTTTCAACCAGCCATTACAATTTCAAATTGAGCAAATCCCAGTTACACTGATCGGTACTTCCTCAAAACACATTAAGGCCAATAGACTAATGCATACAATACAGTTAATTCTGACTGATGTCGAAGACATGAAGACTATAGTCATATTGTGGCAGAGGCCATCACTTCCCTCGTCAGAAAGTTGTGGCAATGAGCTGATGAGCTCCTGGCCACGCAGTTGTATAATAGTGTAATATATATGGGGGTGAACCATCGATCTGTTGGTTACCCTGAGTGAACTTCAGAATTTGATCATACATTACAGGATTTATGGTGCCAGAAGCTCCTTTGACACATCCAATTGACCTGTATTTTAAAAGATGACGCTCAGCTGATTGCACAGAAAATAAAGCCGTTAAGTAGGCAAAAGCTATTCACCTTAGCGATCAGAACTTGGAAGATAAATACGATGGTGGTTGCCTGTTCTCAAGGTCCTCCTGCAAGTAGGGCATTTCTTCTGAAACTTGATCGCCTGCTTGATGCAATTCGTACAAAAGATATGGCCACAAATTGTTGTGGAGGGTTCCTCCAACTTGTTCAAACATATTGGGCAGGTAAAAACTGGTTCCTTGGGAACCTCCTTAGCAGGCTCTTTGTTGGTTTGACCTGCACCGTTTGACTGTCAAATAGAAACTGGTAGTCAGTGCAAAGCACAAGGTAACAGATGGATGCAAAAATAAAATATATTTGACAGCCTTTTCTGACGTAAGTCTGGAAATATATTATACAGAGCAAGCAAGTCGCTAAGTTAACATCATCCTATATTAATTTGATGCTAGAAAATCTCAAAGATGGCTAACTTTGGATTACCAAAGAAAAATATCAACTCTTGGCCACTGTCAAGAAAACCTAAAAAAATCAAATCATTTGTAAATGTGAAAGTGTAAAAATGTGTGTGTTTTAAAACTTGTGCTTGGCACGAAAATGACACTGAAAGTAAGATAAACGTGAGCATAAAACAGAAAGGTAAACAATAATAAATATGCAATCAACCTGGCTTTGAAAGTAAATTCTTTTAGCTCTTCAAAACTATTAATTTAAATACCTGCAAGCTGGACCCTTGTCCCCTATCTGGAGAGAGGCAATGTATAACCCTCTGACGTTTGTTCCCTGTGGAGAAGGCATATGCACGATCACCTTAAACCCCTATTCGAGAAGGCATATGTATGATCATCTTAAACCCCTAATCGAGTATTAGTGATTACAGCTAGGAATACTATATCAAAGGGGAAACTCTAAGCCTGATATGCATGGATAAACATATTTTGTGTAGATATTACAGGTTCAACTTTGAGCTAAATAATGAAAAATATGAGCCCAACTTCTAGCATAGACAGTAGATGTTTCACCAGTAACAAAATTAATTGTCCTATTATGATAAATCATAGATAGTCATATCTGTGGCATAATGTATAATCCAAATTGCCTGTGTTGTTGATGAAGAATTAAAATGTAATGAGCATCAGATATCACAGAGATGGGAAATTTCAATTTCCTCTTTATTTATGTATATTACAGTGTTATGCAAGTGGTACACTAACCTTCCTGGCTAGAATCTACCTCCAAGTCTACCACTGGTACAGGTTGCCTCCTGGTTCTTCTGTTCCTCCTCTGCAGAATAAATGATGGCCATATATGAGTTCTAGTCAATAGTGTATCAGATTAGGACTGATTTAACAGAGAAAGAAGTATGGGAAAGAACAGGCATGCCATATGTTGTTCAAACATAAAAAATGATCAATAGCAAAACTTTAGCATTACACATGATATTCTAAAAAAAATAGTAGCGGTGCTTAAGTTGAAGACAATGAAAAGAATTATACTGGAAGAGGCACTTGTGTGGGAGATACTGCCTGCACTTCATCTTCGATGGCTTCCACATCAATAGGTGAGGAGCGTGCACCAACACCTGCAGTTGATACTCCACGACGGCTTGCCACTGTTGGAGAGGGTGCTTCAAGGTTCACCACTATTTTATCAGCAGAAATGACTTGCCCTTGTCTCCAAGGGCCACGCCTTGTGCCACCGACAGTACTCATGCTACCTTTGGTGCAAATAGTACTACCTCAAATCTCTAATAAACCTGAAATTCATGGCCATAGAGTTTACTTCATTATCTAGCGTTCTATTAAAGCTTTGCTTCCAAACAGGTCTGAGCAGAAGCCTAGCTATTCACCAAAATATGATTGCCAAATGAAACAGAAAAAAATCGAGCCGTAAAAAGCCAAAAGCAAGAGAATTCTACGCAGGTTATTCCCCTTTTTAACTTTTTTTTGGGGGGGGGGGGGGGGGGGGGGGGGGGGATTTTACAACCAAGACTAAAACATTAGGGGACACCCCTAAATCCCGCCGGCAAAGATCTCCGATTAACTTACACCGAACTCTGAGAAAATTCTCCAGAAATGATCGAATTCGATCTCAAGATAGGGGAATCAGCAGCGCGGGGCTCCGCTCGAATCAATAGCTCCTCCTTCCCACCCCGGCGATTGCTTCGCCCAACGAACCAACGCGGATGGCAGATATAATTCCTAACGATCCGGACTAAATGGAGACCGCAAGCATAGGGAGAGATGGGG
Source organism: Zoysia pacifica (assembly GCA_001602315.1). Lineage (NCBI taxonomy): Eukaryota > Viridiplantae > Streptophyta > Magnoliopsida > Poales > Poaceae > Zoysia > Zoysia pacifica. The sequence continues at coordinate 237,458 of BCLH01000055.1, forward strand.
AAAAATCCAACCTAGCTCGTCGCCGAATCGAACCGATCGGAGGATGGAGTTGAGAAGGCAACCGTGGCCTAACTGGATTTTGTTTCTTCTTTTTTCTTTTCTGATTGGAACTGGATTTTGTTTCCGTTCCACAGTTTGGGACGAATGACTCGTTTGTAAAAAGGGTGCGCTCCTTTCTTCGTCCGGGCCCGGGCCCATTTTGTGTGACTCAACCACTAGACGGTGGGCCATATAAGACTTCATGGGACCCAGCTTCAGCGAGAGTTTGCACGGTGTTAAAAATCAAAACAGTTTCTGCGGGTGTTAAAAATATAAATAAATGGCTGCGGCGGCTCCGGCGCCGGCGCGTGACCGACGGCGTAGAAGCCGAGCTCTCGTGCCTGCCACCGCCGCCGCGGAAGAGGATGGGGAGGAGCAGCATCTTAACCCGTTCCTCGATGCAGCGCCGTCCGCCTCCTCGAGGGTCCAGTTCAGGTGCGTTGTTTGCTTTGATTGCAGTTTGGTTGGTTTTCTCGTGCTGCTCGCGAGCATAGTGAGAGTGACTCGCCTGTTGGGTCCTACCGCCGTGAGCGCAGGAAGGTAGCGTCACGGGCGCGGTGGTTGGAGGAGGCCGGCGCCGCCGAGGTGGTGGACAGCAAGGGCAAGCTGTGGCTGACCACCGGCGTTACCCGGGGCGGCAAACTGTACTACAACGTTGAGGAGATTGGGTACGCTAACTGTTTGATGAAATGCCGGAGCTGTGCTGCAACTGTCCGATTCCTTGTAGTTGACTGTAATGGTCCTTTAGTCGTGTTGCTCGACTCATCCAGTAGAGCATCATAGAATGCTGTATTGCTTGAAGCTCTTAAGTCGTTGCTCGAACCGTGCAGGTTCTTGGCAGAAAGAGGGGCCTTGGTTCTTCTTGATGATAATGATGAAGCAATAGGAATGGAGCACATCTATGAAAAGATTGCTGGAGGTAATTATGGGTGCTGCTGGAATGCCTTTCAAGCTTATAAGCACTTGAAATCTCTTGGTTATATTGTCGGACGGTACGGTGTTCCCTGGACGATGAAGCATAGTGATACTTGTGATTCTGTTCCTGCACCTGAGAATATGATTGGTGCTAATCAGGCTTTCAATGCTGATGGTAGCTCCTGCAATGACATAACTAATTGGCTCAAGAAAATGCACATTGGCAGGAGTTCTCCATGCTTTCAAGTGTATCTGCCTAACAGCAAGTTTAAAAAGTCATCACCAGGAGTCCCTAGCTTTCTCATATATCTGTTAAGGTATCAATCCGTTTTTACTACTCCCTCCGGTTTTAAATTATTGACACTGTTGACTTATAACTTCAACTTTGACCATTCGTCTTATTAAAAAAAATTTGTTCAAATGTGTAAAATTTTGTTATTATTTGATTAATCATTAGTGGAATTTAAATTACGACTAATAATTTTACACATTACACATTGGAACAAATATTTTGAATAAGAGGAATGGTCAAAGTTGACGTTAAAAATCAACAGTGTCAATAATTTAAAACCGGAGGGAGTACTTTCATCCAAATGTAGTTCTTGTAATGATTTCAAGTGTGATTCTGTCTAACCAAGTCATCATTAAATTGCACTGTCAATTGATTCTTGTGTAGTATGTTCTTAATCTTATCATGTCTCCAGTTACATCTTATAACAATTTGTCTTGGTTAGTTCACCAACTTTTTCCCTAAGAAGAAGAAATAGCAGATCATGAGAATATACGAAGTCTAAAGAGATGCAGAGTCATAAACTGCAGAACAACATGGCCATAGACATCAAAAAGTGGGTAAAGAGGACAAGACAAAAAAAAATTATGAATAATAAATTAAATGGCATAGGATTCAGGTTTGCCCATTCTTCTATCAAAACTTTGATATATTGCTCGTCAATTTGGTACAGGGATAAACCGCCCACAAGGATTGAATTGGAAACTGTGGAGAACAAGTTTGAGGGTATTCCTCTTAAATATTGCCATGTTGATAATGGAAGGGTCAGCTTTCTCTCCTTCGACAAGGTTACACTTCCAAGCCTGCCGTGATGGATAGCAGTTGGAATAATTTGCTCTTTCTTTATGTCGCTGGAATGCTGCTCGTGTAACTGTAACATTTATAGGAACTGTATCTGAACTCTACTTGTCCCTGCAAATTCTCTCCCGGTCGCTGATCAATTGTTTTGGCTTGCATTGTGCTACCGTCGCTACCTGATGTCATCTTAGACCCTGTTTGGGGTAGCTTTTACGAGCTTTTGCTTCTCCAGCGAAAAGCTACCCCAAACGCCTCCCCGAAAGAAGCGGAGAGAAGTTCTCAGTCAGAATAAAAAAGCTCGATCATATGCTGTTTTTTAAAAAAATAATTTTTTTTAATTTTATAAAGTAATTTTTAAAGTAAATTAAGAGGCTAAAAGCTGAAAAGATAGCTTTTTTTATTCCGTGAAGTGATTCTCTATTTTAATTCTAATACTAATTCTAATAGTTTGTATTAAAAAATAATTCTAATAGTTTGTATTAAAAAATAAAAAGAATTACTTTCAGCCATAAAAGTACTGTGCACAAGAGAAACAATCAAAGTTAAGAGCTCAAATGCCTAAAAAGCGAAAAGCAAGCTAAATATAGCTTCTCGAGCTTTTGACGGTCCCGACGCCTCCTTCCTCGCACCTCGTTGCCCTCGTGGTCCTCGTCGCACCCGCCGTTGAGCCCCAGAGCAACCGCCGCCGTCACTATCGCACCCGAGGAGCGAGCTCGTGCCGCCACCGTCCCTGACCTCCTTGTCGCGCTTGAGGAGCTTGCGTCGCGGCCTTCACCATCGCGCGTGAGGAGCTCACGCCACCGCCGTCCCCAACCGCGGCCCGCTTCACTTCCGTCGTAATCCCTGGCTGCGGCCTACTTCGCCTCCGCCGCCGTCCCCGGCCGCAGCCCGCTTCGCGTCCGCCCCCGACGCCGTCCCGGCCAAGGCCTGCGCTGCCTCCGATGTCATCATCTTCCGCATCCTCGACCGTGGGCAGAGACCCCGCCGTCGATCCCATCCGGTGCTGTGCTCTACCAAAAGCGAGGTACCCCAAACAGCTACCACTCGCTTCTCCGAAGAACCTGCGTTTCTAAAATCCCAAATCAGCTTCTCCGAAACCCTGATTTTCCAAAATGTGGAAAAGCATAAGCTACCCCAAACAGGCCCTTAACCATTTGATCTGGAAATTATGCTGTAATATGAGCTGATTGGATCTTATCGATTTTTGGATGACGTTATCTGTATATTCTGCAATCTCAGTATACCCCCCCCCCCCACCCCCCCAAAAAAAAAAAGAGAAGGCAGATTGATTTTTGAATAATAGCAATCAAGCAGAATGAAAACAGTTCAATGAGATAAGAAAATACCCATTCGCAGAAAGAATGCATGAATCTGTGAGGCAGCAATCAGGCAGGACGAACAAAATTTTGATTTGGATAGGTAGACGGCTCCTGGGCATCCTCCAAAAGATGGATTAATGCAAATTTTACAAAACTATTCTACAACTAGAATATTTCAACTGTCCTTGAAGTGAACAAAAAAGAAAACCACCTTTCAAATGTCCACCAAGTGATTTCCGAACTGATTGAAGCTGCACTAGTATTCCTCTAAATACTGCTTCAACTTCTGTTGAACCAAGCTGCACTACCATTCTTCTAAATTTTGTTTGTTCTTTCCACATGATGAAGAAAAGGATGATGTCTACAGTGGTTCAAACGTACTAAAATAAAGCATTAAAATAGGGAGTTGTTAGCATTCTCAGAATCCAGCAATTTTCGGAAGAGATCTCCAGATTCTACAGAGGTGCCTGGAACCATGTCAAATCTTTGCTTCTTGATTACTTGTGACGATTTTGTTTCCAAGGATGCAGCAGTGACTTTTGGATTTCCAACTGCGACGAATGCTACCCTCTTCTTTGTCACAGGTTTGGCATCCAGGTGTGGAACTGAAGATGCAGTACTGAGGGTTCCAGGAAGAAAACCAGCAGCACTGTTTTCATCTTCCAGTTGCTTCCCAGATTGAGATGCTCCGGCATCACTACAATGGTTCAGTTTATCTGGGTGCTCCACCAGAGCAGCGTCTGGTTGTTTCCCTGGAGAGTTTGTGTCTTCAAGTGTTTTCGTCTCTGAAAAATTGGCCACAAATATGACAATACATTTAACAAAAAGAGCTTCACCATGAGAAACATAAAAATAGAACTGTTCCTATCCTATTGAACAAACAATTCAGCATTGCCATTGTTTGGTTCTGTAAAACTGACAGCGATAAACTTTTAGCTAGAAAAGTAACCTAATCCACAATTATCCAAAAAGACTAATAAGAGCTGTACTAAAGCCTGTAATTTTCAAAAATGATGGATCTCAGTCAGCATTAGGTTAGCTATTATTCATCTCTGTTATTTGAGGTAACACATGTTAACCAGGCTGTCTGCCATATCACAATAAATCATGCCAACATGTTGAATGGTTACCATTCCACTGTGACATACTTCCAAAGGTGGACAAACTCAATCTCAATCAAACGTGTTTGTACTGGAAGCATTTCATTTTGTCACAAATAATTCAAAACTACTGAGTATTTGATTCAGGCTATGTTTAAGGTGCTTTGATGTTCATTGATACTCAAACACCCATTGGGCATGGAAGCATCAAATAATCTAATGAACACAACAATTAATTCAAAAAATACAACTAAGAAGAATTCAGGATGCTCAGATTTATCATGAAGCATAGAAGACAAAGCATTTCAACCTTCACTTGCAAATCCAAGTGTCTCATACTGGATCGTTGCTTCAGGATCACATGATCTCTGATCCTCGTTTTCAGTTTCCTGACAAGTACCTTTCATCTCTTCATGCAAAAAAAATTTATCTTTCACCCATCTACACTCCAGAATAGTACGGTCATCATGAATTGAGGGGTAATACTCTCTGAAAGCCTGTACACATAAGAAAGAAACAATGTTATGCTGTGAAGTAGTTACATCTTCTAGCAAGATCAATTTATGTGAAATTTGAACCCAGTCTCTTAGGCAGAATATTTTCTTCATCATAGAAAAAAATACATCAGCATACAAAAAAGGATAAAATTGCATCATTGCTAGAGTGGAAGCAAACACACCTGCACTCCACCTACGCTGATTTTAACTGCCTGCTTCCTATCAGTAAGATTGGTAACCCTATTGTATACCGACACAACATCAAGTAACATCTGTGAAACAAGTACCAGCAGATCAGTGTCTACAGCAAAAGCTCTGCAGTAAAGAAGAGAATAACAGTAGCAGCACATGCTTCCAATGTCTTAACTTTTAATATTAGCATAGGATAGTGATTTATTGCTGAATTTGCTTGATTTAGTCTTAGCCACGCTTGTATATTACAACTCTCACCTGTTGGATCAGGGCTCTTACTCGAGCAAGCAAAGCTAACACTGCCATGCAAAACTCAATGAAAAACGATCTACCAAGTAAAAATGTTATCTGACTGTAGCCTTGGTTAAGGAACCCGGGACATCTGTCAAAACAAAACGGTAGCAGAAGAAATATATCCAGTTTTGCTTGGATAAGACTAAACAAATGTTTCAGGTTAGCCATGCCTCAATTAACATACGCCAAGCACATAACTGGTTCCAATGTCCATCAACAGAAATTAAAAGAGAAAGGGGAACAACAACCAAGGATACATTGCTGCCTTCATAACAGGTTCAGCCATCTGCAGAGTACAGAGAAGTATTTCTAGCCAGCCCTTTAACAAAACGGCATCAATGCTAAAGCTCAAAATATATAAAACACACCTGAGACAACAGGCGGGCAACACCTAGAAGCCTCTCATGGTGGCTATGGTTTGCACCGGGCTTCTTCTTAAGTTGCCTACATCAGAATTAAGCAAACAGTCAAGTAATAAAAAAAACAAATAGGGCGATATCTTATCAAGTGAAATCTCTAAGCACTGCAAATGCAACTACAGACTGACTTATTCGGGACCAGGATCGTGTTGGCCGGCTTGCGGCTGGCGAGGACGGGGAACACGGCGTTGAGGACATCCGCGAGGCCGGCGCCGAGCAGCAGCTTGAGGTCCCTCCTCACCTGCGGTCCCAAACACATGTAGACCTCGTCAGCGAGACTCACTCACTCACTCACCGGGACACGCGGCGAGGGATAAGAGGACTCCAGGCGAAGGACACGACAGGGACTCACCCTGACGAGGTACTGGAAGTAGGCGGCGCCGCGGTGCTGGTTGCGATTCCTGTACACCAGGCGCTCGAGCACCCCCGCCTCCGCCTTCAGGTGGCGCAGCGCCGCCCGCAGCCTGTTCTCCTCGTCTCCCACATCCGGACGCTGCGCCATGGGCGGCGTCGCTGTGGCGGCCGGGTTGCCGGCTCTTGCTGTGGAGGTCATCGTCTTCACAAAACTGGCAAACTGGGCCTAGAAGGATGGACGGGAGGGATGGGAATAATTGGGATGATAAGGACAGTAGATGGGCCTATATTGCAATGGGCTGGACCACGCTGGGACGCTGTAGGCCGTGTGCGTCGTCGGCCACGTAGCAGCCCAGCACTACTCAACAAAGGCCTTTTCCTCTCAAAAAAAAAAAAACAAAGGCCTGCGTTTTCTCCCCAAAAAAAAAAAAGGCTGCGTGTTCTTTTGTCGATAGCGACGCACAAATGGAGGGGCCGTGTTCTTCTCGGAGACGCATCGTCGAAATGGAGGGGTCACCGTGCCGAGCAAAAGCCAAGAGAACCGTTTCCGTTTCTTCCGGCGTGACTGCGCCTTGTAACGAGAAGATAGGGTGGCACGCAGCGCAATGGCTTGCATGGGTGAGAGCGAGTTTTGTTGCCTCTCTTTCTTGCAGACAGGGACGGTCTCCATCTGCTTGGAGCTTGATGCTACTGTGACGGACTATGGAGTCTCAACTGCCCATCATGCAGATGAACAATGCTGCTCAACCACTGATCCTACAACGCAACCTGCGTGGTTGCGTTCCTAAGCTTAATGCTGCTAGTCCAGAGATGTTATGGCATGCAAGTACGACTAACCCGTTTCTGGCCACTGAGAGCGTTTCAGCTTGTCCTGCGCCGAGGGCCAATGATCAGACCTTGGGAGAATTCCTGCGGTCGATACGCGGGCAGCGAACAGGACAGACGCCGGCTGCAATGAACGAGGGCCATGCTGACACATATCCTACCTGCAGTAGTACTTTGTACTCCTATAATCCTTGTAAACAATGAGATTTCCGCGTGCAGCGATTCCCTCCGAGCCAAACAATTAGCACCCGCCGTCGAGCCAAACAATTAGCACCCGCCGTCGCTACAGTCCACGGCCCGAATAGCTCTTGTCTGCACCCTAAGGTCCTTGACCTGCTCTCCGAGTCCCCTGGTTATTCGCCTCGTCGTCGTCGCTGCAGGCCGCCAAATCCCCGTCCCCTGTCGCGGGTGGCCGTCGCCATCACGAGTGATGTCGTTCGTACCCAAGACAAGGGGCGGGGGTCCGCAGCTCCGGTCGACGCGGGCGGCGTCGACGTCTCGCCGTACGGACTTGGGGGGCTTGGCCACGGATGATTGATTGATTGCAAACGTCTTTTGACCATTGTTTGGGGGCGGCGGCGACGGGGTTGATGGGTGGCATCATGGTGAAATTAGCTTACCCAACAAGGTCTAATCGAGGCGTGCAGTTATCTGCATGTTGCGTTCTACGTGCTAACGCTTGAGTGGCTCGATCCCTGGAGCATGAACTAGAGGATGGCGTGCTGGTACAGTACTTTATTACTATAGTGATCAGTGAGAGTGGCCGCACTATGGGGTGGATCATGTTGAGCTAGCTTCTGATAAGCTCGCGGAACTGCGAACAGTCAAATGCGATCAGCACCGTGACCCGGACGGCGCGCTTTGGAACTCGACCAACCTTATCACGCGACTTGACGAAGCCGTTCGTTCAGCCTAGTCAGCGTCGTCGGCCTAACGTGTCAGGTCAGGTGAGCAGATGGCCTGCAATTCAGCTCACCATCCCAATTTTCTCTACTAGTCAGCGTGACATCAGTGCCTGCCGCTTGAAACTTTCTGATCCGTTGCAACCGGTGGAGTTCCGGCGACTTCATGCACCGGCGGGCGGTGTGCAGGAACCTGTGGGTGCTACGCGTGTACTCGTGGCGTACATGAGTTTTCTGCGGGGTTAAGCGACTTTTCCTGGTATGATTTGTGTCCTGGAGAGGAGATTGAAAGTCTGAATTTTTATCCAGGAATGCTGCGTCAACGAAGATTGAAAGAAGATACACGTGTGTTCAATTGAATCATTTCAGTCCTAAGGGAAAACCAGAAACAGGGCAAGAACAGAAACATAGGTTTTATCTACAACGAATGCCAGTCTTCTAATCACTGAAATGGCTATAGATGGTATGATCCCAGCTTGGAGGAGCAATCCGACACCAACCGATGCATAGGACGAAAGATCCTTCTCACAGAGGAAACCGCCGGAGAAATGCGATCAGAAGAGGTTGAGGACCTCGCGGATGGCGGCGTTGCAGAGCGGGCAACGGCCGCGGCCGGCGCGGAGCTCGTGGGCGCAGGCGCGGCAGAAGGTGTGGCCGCAGGGGATGAAGGCCGCGCCCTTGCCCCGAGCCACGCACACGCAGCACCGCCCTCCGACGCCCCCGCCGCCCTTCTGCTCCTCCTCCTCAACCCCGTCCACGCGCTTCCACTGCCCGTCGCCGGCCGTCCACTGCTGCTCCGTCCGCTCCAGCAGCGCCATCAGCGACACCCTCCCGCGCCGCGCGGTGCCCCCTGCCGTGGGGACGCCGCCGTCGTGGCGGGCGGGAGCGCGGGGATCGTCGGCGCCGCGGATGAGCTCGAGGAGCGTGCTGCGCCTCCCCGCCGCGGCGAGCCGGCCGCCGTCGCCTTCGTCGTCGTCGCGGAGCTTGAGGAGGTCCAGGAGGTTGGACGACGCGGCGAACTGCTCGGCCAGCGTCATGCCGCGCCGCTCCCCCGACCTCAGCGTCAGCGGTCCCTCCATCACTCGCCGACTCGCGGCGCCGGCTCTGGAGACCGCAAAGCCAGCCGCTTGCCTGCTCGGGCAACAATAGGCGGACAGTTGCAGCGACCTGCCAGTTTATAGTACTCGGTGTTGGTTTACAATTTGCTCGCCCCGCGGACTCTTGTTTTGAAAGCGCCCGCCCGCGCGCGCGATGCCTGGCTCGGCCGGGCGACTCGTGTTTCCCACCGCGCGGCGGGGACTTGTTGCGGCGGTTGACTGATCGTGCGCTGTGGTCATGCACCGCCGGTGGCCGCTGCGTGATGGACACGGGTGTAAGGGGACGTTCCGACCGGTAAGCGCCGCGCTCTCCTCTCGGGCCATTTCTGATGATGCCCTGTTTTGTTCGCAGCAGCACCGTGCACGGCGGATTGGTACGTTCGACTCTGGTCCTTACATGAATCAACGCTGCCTGGGAAGTGAAGTACGCTTCCAGGCTTTTGATTCTTTGGAATTTTTTTTAAGTGATTTCTGTGATTGAAATTGATTTCACTTCTGATTCTCGATTGTTTTGTGAAGTGATTTTGTGATTGAGAGTGATTTTTTTTATTCTTTTAAGATAAACTCTTAGAATAGAATCACTTTTAATTTTCAGCTAAAGCCTCTTAGTTTTTTTTTTTTAGCTCTCAGTCTCTTAATTCATTTTAAAAATCATTTTACAAAATTAAACAAAAATTATTTCTTTTGTAAAACAAGATTTAACAAAGCTCCGTTGATTCTATCTAAAAATCATGAGCTGACAGCTCTGTCAAAAGGCTCTAATCTGCTGCTGCTGCTATCAAGTTGTATCACACGGGGAGTAGGGAACACACATCTTCGTAACGCGTTGCAAAATCAGTAAGCAACAGCCAGCGGTAGCTGACAATTCTTTACGCTGTATCCTCTTACGCACCCACTTTGCGTGGCCCAGCTGAAAGCCTGTCGATCAGATGCGTTCCAACGTTGCAGCTTAGGGGTGAAAACTAAAGGCAATTAGGTTACCCTCTAAACCAATGAACTAATTTTTCAAAATCCTTTCCACTTTTTTTAAAAAAAAACTAGTTAATTTTTTAACTAAAAAGTTCACATATTAACTTTAAGTGCATCTATTAACACCCTTATTGCAGCTAGTACTGCCACCGAGTCTAAGGATGCAACAGATCAATCTCAATATGGCAGCACATTCTGAAACTGAACTTTCAAAAGCAAATAGTATGTGGACATACAAAAACTCCTTAAGTACAGTTACATCCGGCAAAAATGGTATAACTTGGTATGCCTAACCCGTTACAGTATGCACCCCCCCCCCCCCCCCCCCGGCAGCAACCTCTACCGCTTAACAAAGGAATGTACTAGGCTGACAAGATATGTAATATCAACAGTTCCACAGTTCCAACCAATCTCCACATCTCCAACTATGTTCCTGAAACGCCAAAAAATGGGTGTAGGAAGTATGAACAGATGAGCTGTTCAAGTCCATCTATGAAAAACTCTTCCACCAAGCAAAAAAACATATTCGTGCCACCAGGAGCCATAAACAGAATCAAAGGAACATATGGACTTCCACTGTAGCTATTAATGCGGACTCGTCAGGTCTGTTGTCACCAGAAAATGTTGATTCCCACCTCTTCCTTTTACCCCTTTGATCTTGGCCTGATAGATGACCGAATGATGAGCAGGCTGACAGACATCTTAGCCCTCCACCCTTTCGTAAAAAAGCAGGTAAGCTTCACAGTTAAGAACTTCCTCCAGTGAGACTTCTTTGACATGTGCATCACTTGCGTAAAACCAGGATTTAGAGGCGGTTCTCTGCTGCTGCCGGCCACCGATCTTGCAAGCTCTCACGTAAGCGATATAGTGACCTCCTGTCATGCTTCCCATGTGCTCAACAACACCAACTAGACGATAGGTGGTGCTGCCATTCTCCTTAGATCTGCACGTTACATGAGAAAACAGTTATGATCAAACAAAATCTTAAATCTGACAAAATTTCTTATCCATCATAATTACAAATACAAGGGATACAAATTTAAAATCACACACTTCTACACTGTAGAGACCATAAGAAGTGAAGATAGTCAATGTGAAGAACAATAAAATCAAGATACCAACAGATTCTGCAAATCAGATGTGCTTGGGTCTACGAATGGCTGTAAAATAATAATAATAAAAGATCCTTTCAGTACTTAAAATTCAGTACCTAGGGTCCATGAATGGCCGTATATCAAGCATCTCCTTAAAGCGCACATGCCCTTTCAATTTCTTAAACCGACCATGGGAGTCCTGGCTGAATCTGTTCAAATCAATTGTCAATGCAGGTGGAGCCTTGCTTATAAGAATTCTTCTCATTGCAGCTCTAAAAACCTTTGTTCTGTTCACTCGCTGTTCATTTTGGTTATCTTGCACTTGATGTGCCTTACCAACCATCTTCATTCGCTTCCTCTTGTCCTGATTCCTTGTGTTGGCATCTTCACTATCTTTCACTGACGTCAAAATTCTTTGGGCATCAGACAGAAGGCTACTATTCACTTCTTCTCGGGCAACACCACATTCAGGTTTCAGAGTGTCAGTTGCACTGCAAGAAAGTGAATCATTATCACAACTTAGTGGCGCACTTGTTGCTTCAGCGGTCATATCCACATTATGTCCATCATTTTCCTGCATAACTGAATCATAAGGTTGCTTACTGAAAGATGTTAATTCCACTGTTGAGCTTTTCATATCTGGACAAGGTTCCTGTTGGTGTGTTTTGCAGTTCGACTGTTCAAACTTATCGATAGTGAATACCATATCTATTTCTTGTGCATCCGTATTTCCTATCTCAGCAAAATTACCATTGGTGGACTGTTCAAGCTCAGCCAAAGAAGAATCTGCACGCTCACCTTCTCTTAACTGCATATCAGGGTGTACATTGTCACAGCAACCATCCATATTCATAATCTGATCAATGTCCTCTTTATTGCTGCTGCTCATGACCAACTTCTCACCATCTTCCATCATCTCCTCATTGCCCTTTCTTTCATTGGAATTTTCCATCAGCTCTACACCATTTTTTGCTTCATTGGTGTTTGCACATGCTGCGCTAGTACAATGTTCACAATGCCACGGTTCAGATAGCAGTTCCGCCTCAGTATACAAAGCTAAGCATCCCTCAACTGATACAGGAGCATTACTATTATCTACCTCATTGTCAGCGCTGTTGCTACTCCAAGCCATCACATCAATATCTTCTACCTTATCAATTCCAATATTGACTTCAGAAGTAACTTCAGGTTCATTGAACATATCACCAAGGCCAACAAAGTCATCTTGCTCCACATCACCACCAGATGCAGGTTGTGTGTCATTTTGTGTCACTGGAGAAACAGCTGGAGGCTCTTCATATTCTGTATGTGAATTTTCTTCAGTTCCATTAAATTCCTTGGCAATGCTATTGCCACAGTCGTTGTAAGGAAGCAAAATAACAGGCTGTAAGGAGGTGGCATCATCAACAGCATTATCACCAGAGTGCTCGGAACCCGAGATCTCCTCCTTATTTAAAGCATCATCTTGAAGATGAAACGAGTCAAGTAAGCCATTTTTACTCTCCCCAATCTGTCCTGCTTCGATAGAGTTTGCAGAATCAAGAATCTCAGACTTTGTTTCACTTGCATCAGCAACATAATCCAACCAGCTCATGTCATTCTCCACATTTGAAGTAGCCTTCAGTTCTTGGTTAGACACAGAAGCGCATGACTCACTACATTCAGATGGCTCTTTCTCGCTGACCATCTGTCCTGATTCTGAACCGTGAGTTTGGGAATCTTTGCGCTCCGCATCTGTCTGAATCTTTTCTTCATTATTTTCTTCTACCGTAGGAGATGCTCGAGCAGGAACTTTCCCAGATTTACGACTTTTGTTCCTATCTCGCAAGGACTGTTTGGTCCTCTTTGCTGGCGGTGATGCAACACTCTTGGCAGGAGGCCTCCTCGATGGAACTGGTAGCGAGAGATCAAGGAACTGGTCATGTTTCACTGAACTGTGAGAGCATTCCCTGCTGGACACAGTGCTAGAAAGCTGACCCGCAAAGATGGAGTCAACAATTGTTAGAACCCCAGCATCAGAAGCATCTTCCACTAGCTTCCGTGCTTCCGTTTCCTCAGTGCGTAACCCATCAAGAAAACAGCGGAGTAATTCATGGCTATCCTGCATCTGGTAGCCCCTAAATTGAGGGTATTTTGAGCAAATACTTGAGAATAGGTTCTTTGGGCTAAGAGTACCTCCTGTATCATTTGAAGCACTGGTTTCCACAAAGAGCTTCTTCAGAGACATAGAAAGGGGTCCTGTCGGAACATCTGACCCTAACATTCTCCTGCGCAGCCCATCAAGCGCGAGGAGACTCTGCATCACTGCATTGAAGAAACATGTGTTCCCAAGATTTGGAAGCCCTTTGATAACATTACCATGGCAATTTGCTAAATCTGATGCATCGCTATCCTCTGCACCAACCATTGTCTCATCCACTGTCACAGCTGTCTTTAGTTCGGGCATCTTGACCGACACCTCTGTTTCACATGATAAACAATATGCAACTGTTGGGTCATTATAGTTTGCAACCCACCAATGCCGGTCCTGCTTGGCATGCCTTCTGGCATGGCCATATGGCTTTATATCAGCTCCTTCACCACCACAAAACTGCCGACCACAGTCCAAGCAAACCCACATATCAGTCTTCACCTTAGTTTGTACCTTGGCAGTGCCTTTCGATCCACCTCCTTTCTTCTTCTGCTGCTTACCGCCTCTCTCCTTGCCTCCTTTCTTTCTTGGGGTATCGTCACGGCAATGTTCACATGATGCAAAATGCTTGGAAGACAAGATCTGCAATAGTACCTTGTCCAAGTGGGCACTGTCACGGCCGTAGTGGCCGCACTTCTCCCTCCCACTCACTGAAACAGCAGCTTCCTCCGTCGAGTAGCTTGCATCCTGCAACGCCGCATCACCAGATCCAGCATCCGAGGACGCGACTTGCCGCTCCCAGTTCTGTGGTTTTGGCATGTTCTTGGCTTTCACCTTCTTCCCCATCACCCACCCCGATAATCTCTGGTAGCGGACTACACCATGCCTTTAGGTGGATTGATCTTGGACAGATTAGCAGGCAACGTCCTAAAAAGAAAAAGATTAGCAGAATACCAGGGTGCCATACAACACAATTTTCAGCAGCAAGCTTAGGGCCCCTTTGGAATGAAGGATTGGCAAAGGATTTTTGGAGGATTCTTCTTCCTAATGAAAATTTCCTATACAAGCCTTGGTTTCATAGGAAAGCTGGAAAGAACGAACATGCGATTTTCCTTCAATCCAATGGATTTTCTATTCCTACATCTTTCCTACCCTATGTTCCAAAGAAGCCCTTAATGGAAAGAACGAACATGCGATTTGCTCAGTTGCACAGGCGGACCGAGCAATAGGGCTACCTAGGGCAGTCTCCCTACCCCCTCCTACCCTCTCCTACCCACTCCTCCGAGAGCTCCGCCCCCAGGTCGCCAGGCACAGCTGCCCGCCACTGTTGGCGTCGCTGCCTGCCGCTTACGAGTTACGAGTCCAGGAAGAAGTAGAAACGACAGTTCCCCTCCCATCCCCATCCCCGATTGGGATGAAATCTCCGGTCCCGTCCCGGCCCCTGACCCACGCAGGGATCGAATCATACCCGCTTCATCCAGCCTAAATGTCAACTACGAAAGGAAGGAGCAAGATTCGCTACAGTATCGGGGAGGAGAGCTCGGCTCTCACGGTCTCACCTGAAGGAAGAGGCGCTGGTCGCACGAGGTCGAGCCGCTGCTAGGTGCCTGCCTCCGCCGTCCTTGCTGCGCTACTGCGCTGTGGTGCTGCCCTCTCGGGAATCTGACTGTCTGATCTAGGAGTATCTGAGAGTAGCCGGGCCTGGCGCGGCGGGGTAGCAACGTAGTACTCCAGGCAGGAAGGAGGAAAGAATTGGGCACTGTTTCTTGAACTAATATATAAGGGGATAATTGCAATGTGTAACCTCTTCGATTAACAAAATAAAAAAAAAAATTTCAAAATATATGATCATTTAAAAAAAACAAGGTTTTTACAGCAAAAAGAAAATTTAGTTAATTGAGCTAAAGAGGTTCGAAGATGAATTTTGACTTGAGAAAAGAACTGTGAAATCGTGGGCCGTGTGAGCGGTGTCAACGTGCCCTCAATTTTTTGACAATGAGTAAAGTAAAAAACCAGACAATCTTTTTTTTTTTTAATCGAAAACCGACGATCTTGGTAGAAACAGATCTGTCAACAGACTACACACTCGAGACCTCTACTCCAGTCCACCACCAAACCATGCAGACTGTAGGACCAGCCACAACTCTCTCCTGCCTAACTGTTCCCAGGAAAACCTTAAAACACCAGCATTTAGCTAATCTTCCTGTCTTCATTATTATCATTGCTAAAACCACGAAATGGACATAATTGGACAGGAATTTTTTAGGAAGCAATTTGTACAAGGATAGTACTGCATGTCTCGTGGACATGAAGTTGCAGTTGCTGGAGAAAGACGGTTCATTGCATCATAAACATAACATACTTGGTACAACACGGAGAAGCAGCTTCCACTGTAGCTGACACCAAACAAGTGTCTCAAACTGGCATCACTACATGTTACGTTCGAAAATTGTAGTACTCACCAAATTGTTGTACAATGACGTATGCTAGCCCAGCCGTGAAAAGCAAAATGGTGAAAACAAATAAGGAAGCATGATACAAAAGGGTAAGGACTAAAATAATTTTATCTAGCTAGCTTCCTCCACACAGTGCGGCCACGGTTAATCTCGTCGCCACTTCCAGCGAATCTCAAGCAGTGCAAGTACTGTTGCTGCTGGTCTTTATGTGGTGCTGCGAAAGCAGAACCATTTATACTTTTCTCCTCTTCCTCCTCTATGTAAGTAAGCGAATCAACTATGTCATCATGTTGGCATTCTCTTCTATAGTCAAGAGTGATGGTTTGCAACTCATGTGTATCAATTATATCTTGAGGTATGCTCTGTAATTTGGAAGAAAGAAAAGCCATGAGAAACCATCACAAATCAGCAAGGATGATAACTCCCATCTTCAAGTGGAAAAACTTGAAAGTAATGTTTAAAAAGTGAGTCACCACAAACTCTAGTCAAATTAGATGTCCCCTGAACAAAGCTAAGTTTGGAAGCAAGATTAGCAATAAGGAATTCTTGTGGAAACTTACTTCAAGGACCCAGCCAATGTAAGTAACATTATTGACATGTTGGTTCATGTCCAGATCAGCTCTTCGTGGCTGCATTTCATAAATTTAAGCATGTGAGCACTGTAATTGCTGATGTGCAGAAATAAGAGCTGTAGTAATGAATGAGAGAACTAACCACTAGCCCTAGTCTCGAGTATTGTGCAGGATCTGAGAGAATTGGAATTTTCTTCAAACTGCCATTATTTTCCTCTGGGAATGCTAGTCTGCAAAATGATAATTTGTTACAACTTTTATGACTACAGTAGGTCCATACTACCAGTGTGAGGCTAATGACTATTAGTGACAATCTGTAAGAAAAGTGGCAATCTCAACAGCTTTGTGATACTGATCCAAGCAAAAATTGTTCAGGCAATTTTAAAGTTATTCAGATTAGTGACTAACTACTCATGAAATTGATATATGCAGAATCTTGTGAACGAAACAATTAACTTTACCTTGGAGTCTTCGGACAATGTACAAAGACCTCATCCCTTACTTCGTCACTTACTCGCTGGAGTCTGCGTGTATTTTGGTTCATCATGACCCACTTGCTGGACAAACAAATGACAATATACTGTTACTTGTTCTGTGCAAACATAATGGATGTTCATGTTTGCATTGAAAGAAAACAGAGAACTAAACAGACAAGCTCAGTACTAAGCTACAGTTATGTAAACTATTTGCTTCACTAATAAAGTCTCATTAGATGATCTAACTTCCTGAATGAAGGTTGTTCTGATTTGCAGGTCGACGAGACAACATATGGTAAGTGCAACGAGAGGGTAGGGCATGAGGAAGTCTACACAATTTTGACAATCAAAACCGTTGGACTAAGGATCTACACCACCTTAACTGAAAAGGAAGTGGGGATGAACTGAAGTTTTAACAGGCTAGAAAAATCAAGTTCAAATAGTTACAAAATGATTAGCTGTCCTTTTTTACTTCCATCAAGAGGCGCAAAATGGTTCCAGATGTAATTGCAGGCATGACAGCAACATTCACAAGAATTTGATGCCGAGGAAGGTTGAGCATTTTACTGGAAAAGAAATTACCTAGTAGCTCTGCCAATAACTTCGCCATTAGCTAAGTCCTTAAGAATCCAATCACGACGAGTACCAATCCTTCCATCTTCTTGGCACCACGTTTCAATCTCAACAACATCACCCCTATCAGAAACAGATCTACCAGTCAGAATTAAATAAAGAACAAGGGTGGAAATAAAAGATCAATGTAAGCATGGAAAGTTACCAAGCTGGATATTTGTAGATCTCAATGTGCATTCGACTGGTCACCCAAATAAGCCCAAGTTCTCTCATCGTTGTAGTTGTGGCAAAGCCATCGGTGGAGAATCCAACACTTTGCGCATGGTTACATCCTACCTCCTGTAGTTACAAGAGTGTTTAGAATAATAAAATGGCAAGAAAAACTATATAGCACAATTCTTATCGTATTCTTTGATAAAATATGAAATACCATTTGCGGATGCAACAGCAAGCATATTCAGAATTCTTCACACACACATATGTCATGCATGACTTCATTCATAAGTGCCTATGTCCATCCCCTATGAGATGAAGACAACAACCTCAGCTTACACGCAACTACAAATCTACAATTGGTTACTTCATGGGCTATCCGAGACTCATGGCAATGTTATGGCCAATGGGAGGTCTCATCAATGGGAGTGCAGACACTAAGGGCGAAATTAATTCCGTGGGCGATCTGAGATTCTTCACTTTCCAGCACCGACTAGGGTAAAGACCAGGGCAGTGAGCATTTTGATCCACCCACCAGCCAGCAGGCCGAGCAATCAAGATATCGTGGAGCTCAACTTATGTGCACAGGGCACCCACAGAATCGAGGTAGGAGTATCCTGTAGGATCCAGTGGTGACACGGAAGTGGGGAGTACTATACTATTCTACAACAAGCCCTGGATCTTCCTAAATTCAGATCCATACATCAAATCTAACTAAGCGCCCTCGGATCGAGCAGCGGGGAATCACGAATCTGACTTCCTGGTGTACCTGGAGGAGGTTGGCGATGGTCTCGACGGTGGCCGTCTTGTTGATGCCCACCTCATAGCAGCGCACGATGAAGCTCTCCTTGTACGAGAGACCATCCTCCAGGAGGCTCCCCAGCCGCAGCC
>BCLH01000055.1:263844-291389 GCA_001602315.1 Zoysia pacifica
GCGCACGTCCGCACGGCCGCCCAACACGCGCTCCGGCCCCTCGCGTGCCCATCTGGCCGCCGGCCGATAGTCGCGTGCTCGCCTGTGCCTCGGCGTGGCGTGGATATGAGAAAGGACTGGGGTAAGGGTGTCCATTCACTTAAGTTTTGGTTTAAAAAAAAAACAAAAATACCGGATGAATGCAATGGTGCTATGCAAACAACAAGATGTGTCTTTATCGATGGCGTTTCGTGGTTGTTATCTTTACTAATGGCGTTCTCTGGATTTCCTTTGTTACCAATGGCTTGTGATGAATTGTCTCGTGAAAGAGTAAGCGTCCTTTTACCACCACTATGTACTTGTGTCCCACAATACGGAATATGTACAAATTCTAGCGTTACGCCAAAACAAAAAAAAAAAAGCAACATGTTTATCAAAATTCTACTGTAAAGAAAAATTTAACGGTAATTAACCCTATGTTTTTTTTAAAAAAAAGTCAAAATAGTGATGGCCTATAATTATGTTGATGTACGGTAAAATTTGACTAGTAGAACTGAAGCAGAGGGGGTGGCGTGGGCGGAGGGAAACTGATCAAAGATGACCAGCACATAAAGCGGCCAGCAAGAGCAACAACCTTAGAAAGCTAATCGAACGCTGGTACGCGAGACGATCTGTTTTGCATGGCCACCACGGCAGCCTCAGACCAGGTCGCGGTAGCGGAGCACGAACGGTTGGGCCAAGGCAAAGGAACATTACACCAAACGACTCGTAGCAATTCAGCCAAGTAAACTAGATGCGCCAATTTATGAGATAAGTTTTCCGCAAATCGTTTCAGATTGATTAATCGGCTGAGTGACCAAAGTTCCTACGATGCCCGGGATGCATAATTGGATAACTTGAAATGCAATTAGCTACTCCCTCCGTTCTCTAAATCATGCTATCCTACTTAAATGACATCATTTAGAAAATAGAGAAAGTATTACTTACATAATTTCTCACAGCCCTGAGTTAGTGACCTGTTCAAAAAAATATTTCTAGCTGCACATTCTATGTAATTTAAGCAGACTATTGTTTCAGATTGATATAAACACCGAGTTTAAAAAACCGCAACAATGTCAATTTTTGAAACCGCCGACAACCGATGGGCTAGCCGCTAAAACCGAACGGTTTACTGTTTTGCTACAGTGTCCGTTATAATTTTCGAGTGAAAATAATCGATTTACTAAACTAAACTGTAGCGATAAATTTAAAAACCGTAGAAACCGAACGGTTTATCGCAGTTTTTTAAACCCTGAGGACTCCAGATTTCCGTCCGATACATTCTGGGGCCCGTGATTACTGAAGCGACATTCAGCACCAAAAAAGCACCAAGCGTTTCGATTTAGTGGCTAATTTACAAGTGTTTCATTTCTGTTCACATTTGAAGTGAACCGACTCGATTGATTTCTGACTCGATTGTTGTTAAATCCATTCAACTTCACTGTTCAAGCAGCATGTTCTTTCCCCGAACCCACGTTGTCTGGATCCGCGCTTCATTCCCACTCTACTCCGCGTAAACAAGTCAACGCCATGTGGTCTGGTACTAGCGTCATTAGGGCCCCTCCTTAGTTTAGAATTTTTTTTAATAAAGTAGTAATCTCTTAAATTAAAATACAAAGAAATGCATCAAATTTTGTTGTCTCGTAATTTTTTTTCCTTCCTTGGCCTCCCCTTCGATGTGCTTCAAGCTCCGCCGCTGCTAGCAGTTTCTTTTTGCAGAAGTGTGTGTCGACCTAGCAAACTTGTTGGTTCAATCGATGCCAGGGAAGTCTTAGAAAGAGGAAGGAGTTGTTTGTTTAGCTGTTGGCTGTGGCGGACCAAAGGGTTACCCAAAGTCAACGACAGCCACGGATTGACGTGATCTGGTCATCTGGTGAAAGTAGAACGCATTTCCAAATCGCAAGCAAAAGAGTGTTTATTCAGAAATATTTCTATAGTACTACGTCTGTGTGTTCAACGTGCAGAATCAATTGCTCTCCGAGTCTGACTCATAAACTAGCTTAGAGGCTGTTTGGTTGCCTGTATGAAGTGTAGAGCCTGGCTAACAGATGCAAAATCGGTCGCGCAGCTTGGCTGGACGAAAACGAAATCATTTCGAGTTTCCCCGGAGCCTGTGCTCGTCGAGTGACGCGTGTCTTTTGACCGGTGACATTTTTCTTAGCGCGTAGGTTGCGATGCGAAGAAAATTTTGGCGCCATCGTTCTATCATTATTAATCACACAGCTCCAACGAACAGCACGCTCCATTCTCCAACGCCTGTACTCTCCACTTTCGAGGTGAGGCTGGGAAAGTTCGCCTCGTTAAGTGCTAACATCTCATCTCCATCTTTTTCTATCTCCTTTTTACAGTCCGTGCATTCTTTACTTGGGATTTGGGACTTGAATACAAGTGCGTAAAAAACAGAAGCAAGCTGCTCTCCAATTTTTTTCCTACTAAATATCAAATTTGAGGGATTCGTAGCTTAGTATGCTTGATTAGTGAAAATTCTTACTTTTTTTAATTTTTTTCTCTCTTAAACTTGTTTATTTTTATTTGATTGTGCAAATGAAGCGTAGGCAAGGAGTTCCTTAGATTAAGATATATATAAAGTAAAAAATAGATGTTATTAGAGTGTGGTTACATAATTTAAATATTAAAATAATTTATTTTATTTTATAGACTCATAAAAAAACAAACATCATCTCTTTTTAAGCTATTTCTATGTATAAAACCAATCAAACAAATTGTTCTGTATAACATCAGCCTATCTACCGTAAACTCTGTCCCACCAAATACGAGCCCACATTGAATTGTACAAGCAACCAAACGAACTCTTAATGCAGTCAGCCGTTGAAGTACGTAGTACTAGCTCCATGCCGGGAACTTGCAAATACGTGATCGATCTTCCAGCCTGCCATCCAATCCATTCGAACAGTGTTCTTCGTCACGATGAGCACCGTGAGAAATCTCCTGCGTTTCCTTGTCTTCAGCTCCGTAGCCTGCGTCGTGCTGCTACTGCTGCAGCATTCAGCTGGTCCGTGCCCGTGCCGCGACGCCGCCGTGCCGGCAGGCCCGGCACGTAAAGAACAGGCATCGGCTGCTAATGGAATTCTACAAGTCGATCCTAGCGTGAGGAAGAAGCTTGGAGTGGTACGTCGTGGTTAATTCTACCTTGCTGCTCATGTTTCTTTTGCTTAGTATTCTATGGTTTGGTCTCGTTTTCCACAACATGAGACACTTTCTTCGTATTTTTTTTTTAGTAATTGACTTGCAAGAGATATGAATGATGAAATCGATCGAAAAAAAAAACAGGCTGAAGACGACAATCTTCCCGAGATCCTGAGCAGAGCGGCCAAGGAGGACAATACCATCATAACGACCTTCACGAACGAGGCGTTTTCGTCTCCCGGCTCGCTCATGGACCTGTTCCTGGAGAGCTTCCGCACGGGCGTGCGGACGGAGCCCCTACTGAAGCACCTGGTCATCGTGGCCGCCGACGCCAAGGCGTTCGCGCGGTGCCAGCGGGCGCCCGCTCTGCTACGCGTGCCCGGAGGGCGGCGCCAACTTCGCGTCGGAGCAGCGGTTCATGGCCAAGGACTACCGGGACATGATGTGGCGGCGGAACCGGTTCCAGGCCCGCGTCCTGGCGCTCGGCTACAGCTTCGTGTTCACGGACGTGGACATCGTCTGGCTCCGGAATCCGCTGCTGCGGGTCCCCGTTGCCGCGGACTTCGCGATGTCCGCCGACTCGTTCTACGGCCACAATCCCTACGACCTCGACAAGCGCAACAACGGCGGGTTCGTGTACGCCAAGGCGAGCGCCAGGACGGTGGCGTTCTACGAGGGATGGTACCAGGCGCGGAAGAGGTTCCCCGGCAAGAACGAGCAGGACCTCATACAGAAGCTGGTGCGCGAGCTCGCCGCAGCGCACGGCGTGCGCTCGTGGACACGGCGTACCTCGGCGGGTTCTGCGAGCGGCGGAAGAAGGTCATGGACTTCAACAAGCTGTGCACATTCCACGCCAACTGCCTCGTCGGGCTTAAGATGAAGCTCGAGAGGCTACGCGGCGTCCTCGACCAGTGGAAGAAGTTCAAGGCTAGCAACACCACCACCGCGCCCACGGACTGATGAACATGAACTTCATGCGTGCCGGTATCCAACGATGAGGTCCTCCTACGGAAAGTACGTGATGTATATTGTTTTTAATGAATTGCTGCACAGATTTGCCACCTATACGACATTCATATAAGTAGGAAGTATAGAAATTCTAATTCAAATTTCATTACCTTTTTTTTTGTTATAAATAAGATGCTTCTCTGCATTACCGTAGAGTAGTACCGTAATTTCGACCAGGTATGAGGCCAAAATAAAATTATTTGCTTTGACGTCTTGGACGTGGACACTGAAAGGCACAGCCGACGACACGACGAGAGCACGCAAGAGAAGCAACTGCAACTACTTTATGCGTCCCTGCATCGAGCAGTACTGCGCTTTTCCAACGAGCGTGCTTATGCGCGTTCAGTCCGTGAGCGCGGTGGTGTTGCTGCCGAGCCGCGCGGCCTGTTCCTTGAACTTCTTCCACTCGTCGAGCACGCCGGTGAGCTTCTCGAGCTTGGTCCCGAGCCCGACGAGGCAGTTTCCGTGCACCGTGCACACCCGGTAGAAGTCCTTGCGGAGCTCGCAGAAGCCGCTGAGGTAGGCCGTGTCCACGAACTGCACCCACGCGCCGTGGCGCGCCGCCAGCGCGTGCTTCACCCGATCGAACACGAACTGATCGTGCTCGCCCGGGTACGCCAAACGCGCCGCGTACCAGTCCGCGAAGAAGGCGACCATCCGAGGGCTGGCCTTGGCGTAGAGGAACCCGCCGTTGGCCGTCTTGTTCAGGTCGTAGGGGTTGGCGCCGTAGAAGGAGTCGCACGCCATGGCCAAGTCCGCGCCCAACGGGATGCGCAGCAGTGGATTCCGCAGCCAGATGATGTCCACGTCCGTAAACACGAAGCTGTAGCCGAGCGCCAGGACCCGGGCCTGGAACAGGTTCCGGCGCCACATCATGTCCACGTAGTTGTTGGCCATGTATCGCTGCTCCGACGCGTAGTCGACGGCGCCCTCCGCCAGGGGGAGTTGGTAGCAGAGCGGGTGCACGTGCTGGCACCGCTCGTACGCCTGGACGTCGACGGCGACGATGACGAGGTGCTTCAGCAAGGGGGCCGTCCTCACGCCCAGACGGAAGCTCTCCAGGAAGAGGTCCAGGAGCGAGCCGGGGGCTGACCACGCCTCGTTCGTGAAGGTCATTATGATGGTCTTGTCCTCCATGGCCGCTCGCTGCAGCAGCTCCGTCAGGAGCTTGTCTTCAGCTGATGTTGCAACTGCCTGACACACGCACACAGACAGACTAATCTCGGAAGATCGATGGAAAAAAAAAACCCGGGAAATTCACTGAGGATCAACGTAGTAGTGAATTTTTGCAGCCATGCATGCACATACCCGAGTTCCACTGCCCAAGTAATTTGCCAGCAGTTGCTGATACGCCGGCGCATCGCCGCCACAGGGGCACGGAGAAGACGGCAGAAGCAGCAAGATGCAGGCGGCGGTGACGGCTGATCCGAGGAAGAAGCCCAAGACATTTCTCATGGTGCACATCTCGACGCTGAAGGAGAGGAGCCAAGGAGAGGATGGCTCCTCTGGCAGATAGTCGGTCTAGCCTCAGGAAACGCACCCACAGACTCCAAAATTCGGTACAAGTAGACGGGACACCGAACGGAACACCCTCGTGGCAGTCGCAGACTTGCAAAGGCACGCCAAGGAAAATGTCATACCTCGTCCTGACAATCTATAGTATTATTAGCAGTACCACAAGTCTCGTGCTTCACCCAGGCCGTGTCTGTTATTTGTGAAATTGATAACAAAAAGAAATTTGAAATGTCAAACTTGTTATGCATGTCAGAGATTGCGTGTATTAAATGAAAATGTGGCTCTGTGTGCCTCTGTATGTTTTTTCTCTACAGTTACGGAAAGTACGAAATTTCGATTTTTTCATTAGAAATATCGGACCGGTACGCTACATTTTGATACCATCTGTCTTTCCTTACCAGGAGCACAGCAACAAGAATATTAATGGGGAATTGCCTAATTAGACAATAAGGCATTGGACACAGCTTCTAATGGTCCCGCACAGGACTAAACTTGTATTGTACCATGTTATCAGAATAAACATTATTATATCGACATCACTCCTCGGCGCAACTTATGCCGAGGGTCGTACAGACGACTAGACCCAACTGCCGCTTTTCACAGTCAATGACTCAATGTTACTACACTTCCAATGTATCACCCCTCTGAGAGATTTACCATCAATTGTCCGTGCCGAAGTAACGGTCACCATACTCTCCCAGTCCAGGGATGACCCTGAAGTCTTCATTCAACCCATAATCAATCTCTGAAGTTACAATCTTCAACAATGGGAACCGCTCGCAAACGCATTGAATCCCTTCAGGAGCCTGCTCAGCATAAAAATGTTGCAGGAGTTATGCAACAAAAAGGGGCAATGAGCAATATACTGTATACTCCTTCAGACTGTAAAGAGACATACCGAGATGAGATTGAGGAAAATGATTCGGTCCTCGGGAACTCCTTTTCTTATAAGAAGTTCAATTGCTTGATTTGCTGAATTACCTACAAAACATTAATGCAAAACACGTCAATCAATAGGAAACTGTAAATAACTTTGCTAATGCCTGTGGCCTGATAACATGAACAATGCCACTGAATAGCGAAACAGCATAGCAGGCATAACTAACCTGTACCAAGCACTGGGTCCAAAAGTAGAACATGTCTTTCAGCAATGTCCATAGGAAGTTTATGATATATGAGCTATAACCACAGAATGCATTACAGTTAGTCATGGGGACAAATTTGGCCATTTCAAGATTTTCTCATCTCAATGCTTACCTGCTGTCCATTGTCTCCAACACGATGTATTAGAATTTTCCCAATTTTTATTCCTTTACAACAAGCACGCAATGCGTTCTCCATACTCTCCCCGCTGCAATTGCAAGACATGTAAGCGGAGTTGAAGTTGCTGCAAGCCCTTACTGATTTTATATCAAAAAAAGGACTTCAAGAGATTGGCAAAAATGCATGCGTCCAAGGGGGAAAGAGGTAGGGGCATGATGCATGTGATGTGCGATAGTACCATGAAATTCACTATAGGTTGCTTGTCCATGCAAGGAGTAAAACCTATGGTTGTAAATGATGTGATGCATCCATACTTCCATAGTTTTTCACGATCTTAAGTATGAAACCTAAGTATGACTTCCTAAATTAAACAGAAGGAGATGTGCTACATATATAGTACGATATTACAAAGCCATATTGCAATAGCAAGGCTAATACAAAAAACCAAAGGTCTTATATGGCAATGCATCATACAAAACTCACATGATAAATAGTATTGTGGAACCTTGGTTAGGATATATTACGTGTCATGGTCAATTCAGAGTATGTCCATCCTAAATTTTACGAGTTGGCATAGCCAGATTTTTATTTGGCTTACCTTCGCACAATCGACACTCCGCAGAGCTTCTTACAGAAGTCAACTCCCATGTAAATAGATCCTGAACCCAAAAAAATAACGAATGAGAAAATATATAGCAAACTATTTGTATTCATTATGGATACATAAGGGAAACCCGGTACATTTAGCTCCCGCTAGGGCAGGGTCCGGAGAAGGGTCTGACCACTTTAGGTTTTGTACTCAGCCTTTCCCTGCATTTCTGCAAAAGCCTGTTTCCGAACTTGAACCCGTTACCTTATGGTCACAAGGCAACATGCCAGAACTCCCCTTTCTTATGGATACATCTAAGAAATAGTACCCAAAGAAAAACCCTTCTAATCAAATTTATATAGGTTAATTCTTTATAGGCCATTGAAAAAAGTTTAGATTCCTTATTAGCCACCGCAAAATTTGAATTTCCTTTTGAGCCATCTATTTTAACTTTTGTTCCTTAGTGACCACTATGGTCACTTTTGTTCCCAAAATGCCCTTTCCTGTTGCAAGCCAAACTCAAATTGTGAGCACTGTAATTTAATCAATAATTTTGTTTTGATTCCTTTAGTAATTTTCTCTCATTGAATGATTCTGTATCAATTCCTTTAGTAAATTTATTTTGATTCATTTAGTAAATTTTACTAAATTTGTTTCAGTTTTATTCAGTAATTTTATATCGATTCTTTCAGTAATTTTCTTTTGTTCCCTCTGAATTATATCTCATTCAGTAATTTTTGTTTCGAGAAATTTTTGTTTCGGTTCATGGTAATTTTCAAGATTTGTTTTATTAAGAAAACCAAAACAAAATTATTGAATGCGAGAAAATTACTAAAGAAATTAAAATAAAATTACTCGAGGAATTGATACAAAATTACTAAATGAGAAAAGATATTCATGGAATCGAAACAAAATTATTGAAGAAATTACGGTGCTCACAGTTTAAATTTTGCTTGCAACAGGTAACGGTATTTTGGGAATAAAAGTGACCATAGTGGTCACTAAGGAACAAAAGTTAAAATGGATGGCTAATAAGGAAATTCAAACTTTGCGATGGCTAATAAGGAACCCGAACTTTTTTCAATGGCCTATAAGGAATTAACCCAATTTATATTCCCCAGTATAAATTGTCACTTTATTTTTTTAACCGAGAGAACTTCCTTCTGATTTCAGAGAAATGGACATATAAAGTTTACAAGCAGTTTAGGATTGAAAATGGAAATGGAAAAAAAGGTTTGCTTTTTACCCACAAATTATCACACAAAAGCATCAATTACTTTATATGATGTCGCAGAGTATTAAACAATTCTAGACAGTTTAGGTAGATATTCCTGGGAAGCATAAAACGGAAAGTCAAACACTATGGATGGAACAGGAGGGAAAGTTTTACTGGAAGGTGAACAACTAAGCGGAGACAAGATATACTGTGCCTTTGAAAAAATACCTGTTGGAGTAATAACCTGCTTCTCAGTGAACGGCAAATGCCCCAGACCATGCTCAACTACCTAAGAAGGTAATTTCAGATGGCTAATTAGTTAAACAAATGCACCAGCATTAAAGAAGGGAACAAAACACTAGGGAAGAATACTAGCACCAAACGAATCAGCCGATCTGAGTAAAAAACAAAGTCAGGTGTAGCGATGTCTCTATCACGAATCAGAGTATGCATTCCTTGGATCTGTCATTCATCACAAAAGGCAAAAGGAATTCTGAAATCCAGCAAAAAATATATAAATCCAAAAGACTGATAAAGATGGTTAGCTTTACCTGAAAAGTTGATTGAACTACGTGAACGTTTGGATAGATTTTGCACAGGTCATGCTGACCAAGCTTTGTACGGATATGTTGAACAATTAGATCAACTGCTACATGGTTATCACCACCTCTTGGAATGATCACGTCAGCATACTTTTTCGAAGGCAGAACAAAATCGTCGAACGCTGGCTTCACAAACCTTCCATACTACACAAGAAACAGAAATTCATATTAGTCACAGGCATTAATATATGAACAAACACTCAGGCTTAATATCTCTACCTGGTCAAGCACTGAGCTAATATCTCTACCTCTTTCAACAGTATCACGTCTGATTCGTCGAGCAAGCCTAATATCAGCATCTGTTTTGGAAAATCATGGACACCAAAATGAAGTGGACAAAATTTCAGCTAATAACATAAAATAATGATTCACCATTGCTCTAATGAACAAATATAGAAGTGAAAAAGGAGAAACCTGTGTCCACAAAAATTTTCATGTCCATCAGATTGCGAACTCTCTGATCATGGAAGACTAAAATGCCCTCCAAAATGATGACATCTGATGCATTGACCTAAAATATGACATAATATCAATAATTTTTTTATGTAAAGAGTTGCAGACTTAAAATTATACTGATATTAGTTAAAGCCATTGCATAGAACATCGATAGTAATAATTACAAAAAAAAGGTCAGCCTGCTGCACATAGCTCCCGCTTGCGCATGGTCCGGGGAGGGGTCTGACCACTTTGGGTCTCTTGTACACAACCTTTCCCTATATTTCTGCAGGAGGTTGTTTCCAGGACTCGAAACCGTGATCTCACGGTCAGGCAAAAGCTTTACCTCTGCGCTAATGCTCTCTTCAATAGTAATAATTACAAATAAGTGAAATAAATATAAAAAAATCTAGAAAGATTGTCCAAAATTTCGTTATAAATAACAGCTAATTTAAACATGTTTAGTTCAGAATTCAGGATATTAGAGTGCACATATATAGAAACATAACATAAAGTTTGAAACTAGAAAACGTTAATAACAAAAACTAAATATCCAGTGCACGGTCTTACAACACATGTCCTGCTAAAGCCTGAGGAATCTGGTTAGTCCATGGTTTGTGGTATACCAAACCAAACGAAAAGTGCCCATACTTTGTTGTTCAAAACCAATAAACCAGAGCTCTAAATCACAAAGAGTAGTCACTACCTTCCTGAAGCTTTCAAAACATCGTCGGTGCTTCTTGAAATCATATATAGGGATGTTAACAGGTTGTGCACGTTTCAGCTGCCCCATGCACTCCAGTAATTGTTCTGTATCAAATGAATCTGCAAGCAAAGAAAGCACGTCTCCTCCCATTTCAATAAACGAAAGTTGTTTCAAGCTCTCATTACTGACACATTTAGCCTATTTCCAGTTCCATATAAATGGCAAATCGAGTACCAGGGTGATCAAAATTATAGTCCTGGGCATGTGCAGATTCTTCAGGAGTTAGGCCGCGGTAGAATGAATCCTGAAAAGGACATGGCAAAAATAAATTCTACTGGTTCTTAAGAAATGAAGCCTACTGGTTCTTAAGAGGTCGCCAAAAGATTATTTAACTATTAGAGGACATGCCAGCCTAGGCCACATTCACTAAATTCTAACATTTTATAACTCCATAAACTAGATAACAGGAGCACTGAGGACCAAAATCAACTAGTTAGCATTCCCATTCAGAATCACAACAATCAGTAGGTATTCCTAACTGATAAACTCCGAAACACTCCGACGGTGGTCGTGCAGCAACAATCGCAGACCCATATACGGAGCATAGCAAGCGAATATCTCAACCCAATACACTGCAATTGCAGGACCAGCAGATTCTAAGCGCACCTGGTTGACGAGCACGACGCGGTGATCGTGCAGCTGCTGGATGATCATATCGCAGACTGTGGTCTTCCCCGACGCCGTCCCTCCACAGACACCTTGACAAACCAAGAAGAAACTCACAATCAGGACCAGCGGAACGCGAAGCCTCTGGCCAGCAGGCCACTAGCGCCATACGCGCGCGGAGTGCGAGGTAGTGGCAGGATTGAATAGTCTACCAATGACGAAGGGCCGCCGGACAGCGGGTGGGGAGACGAGCTCCGGCGCCACCGCGGCGGGTGAGGCCGTCCCGTTCGCGTAGAATGTGCCGTTGGAGTGCGTCGCGTTTGCGGCGGAGGAAGGGGAGGATGGGGTGGAAGGCAGGCGGAGCGCCTCGATGCGGAGGCCGCTGAAGTGGGCCCCGACGGCCGCCTCCATGACGTCGTCCGCCGCCTTCTCCGGCATCTCTACTGCTGCTGCTGCTGCGCCGCCACCGCCTCCGGCGGTCGATCGCGATTCAGGGGATCCGCGGGTTTCGGCCGTTTCGATCACCAAGACACCAACACATTTTATTTCTTTTAAGTAGACTGAGGAAAGAAAGGGTTGAACGCATGACGTGGTGGTCCATGGTCTTTCTTCTGGTGAGCTGGTGGGTTTGGGTGCAGTTAGTCAATGACGAGTGGGACTATGCGGATGCTAGCTGTGGATTACGAAGGCCCGGTCCACGGAAGTTCTCGAGGAGCGGGGAAATATGAGCCGCAGGGGGCATCAAGAACCTGGTTCGGTTCGTCCGTCTACAACGCACTATGGGCCTATAGCCTGGTGCTCTCTCTAGGCTACCACTTACAGGCTGCCGGAAGATTTTTTTTCTCCTCGAGTCTTCCCCTGGCGAGAGAAGGCGAAAAGCGACCGCGGCGGCGAACAAGCTCCGACGTCCTTCTCGCCGGATTTCCCCTCCTCTCTCGCTTTTGGGAGAGGAGGGGAACCCGGATCTGGTTCGTTGTTATCGTAGATGCTAATTCAGTACTCCTTTGTTTTAAAATATAAATATTTTTTTAAATTTAATCAAAGTTAAATTTTTATTATTTAATCATAATATATAGTTAATAATATTTTATTATATAAAAATTATATTTTTAATTTATTATTAAATAAATTTTTATAAAAATTATGTAATTTTTTAAATATTTATTGTTATAAGTTAAAAAATTTTGATTTTATTTAATTTTAAAAATACTTATATTTTAGAATATATTTTAGAACGGAGCCAGTATAGTTTAGGGATAGTTTCTGAGTTCCAACCCATTTGTACTCTTTGCTATTCCGGTGCTAGCTCGAAAGCAATCCGTTTATTTTGTCCCTCTTAGAATTCTTCAGTGATAATGTCTGTTATTGCGTTAGTCCTATAGTGATTCTCCAGAGGTTGGTTATCCTCCTTCGTAATGTATTTGGGTTGGAGTTCTCAGTCCAGTTCTAGGGTGTTCGTCTTCGGTCGATCGGAGTCTGTTTTGGAAGCGACAAGCGGCAGATACTGAGTTTCACGACGATGTTGTGGCCGACGGTTTCTCTGCCGGTGCGTTCAATGTTTCACGGCACGTTTTCGTGCTATTGTTGGCCTTTCTGAAATCTGAGATTATTTCGTCTGTCTAGGGATCGGCTTCGAGCTTCCTCCTTCGGCTTCCAGCAGCGACAACGAAGGACAGCGAGGAGCGACAACTCCGCTTCGGCAAGACAACCTTGTGGAGCACCTCACGAGGAGTTGGTTGTATTTTATTTTACTTTGGGTGCTCCTTTGCAAAGGGGCTGGATGTTAATTTATCTTATATCCAATATAATCCAACCCGTTTCTCGAAAAAAAAAAATTGCAGGCTGCGGGATCGCGATCACCATATCCGTGTGCCCAGTGATGGTTTTCCATTCCCATCCCACTAGTATTTGTTGCCATTCAGTACAGTTCACTGTTGTATCATCAGACCATGCAGCAGTACATGGCCGTGCATAATGTTGCGGAAAGCAGAAGAATCTGAAGGACTTATCCATCCAGGGCGGGCTGCAAAGTCTAACCAAATGAAAATTCATCTTTACGTTCTCTGAGAAAAGCAGTGTGACAGAGTACAAAGGCATCAATGCCAATAGCAGATTTTATTCTCAACCACCGGATTTCGGTACAAGGTGGTGCCAATAGCATCAGTGCCAAACTGCCAATAGCATCAGTGCCAAAGCATCAGTGCCAAACTGCCAATAGCAACCAACTATGGATATTTCTCTCACTACCGGGATAAGACATGTTTCTATTTAGGAATGCTTCTGCCAAAAGAGTAGCGAGCCATGTCTCACGTATCTTAAGCTTCCTTTAGCAAATGTTCGAAGAGCCAGTTCAAATCTTAGCTTAAGCTACCAAGGCCCTACTTTTCGGATATCGAAGCCTGACATTTCAGATCAAGTGCTTGATATTTAAGAAGCGATCCATGTCAGAAGCTCAAGCAACAAATCAGCCTTTCTGCCAAAAAATATCTCCAGTGTCAAAAGGCTCAAAGCAATTTGTTTTAATAAAAACAAGATCAACCTTGGTACATCAAGCAAACACGAGCGTCTCTATGAAGTAATAGCTCTAGACATAAATCCCCATCCTCTGGAAGCGGCAGCAATCGAAGCATCAATTTAGTCCTTCCTCAGGTCGATGTACTCACGCTTGGTACCAGCTTTGTTGATGACTACGATCTCCAACTTATCTCCCTGCATTGTTTACAAGTTCGGTGGATCAGCTGTGTGACACAAATAAAAAGGAAAACAAGCTGCTGCGAAATGTGGCAATGTGTGAGTGAAACATACAGTGTAGATGTCTCTCTCAGTTGCAGATGCGAACACATCCTTGACTAGATCGACAGCTTCAGACTCCGACAAAGGTGTAACAGCATCCTGCACATATGGACAAACTATTGTTATTTTTCTAGTCACCAGCCATTTGTATGAATGCAAATTTGGCCAAATATGTGCTAGACAAACAAAATAACAATTGATATATGCTAGGAACACAGAAGATTTAGAAGCGTGCATAGCTTACTCTTGCAGGGAGCAATAGAGGGCTGGGTGATTTTAGTTGGTTGTCCAAGACTGGCATGATCAAAGAAGATCCTGTGCCCTGAGCACTGTAACCAGTCCTCTCATAGGAACCAACAGCATCATAGGTGAAAACACATCCTTTCCCTGTGCAAGTCCAGGAGATGCTTAGAATTGTTAAAACAACACATCAAAAAGGAGTGAAACTCGGAAATAGGTAAAGAAATCTCACCCTCACTGTCAAGCCCGCCAAGGACATTGAAGGCATAGTATGGGAAAAATCGCTTGTAGTACAAGGTGTTGGAGAGGAGCTGTGCCATGGCGGGGCAGCTCATCCTTTTGTTGTGCTGGTGCTGGTACAGCTATATATAAACAAATGGAAGAAACAACTTACACATCGGTGCTTGTGCATAGTCTATAGTTCTTAATATCAGGATCAACTTGATAACTAGTAGAACAATTGGATGAGCATCTTATTTATAATGTTTTGAGTTAAAAAATTTACCAGTTCCCTGGCAGCTAGGTTCTTGTGCAAGGCCTTAATATCACCTTGAAAACCAGATGATGCTAGTACACATTTGTCAGCCCTGTACACATACAAAGACAGAATGTTTAATTTCGTGGGCAAAGAATGGAGACCATTAAAAGTAACAAAATAAAGGACAGATTAAAACCGTCTTGGCCATAGCATCATACAGTATCTCTAAAAGACAAAATTTACCATTAAAGAAACAGAACAGGAAAGTATAGGGAAAACAATTTACGAGTAGAATGTTATCAAACAAAAGGAAGTAATCCTACCAACTATCTTAAGTAATCGATTGATAAGCAGCATCTACATTAATAGAAAAACAAAAATAGCTCGAGAGAAATAGTACTTTCTCCGTTTTGTAGAAATGTCCACCAACAGTGATAACAATAAGCCTAGAAAGTTTCTCACATACCAATATCAGAGTACACCTAAATGCGATGCTTACATTCCTCATGCCTTCGGTGATATCTAAATGAATTGTGAGTATGCCAAAACAAGCAGTTTATTTCACCATGAAATGTCTCCCCTCTGATGCAGTAAGCAGTGTTTTAACTCACTGTTCTACAGAGATAGACAGTATATTCATCATAAAAGAAGTGCAAGTGTGCAACACGAGTCAAATTAGGCAACCCATAGGCTACCAAGAAACCAACCACGTCAGCTATTCGGAAGCTTACGATTGTACCAAAGCAGTGATCCCATCAAACGATATCGTTTCCAGAGAGCACAGACATTCAACCCGATTCTCCTAATACCAAAACCTAGCTATAACAAACAATGGGTGCAACAAACCCCGCTAGCCTGCTAGGAATGGCACCTTCCCACCGAACAATTCGACACCAGGTTACATCATACGGCCACGCGGGCCTCCCGATCGACAAACCCTAACCAGGCGGCAGATCGAGGCGTACGATTCGGGTACGGGGAACTCACAGCTCGCAGATCTTGGAGTGGTCGCGCGTGAGGATGCTGTATCCGACGGAGAGGCGGGTGTCGGCGGCGATGACGCAGTAGTCGGCGCCGGCGATGGCCACGCAGGTCCTGCAGAACCAAACAGGCACCCACGTTACAGAGCCAAGGAGACGGCCAACAGGAGGGCGACGGGGAGAGTGCGGAGGGGAAACCTACCCGCCGTTGTTCTCATAGACCCAGTCGCCGCGCCTCGACATCCCGGTGGTCGGAGTGTGCTGGCTGCTTGGGTGCGGGCGGTTGGGGAGTCGCCTGAGTTGGAAAAAACGAAGCGGTGGACCAGCAGACGCCAGACGCCGCTTGCGCTTTGCATGCTCCTTTGATCGGACTACCTTGTGGGCTTTTGGGCCCCCGCGGGGTCAGCAGCATTATGGGCTATGGGCTGGGCTCATCGGTTTTTTTTTAATAGAGTCAAGGGTTGTATTCAATCCGGATATGAGCCCGACCCAAAACTTGGACAGCACGATTGATTATGGCTGTGTTCGTTTGGCGTTTTAACAGCTACCTACAGCTGCGGCTGCAGATCAAATGCTTCTTGAATCTTCATTGTTACAGTTGAAAAAGCTAAATGGCTGCAGCCATTAAAATCACATCGACTGCAAAAAGTTTCTACTACAGTAAAATATAGATGTATTGTTGTACAGCAGCAGCCGTATAAATGATATTCGAACGCGCCTCGAACGCAGCTATCTTCCCAGCCTGGAGAGGCCTTAGGCCCGCTTGAGTCAGCGGCGCTTGGATAATACAGCACAAAATTTGTTTTGTTTAGAATAGTTTTATTTTATGCAAGAGTAGTTTGATTGTTATTAGCATCATTCTAGTCAGATTCGGTGAGCAACTGATTGGTCGCATAGATATAAGATATTGTCAATTTTTTTATGCATCTGAGCTTTTTTCCGCCACTTGAGTTCTTGTTCTACACTGTGCTTGCAATGTCATATATATTCAAAAAAATTCCTTATTTGTTGAGTCTGAACTTTGCAATTCTATTAATGTGTCACTGATATAAGACCCAAACTTTTGTGGCGGTATTTCTAAGACTACTACAGTGACAAATACAATATTCGTGAGATAACATTGAAAGTCTTTGATAACAAATACTACTAAGTTATCTGTGGTTACATGCAGTTCAAAGAAACAATTTGGTGCATTTACCCATCAATTTTATCACTACAGCAAACACACACATCGTACACAATTTTTGGAACATGTAACGTGTGAATGATGTTAAAGTGGGTTAACCAAAGTTTTTGACTGTAAGAATATATTACTTCCATGTATTGATAAATTATATCACGTGATTAAGGCCAGGCTAGTATAGAATGATAATATTGTGTCTAAGAATAGATAGAAGGATGATTGTATAGATGGAAGCCTTGGCCATGATTGATACGTGATATGATTTCCTTGTAAGCCACCTATATTAACACGAAGGCGAGCCAAGGTAACGGCATCGCTTCAAACAAATCTTACATGGTACCAAGAGTCAATCCTCAACATATCCATGGCAAACTCATCCTTCCAGTCACCCATGCTTGCTGCATCCATGGCGATCCCCGTGACAGAGAAGCTGAACAAGATGAACGTTCACCTCTGGAAGGCACAAGTGATGCCATCCATCAGAGGCGCCCAGTTAGAAAGGCCTTCTAGACGTTCTGATGCAAAACCACCTAGAGAAATTGAAGTTCTCATTGGTGACAAGTCTGTCAAGAAAGCAAACGAAGAATACAGTAAGTGGACCGCTTGCGACCAACAGGATTATGAGCTACCTCCTGAGCTCCTTATCAAAGGAGATTCTCACTCAAGTGGCTGACAAGACCACAACGGCTGATCTCTGGAAAGGCATTCTAGAGATCGTTTCATCGCAAACACAAGCGCGGTCAGTAAACACACGCATCGCTTTGTCAACGACCCAGAAGGGCAACATGACGATGATGGAGTACCTCAACAAAATGAAGATTCTAGCCGATGATATGGCGGCTGCTGGAAAACCAGTTGATGATGAAGAAATGGTAAGTTATATTCTTGTAGGTCTCGACTACGAATACAACCTCGGAGTCTCTGCTATGGTGGCACGTGCCGAGCCCATCACAGTCGAAGAGCTGTATACATAGCTCACATCTTTTGAATGTCGCACTGACATGCTCAGTAGTGGCATGCAATCCTCGGCAAACTTTGCCTCCCGCGGAAATCGCGGCGGTGGACGGAGTAACTCTAGAGGTCAAGGAGCACATCGCGGTGGAAGCGGTGGCAGTGGTGGCCGCCGTGGTGGAGGCCGCACTACAGGTGGCCCTAGAGGCGGTTACAATAGAGGCAATCAACGGGAGAAGCCCAGATGTCAAGTGTGTGACAAAGAAGGGCACACAACGGTGAACTGCTGGTACCACTTTGATCCTGAGTACATACCCGAAGGAAGAAGTGATGCTCTTGCAGCAAACAACTATGGCGTCGACACCAATTGGTACACCGACATGGGTGCCACTGACCACATGACGGGGGAACTGAACAAGTTGACCATCCACGACATCTACTACGGCAATGATCAGATAAAGACGGCAAGTGGTGCTGGTATGTCTATTAATCACATTGGTCATGCTGTTGTTCCCACCTCTTGTCGAGATCTGCATCTTAAAAATGTTCTTCATGTTCCAAATACCTGCAAAATCTTGTTTCTGTTTATCGTCTTGCTCGTGACAATAATGCTTTCCTTGAATTCCACCCTTGGTTTTTCTTCATCAAGGATCAGGCCACAAGGAAGGTGCTTCTTCAAGGCAGATGTAAGGGTGGACTTTATCCCCTTCCTTCTACCACAAGTATACCTATCAAACACCAGGCGTTGAGTGCAACAAAACCATCCGCAGAAAGATGGCATAGGAGACTAGGACACCCCACATCATCCATCATTCGTTGAGTCATTTCTCATAATAATCTACCTGTCTCCTCTAGTGAAAATAATGTTGAGACTATCTGTGATGCTTGCCAGCAAGCTAAAAGTCATCAACTCCCCTATCCAAAGTCTTGTCACTATTTCCAATGCACCATTGGATCTTGTATTCTCTGATGTATGGGGACCTGCACCCGACTCTTTTGGAAGAAAAAATATTATGTCAGTTTTATAGATGACTATAGCAAGTTTACATGGATTTACTTGCTTAAAAAGAAATCCGTAGTATTTCAATGCTTTCATGAATTTCAAAACCTTGTGGAGAGGTATTTCAATCGAAAAATCATTGTGGTGCAATCTGATTGGGGTGGGGAATATGAAGCCTTGAACTCCTTTCGCAAAATTGGCATCACCCATCTTGTGTCCTGTCCACATGCACATCAACAAAACGGTGCAGTCGAACGCAAACATCGCCACATAGTCGAAGTTGAACTTGCCCTTCTAGCCCATGCCTCTAAAATACTGTGACAAAGCTTTCATTGCTGCCTCATATCTGATTAATCGTACTCCTTCAAAAGTTCTTAACTACAGCACGCCTCTTGAAAAAATATATAAGGAAAAACCAGATTACACTGCTCTAAGAATATTTGGTTCTGCTTGTTGGCCCAATCTTTGTTCCTATAACGTGCGAAAATTAGAATTTCGGTCAAAAAGATGTGTTTTCCTTGGCTATAGTCATTCTCATAAAGGTTTCAAATGCCTTGATGTTTCCTCTGGTCGTGTTTACATTTTCAAGGATGTTGTTTTTGATGAAACAATACTTCCTTTCGCTGAATTACACTCCAATGCAGGGGCTAGACTGCGCTCTAAAACTCTCCTTCTTCCACCAAATCTTCGCAATCTGACAAAGGAAACTACTATGCGTGATCATGTGACTAATACTCATACAAGTGCTACTAATTATCCTCTGATTTCTGCAAAAAATTTGGAGCAAAATGGTCTAAGAAATGATGAGATTCAACATGATTTCATGCACCTGGAGGAAGAAGGTGCGTCTATCGGAGCAGATACGGCAGCAGCAAATGAAGAAACCTTGTTTGCTGTTGATATGGACATATCTTCTTCGGGATTGGTGCCCGGTGATGTGAACTCGTCGGCGCACCCGTCTCCTGCCACTTGTCGTGCTGGCATTCCGTGCGGCACAAGGGGGAATGCCGAGGTAGATTCACCTGGCACGTCCGACGCCGCACAAGATCAAGCTATGGCCGCAGATCCTGAAGTCCTCCCTGTGCCTCTACCGCCAGCACTGCCATGACCAAAGACAAGAGCTCAATGTGGCATTCGAAAACCAAAGGTTTACACCGATGGCACTGTCAGGTACAACCTTTTGACCACCTCTGGTGAACCACATGATCTTAATGATGCTCTTAATGATAAATCATGGAAACAGGCCATGGACCTTGAGTACATGGCACTACTTAATAACAAGACTTGGCATCTAGTTCCACCAGTGCAGGGCAAGAATATTATTGATTGCAAGTGGGTGTACAAAATCAAGACAAAATCAGATGGGTCTATTGACAGATATAAAGCTAGATTATTTGCCAAGGGGTTTAAACTGCGGTATGGTATAGATTATGAGGACACTTTTAGTCCCGTTGTCAAAGCAGCAACCATCTAGATAATTCTCTCTTTGGCAATGTCTAGGGGATGGAGTCTTCGCCAACTGGATGTACAGAACGCATTTCTTCATGGTGTTCTTGAGGAAGAAGTGTATATGAAGCAGCCACTAGGTTATGAGGATAAAACTAAACCTCAATACCTATGCAAATTAGACAAGGCCCTATATGGTTTGAAACAAGCTCCTCAAGCTTGGTATGCAAGGTTAAGTACAAAATTACACTCTCTTGGATTTCATTCATCAAAAGCAGACACATCTTTGTTTTATTATCATAGAGGACCAGTGACAATATTTTTGCTTGTGTATGTCGATGACATCATAGTGGCAAGTTTCTCAGAAAAGGCAACTCAAGCACTATTGCAGGATCTGAAAGTTGAATTTGCTATGAAGGACTTAGGTGAGCTGCACTACTTCCTGGGTATTGAAGTGAAGAAGACTCAGAATGGGATTCTTCTATCCCAAAGAAAATATATTGATGATGTATTGAGAAGAGCATGTATGGAAAATTGTATCCAGTGAATACTCCTATGTCTACCACTGAAAAGTTATCTGCTCATGATGGTGAGAAACTTGGTCTAGAAGATTCAACAAAATATAGAAGCATTGTTGGGGCACTTCAGTATGTCACTCTGACCAAACCGGATATCTCCTTCTCGGTAAACAAGGTCTGTCAGTACCTGCATTCACCTACCACGGTCCATCTAACTGCTGTCAAAAGAATTCTAAGATACTTGAGCTACACACATAAAGTTGGACTTCAAATCAAAGTCAGTATCAACTCTTGTTAGCGCATTTTCGGATGCGGATTGGACATGATGTATAGATGATCGAAGATCCACAGGAGGATTTGCTGTCTTCTTAGGGTCCAATCTCATATCATGGAGTGCGAGAAAGCAAGCCACTGTTTCAAGATCATCCACTGAAGCAAAGTACAAGGCAGTAACAACTGCTACTGCTGAAGTCATGTGGGTTCAAAAACTCCTCCAAGAAATCAGAATTCCATCACCAAAAACAGCTCGGTTATAGTGTGACAACATTGGTGCAACTTATCTGTCAATAAATCTAGTTTTTCATGGAAAAACAAAGCACATAGAAGTAGACTATCACTTTGTTTGAGAAAGAGTAGCACAGAGGCTACTGACAATCAAGTTTGTGCCTTCGGCAGATCAAGTGGCAGATGGTTTCATAAAGTCTCTTTCTCTCCGGCAACTTGAGATGTTCAAAAACAATCTCAACTTAGGAAGTTGTGATTGAGGGGGAGTGTAAGAATATTGTACTTCCATGTATTGATAAATCATATCACGTGATTAAGGTCCGGCTAGTATAGAATGATAATATTGTGTCTAGAAATAGATAGAAGGATGATTGTATAGATGGAAGCCTTAGCCATGATTATATGTGATATGATTTCTTTGTAAGCCACGGCAGCGGCTCTTGCTGTCCTATATTAACACGAAGGCGAGCCAAGGTAACGGCATCGCTTCAACCAAATCTTACATTGACGAGGAGAATAAAATGCAGATTGGGAAGATACCGCCAAAAGACAACCCAATTTGCGAACCACCACTTTTCCACAATTCAAAATCTCTATATACGAATCCTGGCACACAAAATCAAGCTCCGATTGTGCCA
The DNA here is from genome assembly GCA_001602315.1 of Zoysia pacifica. Lineage (NCBI taxonomy): Eukaryota > Viridiplantae > Streptophyta > Magnoliopsida > Poales > Poaceae > Zoysia > Zoysia pacifica. The sequence goes on from BCLH01000055.1 coordinate 285,741, forward strand.
TGTCATTGGATTAATCTCAGCCGTTGATTTTTCCATCGCCGTTGTTCTCCTCCATTGATTTCTTCAATCGCGACACGCCTCTTCCAGAAGCTTCCCACCAGAGAACCGGGTAGAGCCCGGGTGGGCACTAGCCAGCGCGGGTTCGAGCGCTGCTCGCCCGTATTTCTCACCAGTCATCTGTTTATAATTTCAGGTCTTGCTCTCCACGTGTGGTGTCACAAAGGGAGTGCGACGTCCTCGTCGTGCATTGGACTCCAGACGACTCTGATGATGTCAAGAAGGATGCTCTCTTGTTACTGTGTAGAGGTATGTCAAGAAGGATGCGCTCTTGTTACTGAGTAGAGGTATAGATTTGTTTAGTGTACGTAAGATAGATGTGAGTTAAGTGCGTGTGGGCGTGTGTACAGAACAGATACTGCAACTATACTTGCACTCAGTTTAAGAAGAGGACTAAAAAAAAAGCTTCTCACCGTCCTCACTCGGGTTAATTAACTTTTTGCCACCCTCTCAGATGACCGGTGCCCGGTTGGCACTCTACCGAGCTACAACTCTCATTTGCCACCGTAGACTAATGGTTTAACTTTTTTTTGTCATTATTTGTCATTTTAAAGTAATTTTCAATTATTTAGTAATTTCAAAAAGTTTAGTAACATAGGAGTACATAATAAGTTCAACTATTTTCATTTGATAATTTCAGTAAATTTAGTAACATGCAGAATTGACTCAATAGTTTTTAGTACTTTGGTAATTTTAGTAATGCGTAAAATAAATTTCAGTAATTTTCTTAAATTATAGAACTGCTTGGGCAACTTTTTAGAACTCAATTTTTTAAAATTACAGAACGAACCGTGTCACCTTTTGGCATTCAACTTCCTAAAATTATTGAATAATTAAGAATTTTTGAACCATTTATATAACTTAATGAACTTACTGATCACTTTTTGGCATTCAACTTCCTAAAATTATTGAATAATTAGAAATTGTTAAACTATTTATGGAACTTAATAAACTTACTGAAATTATTAATCATCTGAAAATTACTCAATTAATTTTACACATTATTAAAATTACCAAAGTACTAAAATTATTGAATCAATTCTGCATATTACTAAACTTACTGAAATTACCGAATGAAAATAATTGAAGTACGTTACTGAGCTTTCTGAAATTACTAAACAATTAAAAATTATTAGAAACTATCAAATAAAGAAAAAAAATAAAACATCGGTGTACGGTGACAAACGAGAGCTACAGCTCGATAAAATGGCAAAGGGTACCGGCTATCCGAGACGGTGGCAAAAAGTTAATTAAACCCCCTTACCCCGTCCGTCGGCCTTGCTCAGCCCTGCCCACGGCTCCTCGGGTGTCCCGCCCTACCCTGCCGCTCCGGCGCTTGAGGCTCCTAGCGGCGCCGCGCCCGACCACCGTTGCCGCCGCCCACGTGACCTCCTCCTCCTCCAGTACGCACCCCTGCATACCACTGCATCCTCGTGCCATCCGTCGTCCATTTGGACCCACTCCCAATGCGCGCGTATCTCGGCTCAGATAGCGGCGGCCGCCGCAGCAGCCCCCCTGAGCAGCGGCTTGACGTCGAGCGGGGAGGAGAGGACACGGTTGATGAGGTCTAGCGCGCTGGAGCGGAGGGCCATGAACTTCAAACGCCGGGCCAGCCCCGGATCGCTCCGTCGCCATGCCCTCGATAGCTGCAGGCCCCGCATCTTCCCGTTCGTGTGGAGCTCCATGCCATCCCCACCTTGAAGCAGAACGAGACTGAGAGGAGGGGATTCCGAGAGGAGGATGCACCCGCTGCCGCTAATTTGTAAGATCTGAAGAAGGCAGCGACGAATGACCTGGAAGTTGGGGGCGACGGGATCGAGCTTCCCAAGGCGCACGGCGTCATGGACGAGTGCCGCCAAAGCCGCCGTCTGCTACGACGTGGGGGTGGACGCGGTCTCCTACGACACCGAAGCCCACGTCAAGCTCTGCCTCCACGAACCCAACGTCGATGCATCCCTACCTGTACGTAGTGCCCCCTTGCCGGAGCCTTCCATTCCTTTTGCACTGTTTCCAGATCTTCCGCTGGTTCATCAGCTGGGTGGATGTGGTCACTTTTTCTTGGTTGGTTTGAGAAAAGTGGGAGATCGCCACGATGGGTTCCAAGGATTAGCGTGGGTTTTGATATGGAAGCAGATGGCAGCGGTCTGAATCTTTTTTGTATTGATCAAATGTCTTCTTTTTAGGAAACTCAGATGAAAGATTTTACTGAACTATACATGAGATTTCATTAAACTAGACACTACTTCCTGGTAAAATCTGCAGTAATTTTGCGGAATTTTTTACCCTATTTGTTTTTTGTATATTCTTTGCCTATTTGGGCATCCTGGATACTTAAATTTCCCTCTCGATCTTGGTGCATTTCGTTTTTGCTCCTCATTGCTGTAAACCATCCAGGTACAAGAGGAACACATCGGTGAAGCTAGCGCCTCAACAGTGGCAAGACAATGCTGGTGATGGGGTGTTTCATATACTCACTTCTGAGGAAAGCGTCTTTGACTTGGTTGTTGACGGTAATTACTAATTCACCTCTGATTGATCAAGGAGATTCAGTTGTCAGATAGCCTGGTTGTGTAGGCATTCACGAATGGATGCTGAAATCTATTTCCAGATATGAACAACAGATACCCAAATTTGACCAAAAAAAAAAAGTGCTGATAGTCAATATGGATGTCAAAGATAAACATGAAGAAGCTGGTGTTGGGGCAAAGCTTGCTTTAAAATTGTACCAGAAGGTACAAAAAGCCACACATAGCATATGTCTTGCATAATATATTTTATTAGTCATTGATCTCACTGTGTTATTAATGCTCCATAACTTCCCTATGTGTGCAAACAACATGGTTAATGACAAAGTGAACGAAAATGAAGATAAGGGGTGAGGAGGGTTTTGCTCATGATTCTTTGAGGTAAAAGAATGCAAATGAAGAGCAAAATAAAATATAATAAGATAGGTTGTCTAGAGCATAGGTGTGGCAATGGAATGAGAGCAACAGGGATGCGCCAGCAGCCAAATTTCTCTAGCCTTGCACTGGATCATTCGTCCCCATTTTTAGCTTTGGACCCAGCCAATCAGTTTATTTTTTATGAGGATGCCACATCGTCAATCAGTCGAAACACTGCTAGCTACTACTACTCTCGGTTTCATTAAAAAGAATCATCATTGTATCTTTAGGTACGATATGTGAAAAATATATGATGCCATCTGACGAGGGTTGGAGTGCTGATAACTGGCACATCAAGTATTGATATAAAATATAGAGAAAACAAAAAATGCTTAACGAACAAATTTTTTGTGATATTCAAACTGGCTCATGACTTTTAAACCACCAGCATAGATGGGTTAGTAGGTAAATGAGATTATAGTAAGGTACTCATGTTTTTTTTGAACAATTACCTACTTGTTTAGTACCTTTATGGTGCTTTAATTCACTATTTTGTCTGTAAAACAGGTAAATGAGATTATAGTAAGGCACATATGCTTTTTTTCAACAATTATCTACTTGTTTGGTGCCTTTATGATGCTTTAATTCACTATTTTGTCATGCTTTAATTCATAAAGCAAAGATACTGGCACTTAAACTGTTCCTAGATGGAATATTGATTTCCATTTTTTCTGTCTTTACAGTTGACTTTGTTTGATCAGGCTCCTCCAGATGAGAAGAAGGCCATATGTTTGCAGTGGGGTAGATTTGAGGAAGACTGGTCTTGCAAAATGAGCTATGAATATATAGCTGTAAGGGCTGTTCGTAATAGTGAAAGGATGAGCATGCATGAAGTATACATAGCTTAGCAAGAGAGCTGCAGAGGACAGAGAGGAAACATCCTTTGAGAGAATAAGAGGTGCCAACAATAGTATGATTTCTGCTAAAATGAGTCTCTGTGGGCATCGCTATGTTACCGACAGTATATTTGTGCACTTAGAAAGAGGAGCATTGATTCTGAAACATTTGTTACCACAACAAGCAATATATGATAGCTGAACTCAGCAAACATACTCATTTAAGTCATATATTATTTTCTAAGGGCCTGTTTGTTTCACCGGAATTGAGATGAATTGAATCAAATTCTAAAATCTGATGTTTTTGGCAACCGATGAAATTGAAATATCTAATTCAGCCCATTTCAACGGCTGCCTATTTTTTATTCCGACCCAATACGGCTGAAATCCGTCTCCTCACTCTATCCATCCACCATCCCCACTCGCCTCCACGAACAACAGCGCAGCCACCGCGCCCTAGGAGAGATTTTTGTTGCTCGCCGTCCATGTTTCCCTATCACAACAGCGCACCATCGCGACTTGAGAAGGATCCGCGCGGCTCCGTCGTCCTTGCTCACCTCTCACAACAGCACCACCACTGCGCCGAGGGAGGGATCGGCGCGGCTTCGTCGACCTTGCTACCAATCCTCAGGGACATCTCCGGTGTGGTGCTTCGTCGACCTTGCTACCAATCCTCAGGGACATCTCCGGTGTGGTGCCGTCATCGCGGATGATGACGCTGCTGCTTGGCCCGTCGTCCTTGAGAAGACCATGTTGTTTCTCGCCCTCAGCGGCAAGTTGGACGCGGTGCTCATGTCAAGGTTTATTATTTCATTTAAACTGTTAAAACCGGTCGAGATCGATCGGTTAAACGAAAACCACGAAAATAAAAAAACCCGGTTAAAAACCGCTCTAAATCGACATTTAAACTTTGAACGGTTTGCTACAGTAAGCCAGTCAGTTTTTACGGTTTCAAATTTTAAAATTTGAAACTCACCGGTTTCACCGGTTAGCCGACCGGTTTTTGGTATTTTGAATTTTTTCAAAATTTCAATTTTTTTTAAAATTTTAAAACAAAAACTGGTTGTCTGATAAAATTAGACCGAACCGATTTCACCAAAAACTGCAAAAACTGACTAGTTTTGAATAGTTTTATAAACCTTGCTCATGTCGAGCGGCGAGATCACCTACAACTGATTCGCTCTCGACAAGTTTGTGCCGCAGAAGATGGTGGCGTATATCAGCCAGATGACCGTGCTCGTCCGCGAGACCAATGCAATACGACAGTAGTACAAGCTAGATTTGTTGTGAAGTTTACATCGCTTTCTATTAACATGTCACCAGGCCACTTCGATTGAATCTTAGACTTGATTCTACTTGTTGCATATTCGTAGTTCAATTTTCATGAATCTAGATGATCCGTTCTTCAGCTGGTTCTATTTTTCATTGTTTAGATGATTTATGATTTTTTATTGTTATTCAGATGTTCACAGTGATATGAAACTTTTTTTAGTGAGCAGAACACTAGGATCTTATGAGTGTAATTTCATATTTTTGTACTAGTTTTTTTTAATAATATAACATTTTTTTGTTATTTTTGAGGAGTGAGCAAAGCACAAATGATGCATTTTTAAATCTATGATCTACTAATTTATGAGGAAACTCTTGAATTCAATTCTGAGAATTAATTTCTAGACATAGCCAAACAATAATTATGGAAATAAATCAATTTCAAGCAAATTCAATTCCAAACAAATCAATTTTATAGAAACTAATTCTTAAAAACCAATTCATTTCCATGAAACCAAACAACGCCTAAGAGAATTTGCCTCTTT
>BCLH01000055.1:291489-308841 GCA_001602315.1 Zoysia pacifica
CCCGCGCTCACTCCCTGCCTCTCGCACGCGCGCGCCGGCGCAGCGCACACAACGCGGAGACGAAATGGTGAGCTCTCGATCTTCCTCATGCCGCGCCGCTTCTCTCCTATGTTACATGTGTGTTCGCTCGCGCGCGCCCTGGCCCCTGAGAATGCTCGCGCTGTTCTGATGTAGGTGGTGACGCAGAGGACGAAGGAGGCGGAGATCACGGAGCAGGACTCGCTGCTTCTGGTAAGTATCCTCGCGGCCTCGCCCTTCTCTGCATCGATTCCGTAAGGCTCCCACCGGATGATTCGGGTTTGTTCCGAACATGTTGAAGCGTTCTCCTGGGGTTTCTGAATGGAGTTTACCCGAGGGTTTGGGTGATCCGTTTCGCTATTAATTTGAACATGTCGCCGTGCTCGCGTGATGAGTTGGTTTGTGTCTGCGACTGTTTTTCTCTGCGTTGATTCGGCTCATTTTCGTGGGAATTTTGAAGGTTTTGCCCAGTTCGGGTGGGGTTCGAGCGCCCTTTGGTGCTTGGACGGTGGGGTTTTGGGGCCTCTGCTGTTATGCCTTCGGTGATATCATTCGAGTCGGTTCAGAGCATCAATGGGCTTTGGATCGATCGAATTGAGTGGTTCCTAATCTCGTGAAGCAGAGTGTGTGTGTGCAACTGTGGGTAGGTTTGAGCTCTTCAGATGGATTCCTTCGTCCATACGAATCGATTTGGTCGGTGTTGTTTTCTCTGCTAGCTCTCGATTTCCCTTTGATTCTAAATCATCATTACGAGGATGATTACTCACTTGATTCATTCGATTTCGCCTAAAATTACTTCGGAATTTCCGTGGCTTCCATATTGCTACCTCTGAAATTATCACTCGGGCTGTTTTCTGCTGGTCCGGCTTGTTTCAGCTATTCCCAGTGGGACTGAGAATTCGTTGTTCCGAATGTCTGAAGGGTAGTTGATTCGGGGTGCCCGTGAGCATTTTATGAAATTTTATTAATCCTTTCTTAGCGAGCATTGAAACCAATCTAGGTATTACAAATTTCCGTTGTGTATATTGTTTTGATAGCCAGAGAGTGATTGATATGCAGGGCGCTTGTTTTGTTACAGCAACCTCCTTCAGAAGCTGTGTGGCTTATTTCAAATTAGATAGCGTATTTCATGCTCTCTCTTGTATATGCGATCAATAGCGCTTTTCCTAGAATGGTTGGCCCTTTAACTATGATCCACTTTTTAGTAATATGAATTTGGAATGCTATTAGTTGCAGTTATATAATGCTCTAGGTATTAGGACATAACCTGTGTCATGAATCAGTGCATGAGTTCAGCTTTATATGTCAAATTCTTTAGAGTGTTGTAAATCCATTTGTACCTATTTCACTATAGAAATACAACTTATGTGATGCTTTTTTTGAACACTATGGTTCATTCAAAGAACTAGTTGTTAGTACCCCAAATTTGTGATGCTTGGATGGGTCTTGAACTCCATAAGCATTGAACTATTTCTTTCAATATCTACCTGTTTGATGAAATCGTTATGTAGCCAGCTTTTTGTGTGGGTACTTTTTCTAACATTGTGTTTCTTTTAAGAAACAGACAAGGAATTTGCTTCGGATTGCCATATACAATATCAGCTACATCAGGGGCCTGTTCCCTGAGAAATACTTCAATGATAAGTCAGTTCCTGCACTAGGTTAGTATTGAATGCAACATTTAAACCCAATTCTGGCACCATATCTAAATCTAATGTGAAATTCATTGCTTCACATGACCGTCTTAATGCTGCAGAAATGAAGATTAAGAAGCTGATGCCAATGGATGCCGAGTCGAGGAGGCTGATAGATTGGATGGAGAAAGGTGAAACAGTTAGATCATTCATTGATTTTTTTTTTTTACCTATTTCTTTTGCACTCTGAAGAACTATGTATTTTATTTGACTTGTTTTGAATACAGTCTACAGATATGTGTGTTATATTTCTACAGCAAATGTAGTCTGTGTTAGAACGTTTATTTGATCAACCTTGTGGATTCAAATTTGTAGGTGTATATGATGCATTACAAAAGAAATATCTCAAGACCCTTCTCTTTTGTATCTGCGAAAAGGAGGAAGGCCCAATGATTGAGGAGTATGCCTGTAAGTTTCTTCATGAGTATTCTATTCAACTTATAGCATATTAAGCTGGGTGTCGTATTTGCTTATTGTGTGTCAATTATCTCCCCCCCCCCCAACCCAAAGTTTCATTTAGCTACCCCAATACCAACACCGATGAAGTTGCGATGAACATGAGCCGCACAGGGAGCAAAAAGAGTAGTGCTACATTCAAGTCAAATGCTGCAGAAGTAACTCCTGACCAGATGAGGTTTTTTTTCTTACACTGGATGATGATTTTCTTCATGAAATTGCAGTTTTCATGCAATAGCAATGTTGCAGTTTGAGTGTTCTGATTGATAGAAGTTTTATATTAATTGATCAAAGTTGCCACCACAAACACATGACCCAAAGCTTTTCAGTGCTGTGTTTCCTTTTTGCGTTAAGACCATGCTGAAAATTTGCACACAGTAAATATCTATCTGTTGGCTATAATAAAAGTGTGTGTCTTTAAAAATATGAGGGATTTATACGTACTTTTGTATTTTAATTTTATGTGGTGAAAGAGGGCATATAAGTTCTTGGTTTTCGTGATTTGGCTTAGAAAGTTTTACCATTGACTGTTCAAGGATGCCATCTTTGTTAAAACATATATCCTGCTTATTACCTGATGTTTCCTGGTTGTTTTTATGATGGACGCTTTATGTGGAATAATCATCATTACCCATGACTGTCATATCCTGACATCATTATGTTTCTTTTAGGAGCTCTGCATGTAAGATGATCAGAACATTGGTTTCACTTATGAGGACCTTGGACCCAATGCCAGAGGAGGTTTTCTATTTTGTATTTTGTAAAGTCGTGTACAAATTAAAATTGTTACTACTTCTCAATTGATAGAGTGATTTGTATCTGTTCAGCGAACCATTCTAATGAAGTTGTTGTACTACGATGATGCTACAGTGAGTAAACCATTTTATTTTGTTCACTTATTTAATCATGTTGATATTTGGGAATTGCCTCTACATCTAAACTTTTTTCACTCAATAATTTAGTAAACACGCTATCCTATTTAATCTTATTGTGAATAAAAGTAACATAGTTTTTTTATATTGTCAGCCTGAAGATTATGAGCCTCCTTTTTTCAAGTGTTGTGCTGGCAATGAGGCCATAAATATATGGAACAAGAACCCCTTGAAGATGCAATTGGGCAACGTCAATAGCAAGCACCTCGTGTTAGCTTTGAAGGTAAAGGAACATAAACCCACATGACTTGATATGGTTCTTTTTCAAAAGATATTGCTTCTCACAGTTACACCTTTGTGTAGGTAAAGAGTGTCCTCGACCCATGTGATGATAACAACGTTAATAGTGGAGATGACGGCGTGAGTATGGACAATGAGTCCGACCAAGATGATGAATTTTCTGACACTGAGGTATCATACCATTTTCTTAATTTGCTTGCTGGTGTACTACTGACATAAAGATACCAGTATATCCAGATAACTTCCATTTTCCATTTTATTCTGACATGATCTTTGATTCTGCTAGGTTCGCCCTTCTGAAGCAGAGCGTTACATTGTAGCTCCTAATGGTAACAACTCTTCAACGATGTTCCTGTTGCGCCTGCTATTTCTGAAACTCATATTACTATTCTAACAGATGGGAACTGCAAAGTTCAAAGTACTGGTACTATGTCTGAAGGTATGTACACATTTGATCATTCCTAAGAGAGACAAATTACAATAATGGTTTCCTTGTCTGCACTTGCCTGTATTTGTTTTGAGAGCCAATTCTTCTGTCCTCCACTAGCAACGTCGCCTTCCTCAACCTTGCCAAGTGAAGCTTGTGGGCAAGGAAACCAAACATGTCTTAAGATAATTTATGTCTTGCCTTATCCTGAATTTAACGTACACCAACTTGCTTGGAACAAAGGCTTTGTTGTTGCTGCTGTTCGCCATTTTGAATTTTTTCCTCAAATGTCTGTACACGTTTTCTCTTCTTCTTTTTTTCTTTTTTTTTTTTTTGTGCAGCAGATACTCAAGACGCAGCTCATGAGGAAGAGCTAACAGCACAAGTAAGAGAGTGGATATGCTCAAGAGACACTGGAACCTTCAATGTTTCAGATGTGCGTTCTAACTTTCCTGATATATCAAAGGTAATTATTGCTGTGTTAGTTAATATATTGTTAATATTCTGCTGGATTTCCAGGCAGTCGACATGTGTGTCATAGTATACCAGCGCATGTAAACCTAAATCATGCCGTAGTACACAAGTTGTATGACCTTTTGTTGACAAACTCTTATTGGTTTTGCAGGAAATGATTGAAGGTAATGCAGGAAGGGAGTTCTTTTTACACATCACATTCATCTCATAAATCCAGGCATTCTTTCACTCTCATTGTTCCAGATCAATAGACTAATGGTTGAATTTCAGATATTATGGAGAGGCTACTTAAGGATGGTGTACTATCCAGGGCAAGCAATGATGGTTATACTGTCAACCAGGTCACCTGCTTTTTCGTTTATCATATGTTAATCTGTTGTTTTTACCTTTGTAAATGGAACTACTATTCTTTACTAACATTGTATGAATCGTTTCAGACTGTTGATCCCAAAACACCACATGTAAAGAATGAGGTGCTTATGCCAAATGTGTCACCCACTGAAGGAACCAAAAACAATGGTGATTTGATGTATATGAAGGTGACATTCCTTCTAGCCTATTTTCACTTATGTACGCCATCTGTTGATGTAATATTGTATTTACAGGCACTATACCATGCACTTCCCATGGATTATGTGACAATAGCCAAACTTCAAGGGAAGCTGGACGGGGAAGCCAGTCAGAATACTGTAAGAAAGTTAATTGACAAAATGGTGCAAGATGGATATGTGAAGAATTCAGCCAACCGAAGATTGGGTAACTAACTTAATCTATGCACACAAAGCTTGAACAGTCTTTACAAACTAAATTCTAGAGAAGTTCATATATTATGCTGTTTATTTGTGAAGTTACAGTGCCATAAGGTGTTGCAATAACTTGAGGTGCAGGAGGTCAGAACTAACGACCTGTTATTAATCAGTATTTTCACTTTAATTTTCTTTTTCTTTTTTTTTGGCCAAGGTCAACTGAAAATCAAATGGTCATTATGTGCATAGCAATAACTTGCATTGTTAGACAAATTGCTGAGCAATTTTGCTTGAGATAGGGTATTGGTTGTACTAGGAGATTATATTGCCCTTAGGATACTAACTTGACCGTTTCTTGGTTTGTTAGAAGCTAACTACTTAGAATAACTGATTTTGTCATTTTGAAACCCCAGTAAAGAAATGTTAATCGATTAAAATCTGTTAGCAAATGATAAACAATACTATCATGCTTTTGTACTGCAATGTCCATTGATATGTGATTAGGAAACTATCAATGTCGTTTCATACATGATTACGAAACTATATGTTTCTACTTACTATTCTTTTACTGTGTGCTATAGGCAAAGCTGTCATTCATTCGGAATCCACTAACCAAAAGCTCCTTGAGGTTAAAAAGATACTGGGAGGCAGTGATGGTGAAAAGATGGTAATGCATCATTCGAGTCATCAAAACTATTTTCGTATCACTGGTAGCATTAAATACTCACCACTCAAGCACGTGCCAACTATCAACTCAAACTATTATTACATTGTGCAGGCCATTGACACAAGCACAGAGCATGCTGATTTTGAGCGCAAGGACCTTATGAAGGGTAAGTGGAGACAACAATCTACATTTCCATGTTACTTTGACAGTGGATCGGCATCATCTTGTTGGCGTAACATGTCTGAATGTCTTCTTTCACAGTCCATGAAATGAGAGAAGGCTCTACAATGGGTTGCCTCCACTCAGTTGGATCTGATCTTACCCGTACCCAGGCACTACCAGAGCTGCAGCAGAATGTGTCCATGCAGAGCGGTCAAGAAGCTTCAGCAATAGATAAGGATCCGAACAGGACTCCCACAAGTCTGCGTGGGGTATATCCATAGCCTGAACTCGCAGTAGTCAAGAATTGTTACAATTGAGAATCTTGTTTATCCTGAACATGGAATTGAATTGACTGTGTTTGGCTAATTTCTTCTTGCAGCCAGCTGCACCTGTTTGTTCCCTGGAGAGTGGAGTTCTTGGACAGAGAATCAGAAAGTCCCTGAATGTTGCTGATGAGATGCAATCTACCCAAGACAAGCGATCCAGGAAGACTAGCATGGTAAACTTGACACTTTCTTCACTTAAATTATCATACATCACATAAATCCAGCCTATCAAATCCGTCTTATAGATCGTTGCTACTGCGTGGACACTAAACTGTGATGTTCCTTGGAAACGCCTCAGGTGAAGGAGCCGATACTCCAGACCTTGAAGCGCCAAAAGTGTCTTGCTCAGTGAGGTGGAAATAGCAGGAGCAGCTAGGCTCGTAGTTCAGACGAAGTACATATCATTTGTGTGCATATCAATCAGAGTTCAGGTCCTTGTGCAGATGGATAGTTATGGCAGATGTATAAGAAGTTCATACCACAGTTCAGGTGCTTAAACCTGTGCAGATAGACAGCACCCCAGAAGCCGTAAGATTCTTGTTCTGTTCCTATGTTTTGTAGGTAACAGAGTTATGTCCCTTCTGTCTATTGGATCTTTTTAGTAGCTTTCTGCAGCTGCTGAACTTTCCCTTTCCTGGCTGGATCTTTTTTACGTAGGAGTATAGTTTTCCCTTGTCTGTGGGGATAGGTGGGAAAGCCTTTTCTCCGAACACTGTTCACGCGTACACGCGTTCTGTTGTCTGTGCACTGTTGCCTTGCCTGCCGTGTAGTGAAAGTTTTCTGAGGGGAGAACTCGTCTCTCTCTTCTGTTAAGTGGCATTGATGTTGGATCTTGGATGATGATCGATACGGCTCTCCACGGATCCTGATCGAGCCTAATTGACTCTCGCCAGTCGCCATGTGCTTTTGTTGCGGTACACCTGTGCTAACTGCTCGAGCTGCGCTTGTGCTGAAATGATTGGGGAAGTCATTTGGGTCTCGTTCGTTGTTCGTATCCCGAGTTTTTGTTGCCTGCCATCGTGGTGGTCACGCCTCCTTGTTACGAGTACATGAGCATCGCTGCTGCAGATTGGTGGGTGGCCTCGCGTTGCGCCGCGAGTTTCATTAAAGATGGGTGGTTCGCCATGGTTTGCTTTATACTTGTAACAGCGGTGGACAGGCTTCAGGGCCGACGCCAATCGTCGGTGAACAACCCGATCTTGAGGATCCAGTTCCAGCCCCAACAAGATTACGACGACCAGCGATCTTGTTTATCTCTATTTTGGTTGTAATAATTTTCAGTTGCGGGGTAGATGTGCTTTTGTCTTCAGCTTATCCTTAGCTTTTTTTTTTTGTTATTAGCTTCCTTTGTTCTGTACGGAGTAACTTGGAAATGTTTCTTAGGTATTGTTTGGAATGCATATATATTTTTTAGTTTCTATGTTTTTCATGGAAAATTAAATTAATATTTATAGAATTCTTAGGAAGTTACTGTGAAATTCTTGCGTTTTAAACATGGCCTCGTGTGATTGTGCAAAACGTTTCGATCTCAAGGTAATGCTAGTTTCACTATTGAGTATAGTAAATGTGAGAAATACTTTTAATTATCAGGTTGCACTATAAAGCTCTATTTAGGATGCGGGAATTATTCCAATTCCTATATTTTTTTATAAAATAAATTAATTTTTGTGAAATTCATATATCTCTACTCGAACGAAATCTATACTATATATATTTTTACTCCGCACTAAAAGTCATATCCCTTTCATTGTTGCGCCCCGTCATCTGAATTAAATACATTCAAACTGTCCACAGTATTTTCTGCATGACATGCCACTTCTGCTCCTCTTGCACCGTTGCCTCCCCACCCATACTTTCGCTTGCACTGCCTCTTTTGAAAAGTTTAAACTGACAAGTGTTCATTAATGAAGCAAATACGATCCGACTTAATTAGCAGGCAACTAAACGGCAGTAGCCAAATACTCTTTTTATCCCAAAATAAGTGGTTTTTTTATATTTTTAAACTTTTATCTTTGATTATTTGTCTTATTAAAAAATTTATAAAAATATTATTTATTTTATTTTGAAATAATTCATTATTAAAAGTACTTTAAATTTGATGTATTTATTTTTGTATTTTTATAAATTTTTTGAATAATAGAAATGATAAAACATCGATTTTCAAAAGTAAAAAACTCACTTATTTTGAGAAAGGAGTAATAAATTGTTCTTAGCAGTCGAGCCAAAGATCAGGACGGCTATTTCAACGAGCAACAGCAGGATGTCTGCACTGGCCTTCTAATCACAGCGTGTCATGCAGCAACTGCGGGCTCTATCTCTCTGCGTCACCAGCGATGGCGGCTTCCTCCCGATCTCACCAGCTTCATCCTCACGTGGCAGCCACAAGGGCGCCGTGGCTTTCAGACTACAGCCCCATTAACACCACCACCAGTTTACATAGATTTTACTTATTTGTTTTAGTTTCATATAAGACAAAAATAATATGATTCAGATAGTTATATGTAACTCATGTATTTTTTCATAAATATTTATAGGATTAAGAAAAAAATAGATGCTTATCAAATATTTTTTTATACTTTTATGAAAAATTTAGTATATATTTGCTTCAATATTAAATATTTTTGATATCTCGCTGCAACGCGCGGGTATCGTCTAGTTTTAAGTATTCCTCATCCATTCATGTGAGAGAAAGACAGTACCGAAGCTCGTTTGGAATGATCAAGATTACTCTCGTAATAGTAAAATTTGTAATGTGAAATTTTGATCAGGATCTGTAAAAATTGATTAGTTTACGTGCCGGTTCCTGGTGCACCAAGCGGCTCGGTCCTCCTTTCAAAAAAAAAAAAAAGCGGCTCGGTCCGAGCAGGTTTCACGAACCGGCCGCGCCGTCGTCCGAAATTCGTATATTCTTGCGCACAAACGCGGGAGCCGCCGCCATGCCGCCGAAGCGGGCGAACCCGCCTGCCGACGCGGCGGCCGAGTTCGAGTTCTGCGAGCTGTGCCGGCGCAACCACGACCAGGGCCGACGCCACCGCTACTTCCCCGGCCACCGCGCCGCCCTCGCCGCCGCGCTCACCCGCTTCCACTCCAAGCTCTTGGACCTCCGCCGCGCCGTTCTCCACGGCGCCTCGTCCTCCTCCCAACCGCCGCGGCCCTGCCTCTGGTGCCCCTTCTGCTCCGCCGACCTCGTCGACCTCGACAACCCCTCAGCTCGGTACTCGATGCCTACTGCTCCGTCCCTTGCAGCTAGGGTTTCTCTTTGCATGTAGTGAGTACTGGTTGGTTCCGATTGCAACATGGTTCACTAATAGAACGTGCAATTTAACACTAGCGAAACATTAGGATAAGTAGTTCCGTACGGCATTGAAATTGTGACAAGGTTTTCAGACTACTGTAGACAGTGAGTGTAAGACAAAAATTTAACTCAAGTTTTCTTCCACCGTAGTAGCAATGCAATTTACCATCTCGCAAGCATTGAGCACCTGAAAGGGGTGAAGGATTTCCTGCGAAAGCACGGGGGAGGGATGGATCAGGTGGATTCACTTAGGATTTCAGAGGATGAGCTTGCTAAGGTGTGTCTTATGCTTTCAATTTCCTTTTGCTGTTATAGAACTTGCATGCTATTTTGCTCTAGCATACCCAAGGTTTGTTTATGCATGCTTCTGAATGTATTGGTTTGTGTCCCTGCATATGCTGATCTGTCGTGCTTTTCTACTCTCAGTGGGAAAAAAGCTGTGAATCCTCGAGTACAGGAGAAAAGAATGGGACTGAAGAGCTGATTGGGCCAGCTATGGGGCCAATGAAAGATATCCGAAATGAATCTTCCTCTGGCAATTTGGATAGTTTTGCACAAACAAATATCTCATCTTTTAGTAATACTGCATCTTATGTTGTTATGCCTTTACAATGTCCTACCAATGGGGCATACCACCCTATTAGTACAGCGTGTTATGGAGCTCCCATTTCTGGAAGCGCTTCTTATTCTGCTGCATATGGAACTGTTGGAGTGCCTAACACACCTTGGGGATCCGCCAATACACAGGAGCAGCAGGGTGTGCTGACAACAAACTGGTTTCACATTACTGTTCCTGAAATGAAAGGTAAGAGCAAGTTTTAATGTTACACGCATGATACATCTCTTGTTTTTTGTATGATTATTGTTGGTTGGTACTTTCCTGACTATATTTCCTTTTAAAGGTCATCAAAATACTAATGTCAGAAATGGAACAAACCCATCGATGCTGTGTCCTGTACATGTACGTATGTGTTACCTGCATAAGCAAATGTCCATATGATAGCTGTGTCCTGTACATGTACATATGTATTACCTGCATAAGCACATGTCCATATGATGAGCAACGCATAAATCCTGTAACAAAAGTTGACAATCATGTGATGCTTGTACTGTACTGCTGTCCCTTGCTCAGATATTTGAAATATTGATAAGTGATGCCATTAAAATGTGGTCCCTTTTATACTAATAAAATATAAGCTTAGTAAATCTAGTGCCTATCAGGAGCTTGCAAGGTAAAAGAATATTTAAACAAAGGCCGACAGCATTCAAATGCCATTTCTGTCCACTGTTTCTCATATTAAAAAAAAACATATTTTACCTTCTAAGTACCTGATCACTATCTCAGTTCGTTCATGAGTTAGTGATGCATAATTGGTCTATATTCAAGGTATATGAATGTGAAATGATTAGCAAAACTTGCACTTTTATGCTTTATATTTCAAACACTGATAAAATATCCTTGTATGAAAAAGGGATAGCTCTTCTTAGTTTCTGTGATATTCTGTATCCTAATCAAGCATTATTATGCATAATCACATGAAATTTGATATGCTCTAGTACATTTTTTCTCTTTTGGTTAAGTTGTACTGTATTCCAATTTGATTTTCTTGTTCTTTGCAGGTTCAACGAAACCACTCTGGTGGAAACATGGATAATGGTATTTGATGCATTTACGTTTATGATTCTTGTGTGCTATTGATTTTATTAAAACGTTCACTTGTCTTAGTAACTTCTTTTGGTTTCTTGCAACTTTAACTAGTGAAAACAAAATAATTTTAGCTCCTTGCTCCTTGTGAGAATTCTGACACTATCATTTCTTTATAGGCTCAAAAGCAAATGTGCATACAGGCGCTCCTCCTCCTTGGTTAGAACCTAGCGAACATGGTCCTAAAAGCTTATCACTCAGCAGCCCTGGTCTTCCTTCTTCTGGGAAAGGAAAATCGAAAAAACTCAACCCAAAGCGTGTTGGTGCTGCATGGGCAGAAAGAAGAAGAGCTGAAATGGAAATGGAGAAGCGAGGTGAAATTGTCCCAGAAGCATCTAATTCTAGTTGGCTCCCTAATTTCGGTGGTGTCTGGCAATCTGGCACGAGAAAGGAGTCGAGGAAAGAATTTGAGAAAAAACATAAGCTTCAAGACAGTAAGAGCAAGGATGAGCTGTCCTTGGAGATAAAACCATACATCAGCAAACGGATGGTAACTGTGATGTCTCACTCCTCACTTTTCCATGTTTAACTTATTCACTTCAACTTTGTGTTTCTTCATAGCTGCGAGCAAAGACTTTGTGTTTACTGTTTCATAATCATTATTCAGCCTTTATAGGCAACACACATTACAATAACTTGGTATTGTCTATAGCTGATCTTTACTGTGACCCAGATTTTTCTAGCTGCTTTTCTGATGTTTTATATGTCATGTTTCCTGATGGAAGTGACACAAGCTTTGGCTTTGTTATGCAGAAGAGATCTGATTTGTTATAAATTTAATGTTCATTCACATCTACTATTATGGTTTGTCTTATGCATCACATAACCTACCGTTTAGCTAGATCTGCTATTGTGCCTTGATTCAATTATAGAGCAGTTTGAAGTGAGGCTCAAGCATGCGGCCATAAGCTAGAATGCTTTATGGAATTTAGCGAGATAGCTCTTTTAGCACTGAATAAATGATGAAACAAGTATCTGTGACCTCTAGATGGATCTTGTGAGAATTTATCCTCTTCATGTTTTTCTTGTAACTTTACGGATTTCACTCTTCATGATGTATGTGCTTTAGTTATTCATTTTTTCTAACTACTGCATCTTCGATTATTATGTTTAATTTATGCCCTATGGACCAATTTTTCTATCCTATTGCAGCGTGCAGATTCTGATAAAACAGGAACCTTGTGGAGCTGTAAAAGCATATAGACCCTTTCCCAGAGGATTATGGGTAAATATGTTTTTACCACCTACCCCAACTTGTTTGGAACTGAGGCTTTGTTCTTGTCATAGTAAAAAAAAAAGTAGTATTATCTAAACCTTTAACTTGCAAGTCAAGACTTGTAAATAACTGTTAGTTACTGTAGTTCTCCAAACCGTTTTATAAATCTCCATTTGCCATTAAGAGACTAACCCTTCTGTGGTTGCTCTCCATCAGAACAGCAATTCAATGCGATTTCGGTTCCAAGTACTGCAATTAGTTGCATGAGTTAGGATTTTATTTCATGGGTCTACCGTTCCTGAGCCTACTCACTGTTTTGTGTTTGCAGATGGAGTTCAGATGTGATGTGTCCTCTCGTCTGCTCTCTAGCAATGTCGCTAAGGCACAGCCCCGATTCGCACCCTTGTCAGTGCATGTTTGGAGGATCTTACAGCGACAATATGCGACACATGCCGTGACAAGCCTTGACAATGGAGGCAGTCCTGAAGGATCTCTTCATCAAGTATCGCCATGTCCGGTCTTTGTTTAGCATACAAGTTTTTTTTGGCGGCGTGGTTCGTCCAACAGTGACTGTTATTGCCATTCCTTACTTTTTTTTTTAAAGCCTCTGCTGCTGAATACAGTTATAGTATCTGTTCCTGTATGCACTCACACACACACACCACAATACATATCTATACACCACATCACTGAAATCTTCAAGATTTCAGTGTGTGACGAGAGCGTCGCTTTTTCTTTGTGGTTTCATGCGTGTGCACGAAAATTATTGGGTGAGCATCCGCGCCGAGCGGCTCGAACGTGAGCGGAGTGGAGACACGCCGGAGCTCATATCCACTCCGACCGTCGGCTACCTTGACAATCATGTGTGGCTTCATTGACAGAAGAAGCCAGGAACGTGGAAAGTGGTTATGGATGATTGGTGCCTAGAGTTAAGTTGACTTGGATAGCCCATGTCCTTTGCCCCTCTGATTTGCTCCCGTTGGAGCCAAAGTGATTGAAGTTTCCTCGATTTGCCTCCGAAATGACGTGTCGGGGCGCGTTGTCACGCAGTCAAATGCTTTATTTTGTTGATCAGTGATTGACACTGGCCTATACTACGAGCCTTTTGACCTGGCGAGATAAACGGTGATACGTAGTAGTTGTATTCCAAATTTTTTGAGGATCTCAGATCTCTAGCTAGCGTCATTGCAAATCGGTGGCAACTGCACTTTTACTGCAAACATTTACAGCGACGAAGGATGCGTCCCGAAGTAACCGGCGGAGGCTTCTTGTCGGCACGGCAGGGTAAATCCCAACGTTGTTTGTCTTCTCACATGTGCTGTTCGTTTGCTAACATGAACAGTTGCGCACAGTGACTCGGTGTTCAATCTCTGGCTCACACACTTGCGGCCCTGCCTCGAAGACGTACATAGTTGTCCTTTTGTGATATATACTGTAGGAGTACTACTGTATTCGTTAAAGATGTCATTAAACTTGAAACCACAACTATATCATATAATCATTATTATAGCTGCTAGAGCAGTACTATACGTGCAGCGCGCTGGCCCTCCATCAAACTACAGTTCCCGGCGGCTGGGACTGGCGCCGCATCGCACGCTAAAACTAATCGCCACCGATAAGCATGGCCAGAAGTGAAGAGGCAGTAGCAGCCAGGCACGCTGGCGCCGAGTCTCTCGAAGAATTGCAGCAAATCAACAACCAGTTGGTGTGGTGATTAGGAGTCTTAATAGGTGCACTTAAAATTAACCTATGAACTTTTTTAAGTTAAAAAAATAAACTAGTTTTTAAAAAATAAAAAAAATAAAAAAAATTAGTTCATTTTATTGAACTAAAAAGATTTGAAGAATAACCTAGTTTTCTCTGGTTTTCAGCTCTAGTGGTGATCCACGTAAACCACCGCCCATATTAACACCCGTCGTTCTCGGCCGCGGCGGTCGCGTCAGATTTCCAAGCGACGCGAAAGCGACCGGCCCCGAGCCTCCGAGCCGTCGGGGTCGCGCGCACTGTTTTGGAAAAGCGCCAAAGCCCCGCCCGCGCGCGCGCGCGCGGCCATAGGCGCGGGGCGTGGACGGGACATGGTGGACGGGAGCCGCCCGCGGGCGACGGCGACGCGCGGGGATCGCTGCCTGAGATGCAGGGATCGCGGACACCCGGCCCCGTCGACGTTTAACGCGAGGAGGATTCGGTCGCAGTCCGGCAAAGGTGAAAAAGGTGGTCCCCCACGCGGCGCCGCTCCCATCGCTCGTCTCTCGTGTCGCGCCCATACTACCAGCGCTAGGTTTTTTAGTGGTCCTCTCCTCTGCCATCGGATCGGCCACTGATCGATGGGCACCATAAAGGCGAACAGAAGCCGTCTGTCTCCCGGCACAGTCGGAAGAAACCAATGAAGAGTTCTGATCCGGTGAATCATTTAGTGTTGCTGCTCGCCTCGCCGGTAGATGCGCGGCGCGCGGTAGCTGCTCTATCTTCCCTCCTCTCTCTGGGGCCTTGTGTGTGATTCATTTCTAGTACTGCTACTCTAGATGCAATACATGGAGGATGGAACCTGATTAACGATCAGGAACACGATGAGGTCACGACTCTATGTTAATTTGCTGTGATTATTACGATCGATCACTGGCCTTTAACAACACCTGAATTGACGGTCCAGCGCACAGTTAGCAGTTCATTTCATCACGCTCCTGCCTGATTAGTTCGGTGATCAACGCAACGATTCGCGAACACAGGAACCTAAACTGTTAGCGGAAATCTAGTATATGTGGCCAGACGAGTGTTAGCAACAATAGTAGTTTTACCTTGTATGGTAACAAACCAACTGAGATATATGGATGCCGTGCATGCTAGGATAGAAAAAGATATGCTTGTTGTAACAATAGATAGAAACAGTACTGGCTATCTATGAATCACGGTTGGTTTGTTGTAAGCCACGCAGAGGGCTGTTCTCTGCATATATTAACAGAGCTACGCGGCTTCGAGAGAGGTTGAACGCTTGCACAAACTTTCACATGGTAATCAGAGCCTTCCTCTAAGCTACGTCCAACAACTCAGTGGCGACGCCATCCAATAACAGCCTCATCTCGCCCCTCGCTCATCCGGTGACTGAGCGCCTCACCAAGAACAACTACGCGCTATGGAAGCTGCAGGTTCTTCCTGCGATCCGTGGTGCTCAACTCATCGGCATGATCGACGGCTCGTCCCTGGCTCCGGCCAAAGAGGTAGTAGGGAGTGATGGCAAGGGCAAAGTGCCCAACCTGGCGTATGGCGCCTGGCTGGCAGTCGACCAGCAAATCTTCACCTATCTCGTCGCGTCTCTGGGTAAGGATCTGATGAAACAGGTCTCCAGCTGTGAAACCGCAGCTAATCTATGGCGCACGCTTGAGGAGTTGTGCGCCTTCCAGACCAAGGTGCGTGCGGTCAACATTCGCATTGCACTCGCCACTACGAAGAAGAGGTCAATGACCATCGATGAGTACGTTACCAAGATGAAGGGTTACGCCGACGAGATGGCAGCGGCAGGCAAGCCTGTCGACGATGAAGAACTCGTCTCCTACATCTGTACCGGCCTTGACCTCGACTACAATCCGGTCATCTCCGCCGCGTTGGCACGTACCGAGCCGATCACCGTCACCGAGTTCACTGTCCAGCTCCAAGCTTTTGAGCAGCGCATGAACCTCTTCCACAGCAACAACGGCTCGGCTTCCTCAGGCTCCTCGGCAAATGCTGCTTCTCGCACACGTGGTGGTGGTCGCGGGCAGCGTGGCCGTGGTTCGCGTGGCCGCGGAGATCAGGGAGGACGAAGCCGTGGCACCTACAACAGCAACTCCGGCAAGCAGAAGGTCAAGTGCCAGATCTGCAAGAAAGTAGGCGTCCACACTGCTGCCGAGTGCTGGCACCGTTTTGACGAGGAATTCATCGTGCCAGGAGAAAAGAGCGCGAACTCAGCAAACTATGGCAGCTATGGCGTGGACTCCAACTGGTACACCGACTCGGGTGCCTCCGACCACGTCACGAGCGAACTGGACAAGCTTCACATCCATGACCGTTATCACGGCAATGAGCAGATTCGCACAGCGGACGGGTCAGGTATGGACATTGCAAACATTGGCCATGTTATTTGTCGCACTCCTGGTAGAAATTTACATCTTAAGAATATTCTTCATGTTCCTAGTGCCGCAAAGAATCTTGTCTCGGTTCATAGATTAGCTACTGATAATGATGCATATCTTGAATTTCATCCAAATCTTTTCTTTATTAAGGACCGAGCAACGAAGCAAACTCTTCTGCAAGGAACATGTAAGGGAGGTCTCTATCCTTTGCCAGCTGCGGCCTTCAAGAATAAACACGTCCTCAGTGTGTCGAGTGGCGCCCAACCATCCTTGGAGAGGTGGCACCATCGCTTAGGTCATCCATCCTTTAGCATTGTTCAGCAAGTAGTCAATAAACACAAACTACCATGCTCCTCGCAGCCTAGAATTGGTTCTGTTTGTGACTCATGTCAAATGGCCAAGAGCCATCAGTTGCCTTATCAAAGGTCCTCGAGTCAGTCTAAATTTCCTTTAGAACTTATTTTCTCAGATGTTTGGGGCCCAGCTTGTGATTCTTTTGGACGTTATCAATACTATGTGAGCTTCATAGATGATCATAGTAAATTCACATGGATTTATCTTCTAAAACACAAGTCAGATGTGTTCCAGTGCTTTCGTGAGTTTCAAAGCCTTGTTGAGAGACAATTCGATAGGAAAATCCTAGCTGTCCAATCCAATTGGGGAGGAGAGTATGAAAGCTTAAACTCCTTCTTCCGTCAACTTGGCATCTCACATCATGTGTCCTGCCCACACACGCACCAACAAAACGGTTCCGCGGAATGCAAGCATAGGCATATTGTTGAAGTCGGGCTCTCTTTACTCGCCCAAGCTTCTATGCCTCTAAAATATTGGGATCAAGCTTTCCTCGCCGCCACCTATCTTATAAATAGATTGCCAAGCAGGGTGATC
>BCLH01000055.1:314504-324813 GCA_001602315.1 Zoysia pacifica
CCTGCGGCGAAGGGCCCGGCGGTGCCGGCGTCGTCGGCTGCAGCGGTGGTGCCGTCCGCGAGCCCGTTGAAGCGCCCGCGCACGGGGCCCGGTGGCGCCAACGGGCCGCAGTGCCCGTCGTGCGCGGTGGACGGGTGCAAGGCCGACCTCAGCAAGGGCCGCGACTACCACCGGCGGCACAAGGTCTGCGAGGCGCACTCCAAGACGCCCACCGTCGTCGTCGCCGGCCGCGAGATGCGCTTCTGCCAGCAGTGCAGCAGGTATACGAGCGAATTCCAGTTGATAACCCCTCTCAGTTCAGTTCAGTTTAGTTCATTTTCGCGGTAAAAATCGCTTCACGTTTTCACATCATCGCCGCAAATTGCGTGAAACTGATTGTGGTGAAAAGATCGTCACTTGAAACGGAAATTGGTTAGCATTAAAGAAGTGACTGATTGGTGGTCGAATCACTCCTTTCACATCTTTTTCTTTTTACTGCTGATTATTCCTTTTGTTAAAAGTGGAAATTCCAAATCGGTTCTTTCCTTGGCCCTGGCTGCCGCTTCCTTTGGCTCAATTGTTGCCATTCCAGTCACAAATTGTTGCCGTTATACTACTACTGCATCTGTCTCAAATTATAAGTCACTCTGAACTCTCAAAATTTTTCAAATTATAAGTTGTTCTCACTTCTTGAGACAATTTTTTCTTTTCATAATATATCTCCACTCTATTTCTCTACTCTTCGTTTTCAAAACACTTTACCTTTTCCACTTTTTTTAATTTTCGTGTCCTAATTCAAAACGATTTATAAAAAGGGACCAAGAGAGTATGTGATAGGAGGCGGAGCATATACTGTGTGCCTGTCTTGTTTCAAGTATGCACAGCTTTTCCTTTACTGCTGGCTCCACCTTTTCAGCCTTTCCATATGAACGTACTCCATATTTTTCCCTGTTTCCCTTTAGCTTGGCAACCTGTGTTACCTGAATTATCGCCTTCTCTTTTTCTACTTTTGCATGCTAACTTTCTAACCCATCAGTGAGAATTATTATCCAGAAAAGCTGGGGAAGTATTTCATGTGCCAACGGTCAGGTGTAGTCAAATGGCAGTTGCTGCATCTTAATTTGAACCCTGCTGTTCCAAAGGAGGCCTGAATGAGGATCATATGAGTCTTCACTCTTTTTTGTTGATTCTTGTATGCAAAAGTAATTTCTGCTCTTTGTGTTTAAAGATGTTGCTTTACATAGGATCTGCTTCATTAGTTTTTGAACAGAAACTGGCCTACTTCATATGCCTTCCTTGCTTTTGGTCATAAGCTAGTATGATCTTTAAGTGCAGAAAAGGCAATCTGTATGCCTGAGACCTAGAAATTTTGCTATTTAAATCTGTAATCTTACACATGAGTTTTACAGTGAGATAGTGATAGAGATTAAACTGACATGAGAGCTTCCATCATCTGGGACAAATGTGATGCCACAGCAATATTATACGACTAGAAAAGCTGTCTCAGGGTGCTCAAATATAACTCAGCTACACTAGCGTCTTTGAGCTGTATAGGTCAGCTAACTCTATATCTGATACCCTCAGATACTATGTTACAGTATTTGAGTATTATCCTTCAGGTGATTTGTTCCGTTTCTTCTGACAATTCATTTTTTATGGGTCCGCAGTCCCCACCTGCATTTCCATTGATTGATCACCTGTCCTAATAGAGCAAACTATAATGCTAGAATGGCTTCAGCAAGTGTTCTTGGTGTCCCAACAAGCTGGCAGGGTGCCGTACTGCAATATATCTGTTGGATCCATAATATTGTGGTCCAGATATCCACCAGGAATTGTGAACTACTTTTCTGTTCTTGAAAGGTCCTGAATCTGAAACTTTTTATGCAACCAATTTGTTTACTGACAACTAAAATCTCAGTGGTCCAGCTGTGTACTTAAATTTTTGAAGGCAGCAAAGTGCTGTTTACGAATATTGAATAGCATTTCAGCCCCACATTGAATTATTTATGTGCATCAACTTCCAGTATAGCATTTTTTCAGAAAAATTAGTTCTTTATCTACAATGATGATCCTGACCCGAATTGTTTTTATGTCAAATTTGAAATTCTAACAAAGTTTTATACATGAAGATTCTGACTTCAAAATTTTCCCTGCATATAATTCTGTTCGTCATTCTTCTGTAACATGTCAGTGTCATACCACTACAGTGCTATACATTCATCCTCATATTTTGTTGGGCCATCGTGAATGTTTCTACTATTCCGTTTGGATGCAGTGGCACTGTACCAATAAAACCAATATCAATCAATAATTTTAAATAATAATATAGGCCATTGACTGCCTTTCCTTTTTGCTTATTGTTTTGATTTCTTACTGTTAACTTTTTATTTAGATTCCATTTACTTGCGGAGTTCGATGAGGCTAAGCGTAGCTGTAGAAAGCGGCTTGATGGACACAACCGACGTCGCCGGAAGCCTCAGCCTGATAACATGAATTCTGGGAGCTTTATGACAACTCAACAAGGTAATTTGTGTTTCTTGGCAAATGAGTACATTTTTTCTATGAGTCCGTCAAATTCTACTTCTGTATGGTTTTGAAAGTTGTAATTGTATGATAAATTATAAACTGGAAGTTGAACTACAGAGAAATTGATGCATGAATAAACCCATCAATTTCGTTCTGCAGTTGTGAACTACGATTGTCTGTTAAATGTTGCATGACATAATTAGGAACATACTATTAGTAACCACATGAGCACTATGCACATTCACCACGGACGTATAAACTCAGATTCACAGCTTATTTGTGCAATGCTTTGATTTCAAACTTTTACGCTGTAAAAAAAAGGAGTAGCTTGTTTGCTGACTGCCGTTTTAGGCTTGTTTTCCGGTGCAGGAGCAAGGTTCTCGTCTTTCGTCGCTCCAAGACCAGAGCCAAGTTGGTCGGGAATCATCAAATCCGAGGACACTTCATACTACGCACACCAGGTCCTCAGCAACAGGCCGCTTTTCGCGGGCTGCACTTCGACATACTCCAAGGAAGGCCGGCGCTTCCCGTTCCTCCAGGATGGCGATCAAGTAAGTTTCGGCACCGGCGGCGCGGCGTCGCTCGAGGTGGCCACGGTGTGCCAGCCTCTCCTCCAGACCGTGGCGGCGGCTCCGCCGCCCAAGAGCAGCAGCAGCAACAAGATCTTCTCCCCGGACGGGTTCACCCCCGTGCTGGACTCGGATTGTGCTCTCTCTCTTCTGTCATCCCCCGCCAACTCCTCCAGCGTCGACGTCAGCCGGATGGTCCAGACGGCGGAGCACATCCCCATGGCCCAGCCCCTCGTCCCCAGCCTGCAGCAGTTCGGCAGCTCGCCCAGCTGGTTCTCCCAGGCGGCCTCCAGCGGCGTCGTCGTCTCCACCGCCGGGTTCGCCTGCCCCAGCATGGAGAGCGAGCAGATGAACCCCGTCCTGGTGCCGAGCTCCGACGGGCACGAGATGAACTACCACGGCATCTTCCACGTTGGCGGCGAGGGCTCCTCCGACGGGACGTCGCCGCCCCTCCCCTTGTCGTGGCAGTAGTTAAGCTTCGTCGGTGACCAGTAGTTGATCCGTTCTTATGTTCATCGTGTAGCCAGTCATAAGCTACTTTCTGTTCTTTTGATCATTCTCTCCTCGATGCCCTTTTGTGCCGATGGCATCAATCAGTTTGAGAAACCTCTGCATAAGCTTCCTGATATGATTTCACCGTCTTGCTGATGTAGGCTTTCACTGACTTAGAAAAAGCATGGCAATAGTTCATGAAAAAACTTTTTTAACCAGATGCCAGGATTTTGATTTCAGCAAAGTGCACTCTAAGTTCATCAAAATTTCAGTTACTGTAACTCGATCAAATCTCGCAGAATTCATATGTAGTCTGTTCCATTAAGACCTTATGGAAGTTCATACAATACGAGTATCCTAGATAATCAGTTGGACAAAGGGCCCGGTTTTATGGAAGTCGGCGCGCTCCAATGTTAACTGGGCCTCCCGTTAGTCGACTAGACGACTGAGCCGAAAACAGCCGTGGTGTGAAAGTGCGCTGGCCCGGATGTGGCCCATGTGGGTTCGGTAGAGACGTCGTCGTCTCCGGACAGAGACAACCGGCCACAGACACGGCTATGGAGAGAAAGGCAGCAGAGCCTGCCTGCCGCTATCCGATGGGCACTGGCAGAAGGTCCACGTCTTCGTCGCGTCACCTGCTATCCTGGTGATGGAAGAGAAAGCCTGGAGTTGGAGAAGTGGGGTTTTGCTCGCCTGCCTGCAGCTGTAAAACGAACGAAAGCTCCGTGTCGAGCTGAGCCTGAGACGGCGACTCGAGCGTCCACGGCGTACGCACGTCGCGGTTCAATGTAGCAACTACAGTGTATTTTCGATCGGAGGCAGCTGGATCAACACGGCAGGAATCATTCGACGATGGAAGGTTACTCGCAATTCACAGAGTCGCAGCCGGAGGCCCGGAGCCGAGCATCTTGGACGCGATCAAGCACAGCTGCACAAGCCGCGCGCCGCGCCGCCGGCACTGCGGACTGCGTGTCGCACGGACCGGAGACGTGCGCGTGGTACCAGCACGACGCGTCCGCTTTGCGAGCTCGCCACGGTACATGACGCCTTGGCGGTTGCGCGCAGACCGCAGCTACGAAGAGGGGGTGCATGGCGCCTTGGCGGTTGCGCGCGGCTCCTGCACCGTAGGTGCCCTTCGCCCCCTCGCCCGGCTAGATGAGATCCACGGGTGGATGGATGGATTGGTTGGCCATTGATTGCAAGGCACCAAACAGGCGTAAAGCGTCGAAAGGGACGGCGCGCACGCAAAGGCGGATGCTCCGCGTCACACGGCGGCCGGGCCTCCCGTCCGGCCGCTCCAATGCCCGCCGGCGCCGGACGGACGTGCCGATAAAACGCGCGCGCCACCGTCCCGCCCTGCGGTCCGTTCCAGCACCGCGCTCCCTCCGTCGGCGTCCCTCGTGTCCTGGCCCTCGCGTGTCGCACGGGAAAATGAGCGCGCTGCCGGCAAGCCCGGCCTTGGATGCGAGTCCAGGCCTCCTCCGTCCGATCGGAATCGTGTTGACACGTGGCGAGGGTCTATGATTGCGCGCGGCCAGTACGACGTCCCACCCCACCATGCTCGGGCCCGGTCACGTCGATCAAGCGCTTCGTCTCACACACCGGCGTGCGTCGTCACAGGCAGAAACATCCAGCGGAGGCGCGGAACCAACGGTTCAGGCCCTGCCGCCTGCCGGCCGTGTTTTGCAGGGACGCTGTGGGATCCATACAGACCGCTGGTTTCGGACGGCGGACGACGGCGCGTGCGCGAACAGTTGGGCTCGCGCCTCTTGCCGCTACGCTACACTACGCAAGGCTGGGTAAAACCGAAGAGCTAGTAGTGCTTTACTGCTTAGTCCCTCTAGTTTTCATTTATTTATTTCAAGATTTAGGGCACCTCTGTCTCTGTCTCTGTCTGTCCGGTGAAAAACATTTTACCGGTAGTCCATGCACTTCGTAGCCTACACTGTTTGGCCCTGATTGACCATTGTTTTCTCACAAGAATGCCAGTGTAGCCTTGAGAAGGACAACAAAGATCGTCCACACAAATGGTCATACTGTATTCAAAATCGTCGGAGCAACACAGATGGCCTTGAACTGAGGAAGACGAACTTGTTTATCAATTTCTGTTAAATCTGTTCCTGGGGACAAGCGGTCCTAATTCAGGCACTACGCGTTAAAAGGCAAACTATTTTAAGGTAACAACGTGAGGATTCTTTGAAATATCCAAAATTTCAAGCATTTCTTATTGCATGACGTTTATATTTCCAAGCAATCTGCAGTAGCTAAACATTGCACGCAGCGAAATATGCCGAGACATCCGGCCGTGCATGCAGAGTAGCAAACCAGCTCTGAGTCTTCTGACAACGAACGATGCATTTCTCACGTGTAAGAGATAAACAATTTAGGGTATGCTATTAATTACGTTACGAACATCAGCGATTCTCACTCCCATGCCATCCTCGATCACAACCAATTTGGAAGTGATCAGAGTCCAGACTCCACTCGATCTTGCACACAAAATGTCACGGCACTCTGGAGCGGAACCCTAGGGTTGCAAATTGGAGAAACGATCGATCTTTCTGGGAAAGCAGGATGGAATGGAGGAGGAGAAGGTCTCTCGCCT
Source organism: Zoysia pacifica (assembly GCA_001602315.1). Taxonomy (NCBI): domain Eukaryota; kingdom Viridiplantae; phylum Streptophyta; class Magnoliopsida; order Poales; family Poaceae; genus Zoysia; species Zoysia pacifica. The sequence continues at coordinate 320,676 of BCLH01000055.1, forward strand.
CATCCAAACCGGAGAGCTCCGTCCTGTCTGCTCGAACAATGGCAAGCAACACCTAGCTTCTTCGAGAACTGAACCGGAGAGGCAGCGGCGCCGCCTGGTGGATGAACCCGGAAACGATCAAGCTCATGGAAAGAGGAAAGGGGGGCGTTGCCCAAAAATATGACTCGACGAGGTTCCATCCGGAAAAGTACGCTCCACACTGCCGTTTCTTCCTCCCTCTTTTTCTCTCTCCCTCGACCTGTCGAATCCTCACTCGTCCGGAGGAGAGAGAGAGAGAGAGAGCAGGCTGACAGATGCCCGCGGGATATTGAGGTGTGGTGAATTGAATTTGGCTTTGACAATAATGCAAAGGTGGCGTGTGAGTACGTACGAGCTGATCACGGGACGGGGCTCGGCTTTCGGCCTCTAGGGTTCCGCGTCGCCCACCACCTTACCCAAAACGGCAAAGAGCGGAGCGTCCCGATCACTCCGCACCCATTTCGCCCCGCCTTTTTAACCCCACGCCGGCGGGCCATCCCTACCCGCTTCTTCTGCGCTCGGCCTCCTCCGTTCCCCATTCCTCCTCCCCTTCCGCTTTGCTTTTGCTGCTTTGCTTTGAGAGAACCTTGCTTGCTTGCTTCGATCGGTGGGTAGGAGCCGGCTGGCGGCGAGAGAGCAAGGTCGCGCCATGGGGAGGGGACGAGTGGAGCTGAAGCGGATCGAGAACAAGATCAACCGCCAGGTGACCTTCGCCAAGCGCCGGAACGGCCTGCTCAAGAAGGCGTACGAGCTCTCCGTCCTCTGCGACGCCGAGGTCGCGCTCATCATCTTCTCCAGCCGCGGCAAGCTCTACGAGTTCTGCAGCGGTCAGAGGTATACGGCTGCCTATATATACGCACGATGCATATTCGAGGTGGCTAACGTGGCCGGAAGGGCCAGATCATTCTGGATCTGGCCCCGGGGATGGTTTTGAAGCTGCGGGGGTTTTGTTTTAGCTTGTTTAGGCCTTTAGAGACGTGGTATCGAGGGAATCGAGCTCAGGTCCGGTAAATCTGAGCAACGAGGAGATGCTCGTGGTTTGAGACGGTGATCTGTGGTGTCTTTCTTAGGTTCTGGGAGTAGAAGGCTTGTGGATTCCTGGCGGAATTAGGGTTTTGCGTTGTTCGGTAGCTTAATAGGTGTGCTGATCTTCGTAGATCTGGTTGTTTTAGGGCCCGGGGATTGCTATGTTAGACATCGCTTCGGTTAGAAATGGTGCGCTTCTTGTTTAAATTGATTGGCTGCTTCCAAGTATCGGATCTGGAGATAAGATGAAACGGATTGAGTTTTAAAGGTTCCTTCGTTTTCCTCCTCCACGGACACTTCTTTCCTTTGGAGATCTGACCATATTTTACTCGGAATTTGTCTACTAATTTTGCATGTATTTGATGTTTGGGTATTATTTTACTTGGTTTGACAAGCTTGGTTTGGGAATCTCTAATAATTTGTTCGGTCTGGTTTCTAAAACTTTTGTCTACTAATTTGATGAGTATTGTGCATGGACATTCGTGGGTTCTTTGCAGGCATCACCGGTTTATTGGATATGCTATTCGGTATTGAAAAGCTTTTACTGCAACTGAATGGATTTAGTGTTTGATACGTTATGGTTCCAGTTCAGGGTTTTCATCATTTTATAGTGAAAAATGGAAATTTGCCCTTAAATGATCTGATTGTAATATAAATTCTCTTTTTAAGGGAAACAATACCATTTCAAAGATGGCATAGCACGCTGTTTTTTGAACTGGAGAGCATCGTGCCATTTTCTGTTCTATCCAAGTTATATATGTTACAAAACCCCAACAAAACGAATGTGCTAAATTTGTGATAGAACAATAAATATACACTATAATTTGAAAACAAATATACACACACTTATATTTTGCTTAGTATTGTTGAGACACCTATGTGTACAGTTGTGGATGTAAATAAAACTTCCTTTTTCTCAGAATTATCATACTGCCAAAGAAAACTGTAAAATAACATGTGGCCTGAAAATAGACAAGAAATTATTGGGCAACGGCATTTTGTGACCACATCTGGCTGTTTATGTCTTCAAACTAAAGTATTTGTTGGGATGCGTTTAATCATTATAATTTCCAAAATCTCACTTATAGACAGTCAATAGTTTTGGGTCTTATTCTGAAACCAAGTTATCAATGTCAAGAAGAAATCAAAGAATCTTTTTCTACACCAGATTACTCGATCTGCCTAAGCAGGATAATATGCTGGTTACCCTAATTTCTTCCATTGGAGCTGGTTACCTTAATTTTTTTTCATCTGGAGTTGGTTACCATAAACATGACAAAGAACATGATACACTACCTTTTAATTTTCTGTAAATCTCATGACTTACAAAAACTTTAAATCTATGTTTTATGTTTGCTAAGCATGAAGTTAAATTATTATAATTTTTTTTACATCTAATCGATCTATCGTTGGGTCCTCTGAGAATTGCCTGCAGGACAATGAGACGGTACACAAGATTCCTAGAACTACTAGACGGGAAGTATAAGTAGCTAGGGTACAATCAGTGGTACTAGCTTTCAGTTGTCATTTCCTTGTGTCCCCTCTGCCCTCTCACCGAATTGTCCTCTACCTGCCCGTAAAACCAGCTGAAGGAAAAGTTTATCGGATGTCGCTTCAGAAGCCTACACCGCTACTACTAAGACCTACAGCTTCAGTATTTTATGCTCACAGATTCATATCTTTGGTACAGGGGAGAATCAAATGTTCAAGTCTAGTCGGTTGACGCCATGCTCCTTTTATATTTCTTTGTTTGAGTGAGCTGTATGGTAAATTTTGTGATATACTCATATCTGGAATGAAATTTTGAACTGTCAGTAACTGAATACTACCAAAATAAGAGAGATAATACAATACTTGAAATTAACCACAACCGTCTATTTGATCAAATCTAACGGTTAAAAATAAGTAGATATTTAGTCAAAGGTACTAAAATAGTGAATCCGGTACCAAAGATAGTAAGCTCGATACTAAAAATGGTGGACTCAGTACCAATTTTTAAAAATCAGTGGCTGAGATTCTAAAATTTTATATTCAATGAGTATTATATTTTCTCTAGCATAACTATAATTCATGTTTTGGTATTGTACGTAGCATGACGAAAACACTCGAAAGGTATCAAAAATCCAGTTATGCTGGGCCAGATACTGCAGTACAGAACAAGGAGAACGAGGTAAGTTCGATCCATCAATATCTGAACAGGTTCTTTTTCGCTGTGAATTATAATCTGCTCACTGAATGCCAGTTATAATGAGCTCTCTCTTCTGTTTTACCCTTTCCCTTCCTAAAAGATACTAACAATATTATTCCCGTCGCACAACTGAAGGAATCTATGTTCTTATAAATATGTCTAGTACTTGACTAAGCACTGGTTTATGAAATATAAAGGCTAAAATGTGTTCCATACTTTAATTGCAAGCAACGTATTAACTGGAATTTCCGGGAAACTAGAAACTCTATTCAGAAGCGCTATATGTTTGGAACATCAAAACCTGATAAATAAAAATCTTATGGTGGAAATATTTTTGTTGGTACAATTTGATAAATCAAAATCTGATGGATAGACCCGGTGATTTTGATTATTTTGAAAGTTCAGTCATCATGCAAGCTATATTCGTTTTTGTTGTAGTGCGAAAAAAAATCTAATACATAGAATATCCCTGTATCATTATGCATTCATAGCATGTTGTATATAACTGTTCCCCTGATAATATGAGCTAATAGGCAGTAGTCACGTGTGAGTTACAATCATCGATATAAAAAGTATAAAATATAAATTTGTAGTGATTTGCAGCCACTGATGAAAAGTCATGGGTTTTTTCTACTTAGTTGTTTGCCATCCAAATATGCTACTTTCATGAAGTGATTGAATGTACTTGTTTCCATGAATATCACTGTACTGAAGTAGCTCTTATTTTTCAGCTTGTTCAGAGCAGTCGCAATGAGTACCTTAAACTAAAAGCAAGGGTGGAAAATTTACAGAGAACTCAAAGGCAAGTTGAGTTATGTTGTTGATCTTTTTTTTCTTTCACGATGAGTGGTAGTATCTAGGTAAAGAAGCCATGCAGAGTTAGAAAGATTCTTGGGAATAGAGCTG
>BCLH01000055.1:324825-344364 GCA_001602315.1 Zoysia pacifica
ACTCCCTCCATTCACTTTAATTACTGTTCTAGGATTCAAATTTGTTTTCAAACACTCTTTCCGTCTCACAATGCAAGCGTTTAAGCATTCAAAATTTTCCTCACAATGTACGCATTTCTAAGGTAAGACAAAACCTAGTGGGTTGGTGGGTAGATTAGAAGTTGATGAGCTAAGGTAACATATAGCTAAGTGAAAGGTAAGATTCTTGATGTGGAAATTTTTACATGTGCATGTTTTTGCACTACTTCAGCGATTAACTATTCTAAGAAAAGGGATTAATAGCATAGCGAAAGCTTTTGGTCAAAGCATCAACCACTAGACATATCATTTCGAACCAGCTTATGTTCATAACACCCTGAAGATAAGGGTAAATGAGCCCTCAAGTGAAAATATAGCAGCATAAGAGAAGAAATTTAGTGTTTAACTGCTACTGGCTAGGTGGAACAGTGGAACTTAAATAACTGCTTACCATTTTAATATGGAAAATTACAGGAATCTGCTTGGAGAGGATCTCGGATCACTTGGTGTCAAAGAGCTTGAGCAGCTTGAGAAGCAACTTGACTCCTCATTAAGGCACATAAGATCAACAAGGGTAATCGATTTAATAGACATATCCGCATTAACGTAATCATGGTTGAAATTATCAAGGATTGAGCGTCCCTTAATTATGTAGTATGGCTTTGAATATGAATGTAATCAATTTTCCTGAGCTGAGAATTCATACAATTGCACAATTTGATTCCATAGTATTTGTCATTCCTCAGGTAAATGTCCTAAAGCTAACTTTGTTATGTCAGTATGCTGATAAAAAAAATCCATTATTGCAGACACAGCATATGCTTGATCAACTCACTGATCTACAGAGGAAGGTATGATCTTAAGTTCTAAAAATGACATAATTGATGATGATTTATTTCCATTGATATTTTCGAAGTGAATTATTCTGCTCGGAACAAGAGAACTAATCAATCAGCTAATATGTCACCAAACCATTTTTCCAGGAACAAATGCTGTGTGAAGCAAACAAGTGTCTGAGAAGAAAGGTATGTACCCCTTACTGGTCCTTGTGTTTAGAATATATTACAATGCACTTGATTTTTAAATCGATGCCCCAGGGGAAGAATCTAGTAGTTATCTTGTTTTGAAGTTTAAGTAATATTTTGGGACAACTGCACATCTAAGGAATTCTATCCGTACTTGAATTTGACATATGCGCTTAGCACTGAGCTCTACGTATTTGTATCTGCAAACACATAAGCCATCCATGAATTCGAGTTGATAAGCATACAAACGATCTGATGCTTCGTTAAGAAATCTATGAATCCCGCATTCCAGAAAGGTGTGCATCTTTTAATTAGTCAGATATTGCATCATCAGTGTACTCTGCGGATGTTGTGAACGTGATCCATAGATACTAATGAACCGATACTAAGGTAGAACAGATTGCTCTATTGACGAGCTTTACAACTGTTCTTTGCGAGGAAAAGCTTGAGGAGACAAACCAAGTGCATGGACAAGTTATGTGGGAGCACGGTGCCAATTTAATGGGCTATGAGCGTCAGTCCCCACAGCAGGCGCCACCATCACATGCTGGCAACGGCTTCTTTCACCCTCTGGTCGACGGTGCCGCGGAGCCGACCCTGCAGATTGGGTATATATGTGCACAAGATACTGCTAGTTTCATTCTGTTTATGGCGCCCATCTGATTATTCTTTTACTTTTCGACTTGCAGATTCGCTCATGAGCAGATGAATAACTTCATGCCAACTTGGCTACCCTGAAGAAATGGTCATGAAGCAAATAAAAAACGCGATGCCAATCGCGTTATATTTCTACTCCGAGTGCCTGTTACACTCAGTACTGTGTCGGTGTCGATGTGCGTGAAAAGGCATTTGTGATTTTGTGATGTAATGCGCGTTATAACGTGCAGACTTGTCGCTTGTCAAAACGTACCGGTATAACGGTCGTATGTGCTTCGTAGCGTATGCGCATGTCTTCTACATAAAAGTACAGTGTAATGCCTGTACATTTTCATTCTTAATTGAAGTAGTAGTACAAGTTGTGTGTTTCTACATGCTGTCGTGCTGTGCTAGCTATCCAGTGTGGCTATATTACAATGGTCGCGTTTCGCTTCATCATGATGGAATAAATGAAGTTTGTCGATCTTGTACAAAGAAATTATAGTAAATCGGATGAAATTTAAATTACTTGTCGTCGGATAATAGCAATTGCCAATTGGACTTCAACTTCACTAGTGTGCAAGTGCACCTGCAGCACCAGGTAATTCAGCGGACCGGGTACCCACACCGCCAGACGCGGATCGGGTTGAATCTGCCAAAAGCTATAGGGTGTAATTGGTTTCTTGTGTCAAACTGGGCCTGGTTAGGAATCGCAGCCAGGATGAGCTGAGCCAGTATCTGCGTATACAACATCCGGTGATTGGTTTTGCGTTTCTTCTTCGACCTGGCCTGATGGGAATAGTGTTTGGTTAGTTGTGTTTCGTACTTGGACTGCATGTGTTCTGAAGGATTTCTACTCCATTGTGTTCAGAGTGCTCAGCAAGCTGGACTAGCGCGACCTGACCCAGCAGCGAATGTCACTGCCCACGTACGAGACGAGCCAGGCTGCCGAGCCCTCCCTGCACGCAACGGACCAGGTTGGAGGACATGATCAGCTAACCAATCACGCGGTGACTGTGAAATCGACCTTGCTCAGAGGTCAAGCGAGGAACCAATCACGCCCCTAGCCTCTCCCTCGGCCTTGTTCCTGCACAGTTTAGTGTTGAGACGCCAAAGGGCCCGGTCCAAAACCGCTTCGCGCTTTGCCTTCTTCGCCCGTGATCTCCGTTCTCTTCCCTTCTCGAAAAATGGGTGATCTCCATTCTCCGCTGGCGACTCGTGTCTTGGCCGCGGCAGTGTGTAATCCTAGTCCCCGATGTCATCGCGTCTCCGCGGTCGTACGCGGCGGCACTGTGGCCAACCCGTAACTCTCCCTTCGCAGTCAAAAATGTAGGCGTTGGTGAGACTTGGCCAGGGTTCCAGCCTTCCCGGTCGGACGAACCCAACCGGCAACCGTACGCCGCCACTGCCAGTCATCCAGGCGTAATGAAGGTTGACATCGGGGCCCCGCGTGTCGACCGATCCCAGCCTCCCTCCCAGGCCCCGCGGCTTCCTCACCCGGGCGTCGTCGGGGACTACGTACTTGGGGCCGCTTGCTTCCAGGCCCGTCCACCCAGTGGTGGAGCTAGATCGATTAAGCAAATTTATATAGATTAGTCAGCTCATCGGTGATAGATTAATAGGTATTACTATAATTTGATAAATATATTTGTTGACGCTCGACTTAAGGGTCGAGATTGGCAAATATTTGATTCGAAAACGCTCTGTTAATATGAAGATTCATCGAGGGAGGGAAACATAAGATTTAGACTGGTTCGATCTTGTCAGAGGATAACAACCCTATGTTTACAGTGTGAGATGTATTATTTATGTCGTGTCGAATAGCCAAATGAGTTTTTCGAGAAGAAATGGTAGGTGTTCTGGCTCTTGTCCACATGAGATCAGATGTCCTTTATAGGTCTCTTTCGTATTCTTTTTATAGTTCAAAGGATGAGCAGTTACAAGTTAGCTGTTTATGAGCCATAACATCTTTGAATACAAAAGGTTACTAATGTCATAATCTTAGAGTTACTAGTGTTTATTAATATGAGAATAAACTATTTTACATGAAAGCTTTGATGGTGTCAAATGCGGTTTTGATGACGTTGGTTGCAGCTCTTCTTGATAGGCCTTCTTATAGAAGGCACTACAATCATCTAATTGTGACTTCGGGCTGATAATATCATATTTAGCTGTGTATGTTCAGGATTTTTATTTTTATGGTAACGACATAAGCCTCTGAGTTTGTTTTTCAATGCCGTCATCTTTTATCTTCAGTTTTAAAATATCAATCTTCAGTCTTCAGGAATTTGTCTTCAAGTGCTCGTCGTCGATCTTCAGAAATTCGTCTATGCAAGCGCGCCTATATCCTTTCCCATGGATGTTTATACCGTCGAATATTGTCCTTTTGGGTGTTGACAGCAGCACTTACATTTTCTTCTGTGTTGTTTTTGAGTTCACCTTAATTCTTGCATCTTATATAACTGGTAAGCTCTTCAAAAGAGAGGTGCCATAAAATATATTTTTGGTGCATCATGAAATTCGAACGTGCACAATTTAAATTACTAAAATAATCATCAGGCATCTGATGTCTTGAAAAATCTTGAAGAATATGACATAGCCTCAAAGTCTTCACGTGGTCATTGATTTTTATTTGAAGCAGTGACGTGTCTTCTTCTTGAACTGTTAGAGATAATAAATTTGGCTTTGCTTGTATTGAAGCTAGAGAGTAAAAGTAACTTCTTCTGGCAACCAAAGTCTTCAAAAATATGATAGAGCCGCAAAATCTGCATATTGTCACTGATTTTCATTTGATACAGTGACTTATCTTTTTCATAAACCGATAAAATTATTTCCTCTTGCTGAGGCCAAAGAGTGATCATAATTCTTCAATAATACCTTCTAGCTTGATGAATTTTTTGTGCTGAATTCATCATCTTCTTATTATTATAAAGCTACACCTGACTATTGATGGGTGCCTTTAAAAAACTTTATCTTCTTATTGCTATAGAATTACATCAAAATATTGATAAGTGCTTTAAAAATTGAGACAGATATGTATGATCGTAGCCCTCGACTCTTTATAGAAGCGGAGCTTGTATAAAAAGTCATATTCTGCCGGCGAAAATAATATGGAGCCCTGAGCGTATACTTGGGCCAATATGTATTGTCGGATCTCAACAAGGATGTTGTGCTGGTTTATTTTCATTTCGGATCTGGTCCAAAGTAGAGTAATAATTTTGTTGAAGAACAGAATATCGAGCCCTCGAGCTCTTGCTCGGGTCAATACACATTGTCGAATGCTAAGAAGGATATAGAGCGGATTTATTTTCCATTCGAACTCAGTCTGAAGTGAAAAAATAATTCTACTGAAAAAAATATAGAGCCCCCGAGCTCCTGTTTGGGTCAACATATATTGTCGAATCCTAAAAAAGATATAGTGCGGGTTTGTTTTTCATTCGGGCCCAGTTCAAAGTGAAATTTGTATGCGTATCAGATGAGTTTGTTAAGTCTTTCACCTAAAAAAGATCATTGTACAAAATGTTAGCACCATCTGAAGTCATTCATAGGGTGCCTATGGTGGGTAGGCGTGATTAGGCTTATAGCTTATGCATATCAGCTGTTTGAGTAAATCACTCCGAAGATAGCCGCAAGTGCCTATCAGGGTTGTATCTTGTGTTATCGTCCGGCAGCCAAGATAAAGAGCTCGAATGGTGATATGAGAAGATCATTTGTGACAGATGGCTGGAAGTGTCTTTTAGGATCATATCTTGTGTAACCGTCCGGCGGCTAAGATGGAGAGCGCGAATGGTGATATAAAAAAAGCATGTGTGACCTAAAGAGGTCCTATGTACTGCAATTCCAATGAACCAGCGAGTGATTAAAGAAATAATTAAATTTGAGGGCAAGTGCATCTGCCAGATATGACTGAAGAGTCAATGAGTATGTAAAGAAAAAAATTTGTAATAGTAAAATATTCAAAAAAATCCAGATAAACAATGTAATAATTGTATTTGAACAACCACTAATGATATAACCGTACGCATTTGTGCTATGGCCATTAGTGGTGTATATAATAGTAGTCACTAAGCATTAATGTGACCTTCATAGTGGAGAGAAATATTCCAATTATAAGATCTGGTTGAATATCTATATAGCCAGTAAAAGCAATAGAAGATAAAAGAATAGCTGGGATAATTGTCTGCTTATTGATGCCATGCACATGCACATTAGAGACTAGCCATCAATAGCACAATTGTAACTTTCGAGCATTAAAGCTCCATTCACTGTACAGATGAATTTTCAGATAATCAGTAAAATAAAATTCCGATGATGAGTATCCTATATTTCAGTTGAATCTACAGAATGATCAATAAAATTTTGGTTATAGATACAGAATAATTAATAAAGGTTTCGGTTGGAGATCTAAAATGATAAATAATATTTTTTATATAAAATCTCTAGAATAATAAAAATTCCAAAAACCCTGCTTAAAGATGTAGTTAGAAAATAGGGGTTAAAAAATATCCATGTTAGCTGATATAAGCAGGTAAATATCATACTAAAATATTTAAAGAAATAAATTCTGTAATATGTACGGCACTGATATATGTGAAACAAATAAGCGCTTGATAAAATAAGCGTAAAAAATAAAAGGTTTGGTCTTCACGAAGTTTTATTCTATTAAATACAGTACGTGAATATAGATAAAATGAGCAGTAGTGCTGTAAAATAACGAAATAAATAAAGCAGTCAAAACTACTTATTTGAAACAGACGGATGACCAATTATCTTGCTCGAAGCGAGCACTTGACTGCTGAAATTCCCGATGAAGCCTTGGAGGAAAAATTCTGGATGAAGCCTTAGAGAAAAAAATTCCGACGAGTAACAAGTTGACTTTCGATGTGGCCTGAAACTTTCGAAGTTCTTCGCTTCAGCACTAGGCATCGACAAAAAAGATTTCCCATATTAACTGTTCATCTGACAGTTCTGATGAGGACGAGGCTTTCTGATGGAGCCTAAAACGCCTGAAGTCCTTTGCTTCAGCAATAGTGGGATCCAAATTGTAAATAGTCCATCCGAACATTCTGATGGCGTTCACTGCTGATGGGATGGCTTGCGTTGAACCTAGAACCCATTGGTTATATCACATAGAAATAGTTAACCATCAATTTGATAAAATATAAAAATAATAAAAAATGTTATAAGCAACATGATATATTCCTTAAATAGATAGATAGCTCCCATAGCCATGCATATGTGATGGTGGTTGAAGAAATAAAATAACTCAATCAGGATTAATGTACGCAACAGATGAAGATAATCAAAAAAGAAATAAACTTCTCTGCTAACACATGTATGTGTTCGATAGATCTTTAAGCACCGGATGGGACGGTGTTCAGGTGGTTGCATTGACTTCGAGAATTGCCTTGGACGTCGACCTTGGGGTTCGATTTCAGGTATCTATTTTTGAGGATTGACTAAGTTGAGTTCGAAAAGTTTATTGCCGAAATGCTTAGAAAGTCTGATGTTGCCTAAACTCCCGAACTATGGAGTCGATGTAGATGGCGTTGATGGCAACAACAAGGAGATGCGATCTAGCCTTTTTCTTGACATTGACAGCGATGAATCGATCAAGATGAACGCACGCATGTGTTGAAGATTTATTAAAAATTTGACGAATCTTCAACAAAAATTTGACGAATCTTCAACAATACGCACCTTCCTGGCATGCCTCTGTCGACGCTCGACCTAAGAGTCGAGATCAGCAGATATTTAGTTCGAGAACGCTTTGCTAGTACAAAGATTCATCAAGAGAAGGAGACGTAGGATTTAGACTAGTTTAGGCCTCCCAGAAGATAACAACTTTACGTCCAGTGTGGGGTGTATTGTTTATGTGATGACGAATGGCCAAATGAGTCTTTTGAAAAGGAATAGAAGGTGTTTCGGCTCTTGTCCAGATGAGATCAGATATCTTTTATGTCTCTCTCCTGTCTTTTTTATAGTTCAATAGATGAGGAGTTATAAAGTAACTGTTTATAAGTCATAATATCTCTGAATACAAAAGGTTACTAATGCTATAACCTTAAGGTTACTAGTGTGTATTAATCTGAGAATAAACTACTTTGCATAAGAGCTTTGATGGTATCAAATGAGATCTTAATAGCGTCGGTTACAGCTCTTTTTGGCAGGCCTTTTTACAAATGACACCACGATCAAATGGTGACTTTGGTTTGATAATATCATACTCAGAATTTTTATTTTTATGGTAACAACAATATTAAAAATGAAACATATTATACTCGCTCATGTATATTGTATATTGGATGTTTTCATCTTAGGTTTTAAGCTTCAAATAACTGCTAAAATGATCACCTCTTCAGTGATTTGCAATGAGCCAAGGAGGGGCCACGGCCCACCCTGCCAATTCTGAGCTCCTCCAGTGCGTCCACCGTTTCCCCTCGTTTCTCCGGTATCTCCCGCGCATCATTGTCGCCACGAGATCCAAAGGCGACACCACAGGTTGCCTTCAGTGATGGGGCAGAAACAAGTTTCAGATTTACTTATCAAAAACTGTCGAGTCGCAGTTTGATCGATTTTGAAAAAATCATTACAGTAAATAAAAAAAACTGAAATAAATTTAAAAAACAAATTTTTGAGAGAAAACTGACCGGTTTGATTAGTTTACCGACCGATTTGACCGATTTACCATTTTTAAATTTAAAATCAAATCAATTTCATCGATTTTTTTGGTAAACTGGTCGGTTTGATCGATTTTTAAATTTTCAAATTTTTTAAATTTTCAAAAAATTTAAATTTATAAAACTAAAAATCGACCGACCTATTAAACCAAACCGGGTCCAGTTTAAAGGAAAACCACGCAAACTGCTGGTTTTTTAAACCCTGGGCATGAACCGTGCAGCAATCTCAGGGGCGTGAGCCCCGATGGTAACCGTACAAACAGTCACATTTAAAAGGACAACATCTTCTTTTCCATTTCCTATTCTACTACTATATCCCACCCCTAATTCCAAGAAACCAAACGACACTTAGGGATCAAGCATGCATTAGCCTATAACTAAACAATGGGAAAATTTTGTTTCCAAAATTTATTGCGTGAAGACGACTATCTTTTTTCTTACCGGCAATTTTTATTTCACCGCTACGGTGCCATCACTGATTTTGGTACAGCATGGCACATGATTTTTTTATTTTATTTAGTCAACCACCTCCAATTAATTCATCGAAGCATGAATGAGAATCATGTGAATCTGGGAAACTTGCATGCCGCTCCCGTGCAATGGGCGGATCCGTTTTCTCTGCCGGAGTGAAGAGAACACTGTTCGTGTGAGGTGAAAAGTATTTAATGCATGTTAGTTACAGTAAATTTTTTTTTCTGTTAACGCGTGTTTACTGTATTAGTTACTGTTGTGTTGCAGTGAATCTGAAACGAAACCATACCCAAACTTTCGTGCTACAGTGCCCCTCTGCATTTTTTTACTCCACGGGAGATGATTTGGTTCCGCAATGGGCCGTTCGCTGTGACTTTTTCTAGCTGTTGCTGTTGCTGTTGCTGCGCAGCGCCGCAGCAGAAAAAAAAAGCCAAAAATACATAGACTAGCAACTTTTTGAAGGGCTGTCCTGCCACAGCGACAGCCAAAAAAGCTACAAAAATCAGATCCGAGCGGGCTTTCCAATCATGCCTCTCTCATGTCGCTCAATGTTTTGGTTCTTAAAAATTCGTTCGAGCTATCCCAATGAGATAACATTAAATTGCCAACATCTTGCATATGAAAAATATGCTATTATCACCTATAAATAATTTTCATATGATGTGAATAAAAAATACAGTAGATATTATAATCATGCGAGTAAAAAAAATATCGATAGTTTTTATATATCAATAAGAAATATTTTGTATAAAACATTGATATCAAGTTGTTGGGGGGGGGGGGGGGGGGGGGGGAGGGGGGAGAGTAGACTTGGAAGCAACTCAAACATATACTGGCCATTGTAGACATCATCTCATATATTATAAGTGATCTAAAATGCAACTATATATTCTCTCTTTGTTATTTAATTGATGTCGCCATTGACTTTTAAATTCAAATTTGACTATTCGTCTTATTCAAAAAATTGATAAATTTCATATATTTTGATATAATTTGATTTATTATTAGAGTTATTTGAATCATAACTTAAAATTTTACATATTTAAATAAATTTTTTAATAAGTCAAATGATCAAAGTTGATTGTAAAAATCGCGAATAAATGCTCCTCTATTTTTTAATATTATCGTTTGGACAGGAGTGCTTAGTTCTTTTCTAGCTCAACCTACCCGTCTGAAACAACCACAAATAAAGAACAGGAGTAGCTCGAACTGTTCATTCCATTGAGAGCAATCTCATCCAAGGGCCACATATTTCTTCACAAAAAAATAAAGTCCACATGCAAATTTTAGAAGATTTAAATGTGATCTTCAAGTTTAATTTTAGAACTCTTTGGTTTTTCAGATGAATCACGGACCTCATTCTGGTAATTGAGGAAAATTTGTTCAAACTTGACAGTCAGTCAATCAACGGGTTGCAGTTGCAGATGCCCTCCACGTCACACCCAAGATAGCCGCCGAATAAAAAATTGTTAATTGTGCAACAGACTTTATCCTCTTGCAGCGGCGGTAGGCCCATGCTCCCTATTTCAACAGCAGATCTCGCTTCCTTCCCTCCCGCAACAAGAAACGAAAGCGCAAAAGCAACAATAACAAAAAAAGAAGAAAAAAAGTGCCCAAAGAATCGCGAAGACGCAAACGCGAGCTCGCGAAAAGGCCATTTCCGGGGACCCATCCTCCCCTCCCTTCCTCCTCCTCCTCGTCCCCCGACCTCTCCATGAGCGCAGGCGCGGCGGCGGCGGCGCTTCCTGGCGGCGGGATGAGGCAGCCGGCGGACGCGCAGCAGTCGCGGCTGCTCTACGAGCTCTGCGCGCTCCTGCTGACCGTCCTGCGGTCGGGCCCTGATCAGGACGGCGCGGGGGCGAGGCCGCGGGCGCTGCTGCCGCGGCACGTGACGCCGGCGGGGGTGGCGTCCATGCTGCTGGGCGCGTCCATGGCGCTGATGCTCTGCGGCTCCGTCACCTTCATGCTGGGCTTCTTCCTCATGCCCTGGGTCCTGGGACTCGGCTGCGTCTTCCTCTTCGTCGGCTTCGTCACCAACCTTTCCGTGATTGGAAGGGCCGTCTTCCTCTGGCCCGCTGCCGCATCCTCGCCCAAAGAGGCCTCGCCATGTAAGTGATCTCGCTTGATTGGCTGCTTAGTTTGACATGATTGGGGATGATCGATACTGAAATTCGGTGTAAATTATCAATTATGTCGCAATTGGGGATGAATACGTGAGTCGGTGCAGTTTCTATGCTTGATCAGCGTTAAACACGATGAAATTGGTTGTTCTTCGCTTAATTTCTGCTCAATTGGCAGTATCCATGGACTCTAGGCACATTAAATTGCTGTGAACGTTTAAATCAGAGTAAATTCTTATGCATGGTCGAAATTTATGACGTTTCTGTCGATTTAATTCAATAAGACATCCCATTACCAGGCATGGTTAATTGACTTCAAAAAATGAGGAAAAGCATCCATCAGGTGATTAGCAGCAGTCTCCCCTGCCTTTGGCACTGTTATTCCCTTTTTTAGGTTGACGTTGGCTTAGAATTTAAGCTACGGTACCGCGGGACCCAAAGAAGAGTGAAAAGAACAAAAGGGAAGCAACGGCTGTTGCCTGTTGCTGCAAGCGAGTGTAAGATTACTCAGTGTGTGTTTTAGACGAATTTAGTTATGTAACTTGGATCTTCAATGACTACAGAGTATTAAAAACTGCAGTTGTTGAATTGTCACTGGGGAAAAAAGCATGGTTGAGTCACCCATTATATGAAATTGAAGAGGTAAGTAAAGAATCTTTGAAGTCAAAAACTCAAAATGAATCGAATGGAATCGGGAATTATTGTCTGATTGCTTAGTCCTTGCTAAGTAGGAGACATAGAAAATACCTCTTCATATTGATATAAGTTGATGGGAGACATGGAAGTTGGTTAAAGAAATATGCTTGCAATGAAGGCAAAAAAATAAACTTGCGGGCAAGTCTTTTCCTGGTCTTTTAGCTAAAAAGTGAAACAAAGCAGCAGACTGGTGGGGCTTGAACTGGCCTATTCCTTTCAGCATTTCCCTATCATCCTTACAATTCGTACAAGAATATATTTGTAGAAAAACGAGAGTGACATAGTGGTAGATCATAACCTCACTTTCATCAGCAACAGTTGGCCATCCCCAGAAAAGACTGAAAGAATTACAATTTATTTCTTTGAACTGAGAAAAGCTGGAAAATTAAGTATATCTTCAATAATGCGATCTTGAAACATTTCACATCAATGCAATTTCTCTCTTTCTTCTCCTAAATAAAGCCAAGAAATGTCGTTATCATGCCACCAAAACTTTTTTGCATTGTTGCTTCCATAAGTTTTCCACTCAACTCTGTAACAATGCCTTGTTGATGTCATCTTCCTGCAGGGCATATATTTTCCAAGCCTTCATTCATGCCGTTGTGAAGCCAAAATACTAAGTCGGCTCCCACGCAGATGCATAGAAGTAGCAGAGTTTGATCAGCACTGTTATTTCTGCGCTGCCTATATTTTCCTTCCTGGATAACTCCTTTATTATACCATGTAAGCTGCAAGAAATCTGTTTTTTTTTTTTGGTATCACTAGAAGGATGTTCCATTGTACATACGGAAAGGATGTTCTCATCTGACTATCACATGGGGTTTATAAATTGCTTCAGACTATTCCTTTGTGAAACAAGAAGAAACATAAACGTTCGTCTATCTTATTATTGTTCCAGTGGTTGATTCTCCCCAGTCCCCACTGTGCTGTTATGTTATATCTTTGCTCATGTTGTTTGTAAATGACTGGCTGCAGATCTTTATTTCTGCTTGAAATTGAACTGCCGGCAGTTGACTTCGTGTGGCTTGTGTTTTTAATGCTCGAATATAGTATATAAAAAAGAGATGTTACAAAAAGGTATGAACTTGTTTCTGGCCGTCAGTTCAGTTGCTACGCTTTTGTGAAGTGTCAACAGAAGAGTCACCTGCACCCAGGGGACTTATCTCTCTGATGTTACAGAATGTAGGATATCCACACGCAGTTTCCACTCACATTATCCTTTTGTCTCTTCAACTTACACGTCACAATAACCTTTCCCAAAATCAGCAAGTATAACAGAGCTCCTGAAACTGCTCTCTTTCCTGAGCACCAAAATGCTGTCAGATATTCAGACCGCTACAGATAACCGCCCTGCCCGTAGCGTTGTGTAGCTAGTCCCGAAAATAGTTTGGCTCGTGCTGGTCGTGCCACTCCAAGACTCAAATCCGCAAAAAAGTGAAGGCTCCACTAAAGAAAAGTTCTAGTGATTAGGTCAAAAGATGTGGCCGTGGAAGCAGGAGGAAGCCCGCTCGAAGAAGTGATCGCCCCACCACAAGAAAGCTTTACGTGATCGTCAAGTACGGAGTACGTGCCCATATCGCCAACTGGTATCGCCGTCAAGCAACTGGCACCGACGCGCGCAAAAATAATACCCTAGACATCCCCAGCTTACGCTCAAATAAGCGGCGCAATAGGTAAACCTGCACAACACTGGCTGCAACTAGGGCAGCTGATTCGAAGAGTGCCTTGTGAATAGCCCTCCGGCTCATGCTCTCGTTTACTGCATCACAATATCAAAGGAACGCGTCTAACTTCTAGCAACAAAAATACACGCTTAGATGGTAGTGTCAATTTTGCACCAGAAGATTAATTAAGTCATGGAAAATAGTAGTAATCACCTAGTACTCCCTTGATGCAAAACAGTAGCACTAGCTTGTGTATAACAGGCTAAATTCAACAAGGAAGTTGCATGTTGGCTAGCTACAGCACTTTTTGAGGAGTTAATTTAATTATTATTGGCTACAACTCTGAACTAGTATTAGGGTTAATCGGGTACATGCCATCACAATTTTTAAAAATGTGAGATATGTCATCGTGGCCCACATGTCATTGAAATAGATAACCCCACCAACCCCCCCCCCCCCCCCCGGCACGTCATTGACACAACATTGGCATATTTGAACACTTACATAAGCAACTTATCAGTATTTACAAGAAAGCATAACAGAAGGGACGTACATATTGCTTGGCGGTCTGTTTGGGCCTTCAACCAGTGTTGTTCGAATTGAATGTTGTAAATTGCAGAATCCAGCTTCGCTATTTGTTCGAACAAAGGGGCAAAATGCTCTGTATGTTTCCACAAGAAATGAAACCCTTAATACGCTGCATATTTGTCAAGTTCAAGGAGATTATGGAAACTCAATTCATACCATCTTTGGCATTCTCGTCAAAATATGAAAAGTGACCAACATGTACATCAAAGTCTATAGTTTCATGATATGGTGACTTATTAGTGAAGCAGAAGCGATGGACACCTCTCTTCTGAACTATGAATTCGAACTTATCACTTTATCTCGCCACGAGAATCATGGATTTGATCGCCTTTAGGATCTTTAATCTGCGATGAATAAAGACTGAATCAGCACTGTAATTGGTGCTCCCACAGCAATCAATCTGAATGAATCACACTACTAAATGTTGTAAATAAATGAGTTAAAAAAGCATCGGCAAAGGGGTGCTACCACCATTTCATCATGAGATGTAGTCAAATTAGATTTACGTAGGCTAACGCAATGCTATCTACACAGTAAGAGGGAGCCAAATTTGATTTACACAGGCTAACACGTAACTGATACTGCTGACACAGAATTGAAGATTGGTCTTTTAAATTCATTCTGTGCGTATCTTCTTTTTAATGATTTAATCTGGTGTTTCAACTTTCTTAGAGGAAATTCAATGGTTCAATTATCAAACAAGAAAACACTAAGGCCTGCTCCTCACAGCGGAAGCGCGCAACAAATTCGACTGAAAAAGAGTTGAGTGAGAGGTCATACCACAATATCCACGCCATCTTCAGTGTAATGCCACGGGGTGTCCGCCTTGATGACAACGAAGGACACATGAACCGTATCGCCTTCGTAATCGACGTTATGCGAGAAGCACTCCTCCCTGTCGATCACGAATCGGATAGCCGCGGCATTGCGCAGGAGAGACATGAGGCACAGGACCAAGAACGCCCCCAGTGCAATACTCCTCAGGCCACCCATCGTATCGCTGCCACCCAGACACACATAGCAATGAACAATCAGAGACCTCTGAGATCAGAATTCAGGCACTAAAGAACCATTCCCACTAAATGGAGGTGCGGGTCTCACGAAATGACGAAATCACACTGAGTGTCCATGGAAAGATTCTGCAGAACTGACAGAACGACACTTCGCTTACCAAGCGAAGGAGATCAGGACGGAGGACGCTGGCGACGCCTACGGCTACGGGTGGAGGAAAGGTGGTGCAGCTGCGGCGCGGGGAAGCCTGGATCTGGACGGAGGTGTGTTCGGAGCTGGCCTTGGACAGAGTGGGAGTCGGGCGATCTTCTTCTCCCGCCTCCTTCGCGGAGTTTGTGCGCGAGATCGGGAAGCCAGCGGGTTTGCTTGATGCCTCCGTGGCGGGATTACATCAGAGAGCAGGAGACCTTGTCTTTTCGTTGGGTTAACGGCTTTGCTATTGCCTTTGGGACGACCTACGCCTGCGGGTCACGTGCATTTCGAATCCTGGCCCCCCAGTCAGACGAGTAATAACGCAAGTTAAGTTGCCATCGGCCAAGCCCATAAACAACTGCTGCATAACGTCTGTTACATATTCCGATTGCTCATGCCCAGTTGAGTAGTGGAACCAGGAAAGACTTATGTTAAGAACCATTAAGATCAATGTTAAAGAGAGGCCAATCTCGTATGTATTCTTAAGGAGAGAAATACAATATAATTGTTATGCTGCAATAAGACGAATAAGTTACTTCAACATTGTAGAGTTCCGCCAAACGAGCTTCTCGACGTTTTCGCAAACAAAATCCGCCAGTGCTCCACAAGATGGAACTTGCAGCATAAACACATGAATTCTTGTCTTGCAAAGTTTCTAGACAGGGTCTGGTGAACAAAATATGTGAAACTAGAATCAGAAAACGACAATAGGAGGGCACATTGCTCATCATTAGTACTTCCCATCGAAACAAAGGAAGCTATAGATTTCATTCAACTGAGGCTAACTTAGGTCATCCGCTGCGCAGCCTCCTTGGCGAGCAGCTTTTCCCTGGCCCTGGTCTTGGCCTGCGACTTGGAGCCCATGATGCCGCCTCCCCACTTCTTCCTCACTTCATCGTACTTGTCGTTGAAGTTTGCCTGAAGAAAACGTGTTGCTAAGTGAGCAAATGAACAAAAGGAGCAAACGATAAATAACTGGATGTCAAGATTTAATTGATACCTTAATTGCCTCCAAGATCTTGCTGAACTCAAGTTTGTCCTCATTCTTGACAGTGGTCAGGCACAGAACAGATGCAGTCTTCTTGTGAACAATCTACATGCAAATAAGGAATGAATTATTTTCATTTAGCATCAAAAGAACTAGCAAGTTTGAAACAGTGGCATCTGGCAAAAAACATACCGAACCAAGGCGAGCCTTTCCTTTAACAATGCAGTAAGGGACCTCCATCTTCCTGCAAAGGGCTGGAAGCCACACAACCAACTCAATCGGATCGACATCATGAGCGATGACAACAAGCTGGGCCTTGCTCTGGAAAACAAAATTCAGATAGCATCAGTGCTTGTAGCCATGGACATAATACCCCTTGATAACCAACTGATTCACTGAAAGGAAAAAGTTACCTGCTCAATGAGGTAAGTTACATGGTTAAGGCCATACTTCACAACAATAGGTTTCTTAGCCTCAACAGTTTTCCCTTCATTCTCAGCCTGAGCCCTCTTCAAAAGCCTCTCCTTCTTGGCAGCCTTATCCTCAGGGCGGTACTTGAGAAGCATCCTAAATAGGTTGGTTGCTGTAAAATTGAGTTTACATTAGAAATTTTAAGCTCTATTTTATTATTTTTTTGCAGAAACTAAATAGGTAGCTCATATAGAACATAGATCGAACATCAAGGTCTATAACCAGGTTTTTATAAACCAAGTATGTTACGAGCATGTAGCCACATAATACTAAACACATTCATCCTCTACTGACTGCATCTTTCGTATTTTGTTATGAACCTACAACTGGGTTATGTGACATGTACTCTGTCAAACTTGCAAGGATAATACTACTACAGCATACACACCAACATTATGGAGTTAACGTGAAAAATGGAAGTATGGAACACTAATGAAGATAGAAATTAACTGGCAGCTAACAACGTTAATCACGTGTGCCAATATCGACCAATGGTTAAATGCACTCCCAAACCAGTTTGTGAATACATTGTGCAAATGCTACGATAGCATTGGTCCATTTAACTATCATAGCGAACTAAGGCAATCGTTCAATGCTTCATCACAGGCGGCGGTGACGGACATACCGAGGTTCTTGTCGAGGGTACGGGTGAACTGGTTAAGCGCCGGCGGCACCTTGAGGCGCTGCTTGAGAATACGGCGCTGGCGCTGGATGCGCACGACCTTGGGCCACTTCACGAACCGGTGCAGGTCCTTCTTGGGCGGCAGCGCGCCGCCGATGCCAAACTGCTTCGGCCTCTTCTCGAACAGCGGGTTCGTTACCTTCTCCTGCAACCGGGCAAAGCCAACCCAGTCAAACAACGCACTCTAACCATAGCATCTCGCAATGGCCAAAGAGGAACACTATAAGATACATGGCACTTACTGGCTTCTTCTTCGCCGGTACTGGCGCCCTGCCACCTCGCTTCGGGGCCTGCAGATTTGGTAATCGAATTACTTAGCGCATTACATATAAATCGTAAACAAATGAACTGGCCAGTGACTAGAAAAATTAGCTGCCATACTAAAGCTACAAGGACCTAAAGCTAGCGCTCTTCCAAGATCCATAAAACCAGATTGAAAGAACACCGAATAACTCACGAGAAGTTCAGGAATTTTCAGAGAGTGGAGATTGAAAGGGTTCTAATCGACAGGCACAAGCTGTTAATCGGCAGCGAGACCGCACGTACCATTTTGCCGCAGGGAGGGGGTGCTTGGTGTTCCGAACGGGCGAGGACGGCGAGGCGGGGGGCGGAGGCGGCGAGTGGCGCTCGGAAACAGACAGGTCCTTTAATAAAGGAAGCTGGAGGGACACGTGGACAATTTATAGGCGTCGGATGCATTGTCAGCTAGGGTTCCAGGTGATCTGGGCCGTCCGGGATTAGGGTTTAGGCGGAGGTTGCAGCCGAGGGAGATCCGAATGGGTCGAATGGGCTGGGCCGATTGTCAGGTGGTTTGTTCATAGTCGTAGTTCAAGCCCATTTTCTTTGGTGACCATGGCAACACCAGATTACCAGAACGAGGTCGTCTTCCGCTCTGAACGGCCCTCCCTGCACCGTCTGCTGTTCAACTGTAGAGCCGACGGTGAACTCTGGAGCTGCCGCGTGCCTCGTGCAGTGATGCGGATGCGCATGTCTTTGAAGCATGGTGTTATTTGTTCTCACCATCGAAAGTGGAAGACGATGATGCATAGAACCGCGATCAATGTCAAGAACCCACGAACTACAGCGAAAGTGGGAGGCACAGGCACTAACCACATTTTCTCGCGGCCGGCATCCACGTAATTTGCGCACGATCAGAGTCAGTAATCAGCCAGTCAGCATACACAAAGAGGCAGCTCGGAGGCGATTGCCAAGAGCACGCCATGCTATGGAAGACGATCGATGATGCTGCGATCGGCTGACGAGGAATGACCGGCCGGAGGCGAGTTGCCGCTGCCGCCTGCCGGTACGAGGTGCTCCTGCCGAGTCCGCAGCTCGCCACGGCGGCCGCCTTGTCCTCCTCGATCTGCTCCAGCACCCGCACGAACTCGTCGGCGCCGCACGGCAGCGCGAGCGGGCCCGCGGCCGCGTACCCGAACGCCTCCTCGGCCTCCTCCAGCAGCGTCCGGAACAGCGGGTGGTTCACGCACTCGGTCCGAACACGAAGCGCTGGCGTCCCTCGCCGATGTATACCGTCAAGCGGCCCTCCGGCGCCGGCTTCATGCGACCGCTCCGGCTCCGGTCCAGGGTCTTCATGATCAGCCTCAGTTTCTTCCCTTTCTCCATGACCATGGCCCCAGCTTATTCTTCAGAGATTTACACAAAGTTGCACAGAGTGTTTGGAGCCAAAATCAGGCAGAGGGCAAGAAACTGAGCGAGAGGGTGGTGTTTATATAGAGGATGCAGAATGAATCGAAGTAAAGGGTTTATGACGTGTGGAGCCCACCATACTCGTTGACAGTGGCCTATTAGGTGTTAAGTTTAAGCTAGTGGCATTATTGCACTCCTGGAATCTTCAAGTTTTCTTAGAAAATTCATCGTTCCTTAGTTTTCTTAGAAAATTCATCGTTCCTTAGTGTTTTTTTTCTTACCCAAAGGAAAGAAAGTTTCCTACGATAGATTTGAAAATCATAAGGCAAAATTTTCTTTCTCTAGTACTTTGCTGTGTTCCTAGAAAATCAAAGTTTTTCCCTAGCAAGCAGGTAAATTCCCTAGGGAAACCAGCGGCGCGGACCTTTTTCGAAATTTTCTTTCCTCTCTCTCTTCTTAAATCTCTCGCTGCCAGCCTCTCGCCATCTCTTCGTGACTTGGCTTCTCTCTCTCTCACCGACGCTTTCTCGCTGGGATGCGGCAAGCCAGCGACAGCAGCGGCTGGGGCGACTGGCGAGCGACGGCAGTGCAGGGCGACCAGGGCGCGCGGCTTCTGCGACGGGCGGCGGCGCGCCAAGCTGGCGGGCGAG
>BCLH01000055.1:344374-363533 GCA_001602315.1 Zoysia pacifica
GGGCGGCGGCCGCGGTGATGGCAGCGCCGAGCGAGCAGGTCGACGACGAGGCAAGCAGGCCAGTGACGCGTGCGGTGGCCGGCGTCGCGACAGCAGGCGGCGCGACGCCAACAGCAGGGTAGCGGCGCGACGTTGGCCTAGCAGCAAAGTGGCGAACGCCGTGGCAGAAGAATGGCCGGCGGCGACGTGCGCGGCTGGGTCAGAATGGTGACCGGCAACCGGCAAAGCTTTTTTTTTAACTGGCCCGACCTGATTTTCCTACGACTCCTGTTTACTAGGGAAAGCTACTTTTCCCTACGGTTTTCAGCCAAATCCGCAAGGCACCATTTATTTCCCGTCGAACATTTCCTTAGAAAACATTCTCTAAAGGCATTTTGTAGGAAAAACTTTCCATAGGGTTTTTTTTACTTTCACTAGTGTTTTCTTTTCTAGGGAAAATGGTAGATTCTAGTAGTGTTCTTTTATTTTTTATCATCAGTATTCAGGATTAGATAAGTTCTCTAGTTTTCACTCACAATTATTGCGTATAAAGAATTGTGCACTTGTATTACAAGCATATTGTAGTAAAATTGTTAGGCTACGGTTTGGCAGATCCAGTGGGTTAACAACATCTGAAAATTGCAGGAGCCAGGAATAATCCATCTGATCCATGCATGCGTTACATCATGCTTGGCCGGCCTGAGGGGCCAGTTAATGGCGTCATGGCAATAATGCATTTGATTAAGCTTCAAGTCCTCCCTGACCCCTCATGGATGATGCTCTTGGTTTGGGAGAGGTGTCAAACTCCCCAATCACAAGGGTTGTTTAGCTTGACAACGATCCATGTAACGTCAGCTCCTTACAGGACTTGTTCGTGGGGTTCAGTCTTCATACGAGTCAGGCGCACATCAAAGTCTGACACTTGGAACAAGAATCAGCCATGGTTATAGCATCCTTCAGTATGAAGCAGGGCTTCATAATTTCATATGCACCTGTGTGTTGATTGCCATGTATTCGTGTTATCGAACTCGGAATTTTTAACCACATTTTCCAATTTCCCCGGAAAAAGATTCAATGAGTGTGATGGCATTCGAGTCTACGAGAAGAGATAAAGCAACAATCCTGATAAACCCGTTTTTAGAACACATGATTGTAAAAACGTAGGAATGAAAAAAAGTGTCTTCTTTAGAAGACAAGAATTTTTTCTGATTTTTTGTTTTTCAGTGAAATTAAATTGATTTATGTGAAATTCTTATGACATTCTTGCGAAAATCTTACGTTCCTACATGAATTGAAAACGAAGGAATACTTTCAACGTAACCCCGCACATTGCACAAGGATTTCTTGGTACGGTGATGAAACATTTTTTGTAGTTATCTACTGCCTCCAGTTCATATATTCCATTGAAGAATCTCCAGCAGCCACAGTTTTGCTATGAGCTCCGGATTGGTTAGACAGGTTCTGAACGTGCCGGATGGCCGTTTACACCTTGTTCATGTTGAGCACGGGTCATGGATCATCAATTTCGTTCACAATTTTGCTTACTAGCAGAGGGGAAAGGTGGATACATTTGCTCTTTTTTTTTTTGTAGCGGGATTTCACTGGGCGGACAACACCAATCGACATTATTGTTTCTACAGACTATCACATGAATATGTTCATGAGCTCAATGAACTCCATGGCTTGGCTTACACACCATCACTGGCAGCACTTACATCTTACAGGCATGAGCATAACCAAACATCAGACGACCTCTCTCAGACCCTCCAGTCTTGGCAAGAACACTAAAATCTCATATCTTGACAAGCTTCTTCTAAATATGGTTCAAAAGGCTAAGGCGGAGATGCCGCTTCTTGGGCGGGCGGGAAACGATAGAACGGCGGTGGCGAGGACGCTGGCACCGGCTCGTAGAGCGGAAACGGCAGGAACGGCGGTCGAAGGAATGGTACCAGCCAATGAGGAACGGGGAACGGCCATGGGAACGACACCGTCCCACCGGCGCCGCCCGGCGCGGGGAACGGCGGCCAGAAGAGGGGCAAGAAAGGCCAGAAGAAGAGCGACGAGCCGAACGCGTCCCCGGCGCCGCCGCGGCAGAGGACGCCGTCCCGCTTGGCCGGACGGAAGTTGAGCGCGTTGAGGTTGAGGAAGCAGGCGTTGGTGGCGCGGGAGCGCAGCGCGACGTGCTGCGTGGAGCCCCTCATGCCCGGGACGTTGCAGGCGGCGGAGGAGCTCCGGACGAGCGTGGCGCGGCACGCCGACCGGAGCTCGTGGCCCTCGCGGCACTCGAAGCCGTCGACGGGGGGCACGTCAAGCTTGTACACGCCGTTCTGGTCCGTGGTGCGCTCCGCCTCCAGGGAGAGCTCCTCCGACGTCGTCGAGTTCACCTTGAAGTTGCACTGGATTAGAACCCTGGCTCCTGCATGCCGAGCGTCCACGTTAGTGACATCAACATTATTTGAGCTACACCTAACTATATCAGCGTAAATATCTATATGATTCTTACTCTGAATATGAGCTGAGTTTCAGTTAAATGTGTCTACCAGTGCAATAGGTTGCAGATTATTCACAACTCGCATAGCAAAAGTTACTGAAAATATGACCTGGGTCCTAGTTACTGAAAAATTCACAACTTGCATAGCAAAAGTTACTGAAAATTTCTGAATTACGAAAGTCCTACTTCAGAGGAAACCCAGATTATTCAGTCCCATTACACTTTGTAGCACTATTAGCTTCTAAATTTATAGGATAAAGAAACAGAGGAGCACGTGCAGCTCAAATAATTGAAGTAAACACGCAATGAATAGCTATAATTGTCAAGAAGCAAACACAAAAAAATATGCCCTGAGTCCTATTCTTTTGACCAAATTAAGCCCTGATCTTTTTATTATTTTTTAAATAAAGTCCTACTCGTGAATCACAACACTGAAAAGATGTTCTACCGCTCAATAGTTTTGCAATTGAATTCAATGAACTGTTTTTGATATATGTATGCCAAGCTTTGGTGGGCCTCAGAGAAAAATTTCAGTTTAGGGACACCCAGTCCAGGAGTCGAAGCTGACAGAAATCAGCCAAACCAAGAACGTCACATATGTATCTCTATATATGTAACAAACTTCGTTCCCTTATCTAAAAATTGTAAACTACTAGTAACAAATGCATGCAAAATGTCGATTACCTCCTCAGTCCCTATCAATTGAAACCTTCTATTGAAAATGCTTAGAACTAAAGAGCACCGTGACTATGAGAATTACCGTTTATGCCTAACCACTTTTCAGTGACATTTGAAAGGGTAAAACTAAGCAAAACTAAGGGGATAGGGGGAGGGAACTTCAATGGCAATAGTGGAAATATCTGAAATGTATCATTGTTGATTCAGCAGGAAAAACTTCAACGGCAATGCGAAACTATGACTACAGCTAGCATTTCCACTGACCTTTGAGGAAATAATTATGCTTGGAGAAGGTATTGTTGGAGCAGGGGTCACAGTAAACAGAGCCAACGACAGTGATGCTGTTGGACACGGACTTGGCTTCCGTGCCACCAAGCATCAGCAGCGTCAGGGCCAAGAACGCTGCAACGGGAGCCGCCATCAAGCCTCTCGCCATCGCGGTCATGATCTCAGCTTCAGCAATCTCGGGAGGGAGTCGGCAATGGAGATCAGGCTGGCGACAGAGGTGGAGAGAACGGGATCGGGGTGAGGAGGAAGCTTACATGCAACAGAACAAACGCATGTGAATCGGGCTTGGACTGGCGTGGGGACACGGAGGAGGTAGTCAAGGACTGGTCTCTGGTGATGCGTGGTCTCATCTTTTCCTTTTTCTGACTTGTGAAGGGTGAAATGGTGCATGTGATTTGGTTTCTGGGGCCTCGCAGGATTCTCCAATATGCTATTTTAGAATCGTAATTCGTACCGCTTCGTCCAGTGCAAGAACACTAGACGGACTGCTCTTTTCACTTGAGGTTGCTTGTTCAAGCTCAAAGATTGGAGAGGTAAAATGTTGTTAGGAGCACAGAAGCTTTTTTGACCTAAAAATATCTTTTACCGCTACCCGTCAAATATTTAGATCATACGAATACATAGCCCTGTAGCCCTCAGACCATTAGACAATTAGCAGGTGATTCTCGGGAATCTTCCCTTCCGCCTACGCGGAGGGAACCCTTGCTCCGCACACCTCTCTGGGCCGCAAGGGGCCGCGCCTGTTCTTCCTCCTTCTCACCGGCAAGTGGCGGCAAGACGGCGAGCGGCAGAGCCATGTTCGACAGAGAATCTTTTATTGCGCGTGGATTTCTACCCAACTCTTCCTTCTCCTCTGCCTCTGACCATAAAAATCAGCGGCAAGGTTGAAAAGGCGGTGGGCCACGGGTGGCGGTGAGGCGGCAAGATGGCGATTCCCCATCGACCGCGGGTGGTGGTCGCCGACGGAGGGTCAGGTTAGGACGAGACGTCACGTTATGACAATTTAGCCGGCGGTGGTCGTGGGCAGCAGCGGAGGCGACGAGGACGTCGCATCCACGGTCGAGGGTAGCGAAGGCGGAGCCAGGGCAAGGTGGAGGCGGCGGGGGTGAGCAAGAAAGAGGCGGCGCGGCGAAATGGAGGTGGAGGGCGCAAATTCGGCCCGGAGTGGCCCATTTCGGGCATGGGGAGGTAGCTTTTTTTCCGCCGTACGCGGAAGCTAATCGCACCGGAGATTCTTCGAGTCAAAACCTGCAAGTTGGGGAGCCTGCGGATGGGCCTAACTGTCTGTTGGTTTGGACCATAGTCCGTAATAGGCCTAACAAATGATTTGGGCGGAGTTCACCACGACCCTCAGGCTGCATGCGTGGATCAGCAATTCAGCATACCATGCAGCACCCATACAGCCATACTGGGTGTTAATATAACATGGCACCAGGTCAACTCAAACATGATAATTGATGGTGCGCACAAGTATCCGTTCACAAAGTAAGTTGTTTATGACAACATTTTGATCAAATATTAGAAATATAAATTGCAAATAAATTATAATTTATTATATTTGAGAAAATAAAAATTATATAATTAAATTTGTCTTAAAAAGTATTTTTCATTAAAAATATAAATATATTATTTCTAATAAATATTTTAATAAAAAATAAAAGTAAACATTATATTTTAAAAACTGTATCATTATTCAAAATAACTTCCTTTGTGAACGGGAGTAAAACTGAGCCTCGGAAACATTGTCCTAGAGAGAGAAACTTTGGATCTCAGTAAATACTGATCCTCCATGCGGCCCCTCTTGAAAGGTGTATTTTCGATTTTGAATTAACTTCATTACGACCTTCATAACAGAGCAGTCTTTCGAATAAACTCCCAGGCACAACAGAATCAGGTGGAACGCACGGGTTCCATATGCATTTCATATGAAACAGTTGAAATATCACAAAAAAAAATACAAAACAAAACAATAAGGTAAAAGAAGATACGACAAGCGAGAATAGAAGTTAGATTCAAGCTGAAAGTACGAAGACCAATCACAACCTTTCTTACAGACCTTCAATAATATATACAGATAAGATTACCAAACCACTAGGGAGCTGAGCTCTTCTGTTATTTTTGCTTAGAACACCAAACAGGAAGGGCATCAGCACTGAAGCGCTTACAGGTGGAAACAACAGAGATGCAAGTAAGAAAGCACAAATGTATATCCTAGGTGAAAGTGCAAGCGCAGTGTACACAAGGTTGCTTCTTAACTGCTGGTACCCAACATTCCCGATTCGCAGAGTCATCAGGAGGTGCCATTTGCTAGTGAGTTCCACTGGTAGTGCCATGGACACTGCTAATGGACCCCCAATGAGATTCTCCAGTTCCCATCTGTACGGCCATGCTGTCCATTGATTCTGAGGTCCCACTTCTGTGACCCCAACTTGATCGCCTCGAATGCATGCCCGCCCTACCTTCCATAAACTCTGGGGTTTCTCTGCTCATATCTGGGGATGCGTGGGTTATTCTTCCTTCTTTCTCATCTAGCAAGCCCCCCAAACCAACTTCCAAGTCTCTGATGTCAGCCGCTGATCGAGGTTCATCCCATGATATTGGTTTTCTACCCAGTTCAAAATCTCCAATAGGTTTGCCCATGTTCGGACTCATGAAACCCCTTGCTGGTGCACGAGCTTGCTGTAAGCCTTGATCTACTGGAACCCTAGCTCGGAAGTTGTTCTTTGAAGGAGGGACTGCAGTGCAGAACATCACCAGAAAGTTGTTCACGATTCCTCTGTTGTAAGGATTGGCTCGCTGATCATAACGATACCTGAAGTTCTCATAGGTTGTCTGCAAAGAGAGGGAAAGGTGATTACCAAGTATACCACCATGCTTAAAACCATATTACAAAGCTGGATGGTACCCCAACCTGGTTCGTGCTCATCAGGTAGAAATGGAACACAGACAGACCACCCACAAACCACACACATATGAAGCAGTAGATGATCAGAACGATTGATGCTGGAGTCTTCAGCATGGCCTTCCAAATTGATGAATGTTCTGCATCTCTGATTTTGATTATGTATATCCAGCAGAAGCCAAATACATAGAGGCAGAGTAATGTCGTTGAGAATACAAACATATAGAAGAAACGATAATTGCGCTGCAGCAGAGAATAAACTATTGTCAGCCCTGAACAAGGAAATTGTTGTTAAGGTCTTAGAGAAGCACCCACGATGCCTCAAAATAACTATACTGTATACCATAGTAAACTACGTCATGCATTATGATACTTACCAATCCTATGCATTGCCCAACCCATGGACAGTGGTGATCAAAACGCTCCACACAGTTATTACAGATAGAACAGTGTGAACATCGAGGTGGGCGGTACAGCATGCACGTATCACAGTACTTGACCTTCACAATTACTCCATTTACAATGACATCCTTCGTCCGTGGCAAACGCAACTGTTGTGGGGTCTGACCATTTCCATCGTTCATGTCAATGGCTTCAGGTTCAGGAGGATGGGTGTTACGAGGCACTATACCAGGATCTCTCCCAGAGGTTAGAAGCAGTAGCGTCAGATCCTGGAAAACAAAAAGGACAAGGTTCAGTGAAAGAAATAAGTATAACAAGTACACTTTCATGTCAACAGAATAATTCTCTCACGATGCACACAAAACAAAAAAAAAAAGGCTATTGAACTAAATAGTGGCAACAATGGAAAGTCAGAAGAAGTATTTACTTTGAAGCTTTGCAATCACAGTTAAGTATCCAGTTTATACCAAGCACACATTGGCCCTGTTTGGGAACGATTCTCTCAGCACTCTTAAATTTTAATCTAAGCAAAGATTTTCTCGCTTTTCACTTTTTGTAGTTCAAATATAAGCGAGGCGTTTGGTGGGATTATCACTTATTTTGACTGATAAACCGCTTATAAGCGGAACCAAACAGGGCCATTATATTTCTAGGCCAATATTCAATCAGTGCACTACTTGAAAATTTTGGACAAAAAAAATATTATCAACGAAAAATGACCTAATAACATTTCATCAACAAACTAAAGCAGAAAGCTGAAATCATCCCAGGTAACACAATATGCTCCAGTCTGTTACCACACTTCCTATTTTTCCATTATCTTCAGTTATCATGTTTTTATGCAAGAGAGCAGGGCTTAACTGCCAACATGCACTAACCAACCAGAAAAGCTGGCTAAGAATGCCTTAAAATAGTTCACAAATAAAAAGTACAGTACTTACATATATTGTGAAGACAATCACAACCACCATAACTGAAATTCCCCAATGATCAGGAAAGTCGTTAATAAGATGTCTAGCCACAAATATACAGAAGACCATCACTGGTGCAAGAATGAGGAATACAGTGAGAAACAAGGACCTCACATCAGGTCCAAATATGAAACGGCCTTGCAACAAGAACTCCTGCAAAGAAAATCAAAGCTTCTATCAACATAACAACAACAACAACAATATCAGCAAGTGGTGGTAAGTTTACCAGAGAACCACCTAAAATAAATGGTGGCCTTTAGTACACATGTCAGAGTATGATTAATTATGTTCAGGAGGTGGTGAATAGAAACTGTTTCTGTTTAGTAAGGTATGTTACTATGATGTAAAGCATATATAGATGCCACTTAATATAGATGAATAAAATGCTCCCAAGTTGCCCATAGATGGATGCAGTTATCTTTATAGGCCAATATCATCAATCCTGTAATGAGTTAACCAAAATGGTAGACTAACACAACTCCAGTTGGAGTAGGTTGCAATCCCACTCAGACTAATAATTTCCCAACGAACCTGTCCCAGATGCTATAAATATAGATATCTTCTGCGAAACCACTTATAAAAAATATATTAAATTGGAAAATGCATCTGTTTATACACAAATTAGTACCTACCACCGATCCATGTTTCATATTTCAACTCATATGAGTCAACAGCTAGACACTTAGAGCAACTAAAATATTATAATCACAAAAACTAGTATTTCTTGCCAAAATTGATCAATATACTACAGAGTACATATGTAAAAGGCAATCGTTTGTGTCAAATATTTTTTGAGTTATGTTCAAGAAGAAGAATGTGTTAACTCTCTTAATCTCAGTTAGCATTTTATTATTAAATCCAAAACAGAGTAACAGCTTTGAAAATTTCAAGATTTCAACCTGGATAACTTTTGCCTCTACTCAAAGTAGTAACACCTTGCAATGATGGAACCATGTTGATGTACAGCAGTACTGTTATGTTGCTTCATCTAAAACGATACTGTACAACACAACAAGCCTATATGTCAGGGATATACTGGGAAATAAGGCTGCACTGATTTTATGATTTCCGAGTCTATCAACAATCTAGACAAGCACAGCTCAGCTACTCGTGCGATAGAAACAATATTCCAGGGTCCAGCACAATTAGAGTAACCACCAGTGTAGAACCGCATCAGGGAGCATACATCGCCTCGCAAAACCCTTGCTAATCGCCGTACGCGCCAGATCCAGATCCACTATTCATCAACACACTACAATCCAAAATAAGAAAGCTAGATAAAGTGAGGGAGAACAAGCGCTTACGTTGCTTCCCCGCCAGACTTGGTAAACCCTAGGCTGCTCGCCGGCGGCGCCGTCTCCCCCGCCGCCGCGGGACGGCGGCACGTACATCTCCGAATGCCCTCCTAGCCCCCCAACTTTAGCCTACACAGCCACCACCTCCGCCAACTCCTCAGCACAGACCGCGGGATCTCCGGTCAGAGCACGCCCGCCGCCGCCCGGAGCGGCACCTCCAGCGGCGAGAGGACGGGTGGAACCAACGAGCAAAAGGTGCTCTGTGGCGGCGGCCGCCGATGCGGAACCGCGGAATGGGTCGAATGTCGAAGCGAAACGGGGAGGGTGGGTGGTGATGGCCTGATGTGACGAACCGGGGTAAGTCTTCCTCGAGCACGGGCCGGAGGAATGCCGCTGCAGGGTACACTTCGGTGTACGCCTAGCAGCGGGTGAGGTGATACCGTGTCGGCAGCTGTGCGCCCAGAAAATTCAAGTGGCAGTGTCGAGCCTACATGGCAGAGACTGAGGCTTCAGTGGGGTCGCGGTCGCGTTCGTTAACGGGTGAAGTTGTAAAACATTTTTATTTATTTTGTGAGATGAGAGGAGAGGATATTCCGGGAGCGCTGGGATGGAATGCGGAGGATTGTTAGCTGCCGGAGACTCTGGCTGTGCCGGTAGTAGGAGCAGCCGAGTAAGTGAACGGCGGAGCGCCCGGGAATGGGTCAACCTTTTGACCGGGATTAGCAGCTAATCTAGTTAGTATACTGTACTACTCCACAAGAATTAGTACCAATATACTCTCCACATTTTATATATGAAATTTATAAAAAAAATTAATAAAATAAATAATCAAAGTTAAATTTAAACAGCAACGACGACATCAATTAAAAACAGAGAGTAAACACTAAGCCCTCGTGAAAAAAAAGAGAGCTTTGAATGTACTTTCTGCATATTTTTGCATATGACGGAAGGAACATATTTAAATGGTAGATTAAAAGCATAGAGAAGAAAGTCAAATTTAGTGCTCCCTCTATCTCAAATTATAACCCTTCAAGTTTTTACAAATTATAAATCATTCTCATGTTTTGAGACATATTTTTCTCTTTTCAATATATCTTCATTCTATCTCTCTGCTCATCGTTTTCAAAAAACAATCCATATTTTTTATTTTTTTAATTTTAGTATATAACTTCAAAACCACTTACTATAAAACAAAACAAAGAGAGTACATGGATATTATTAAGAAAATTAAAGTTATTCAGATAGTCACACTAGTACTACTTGTCAACAAATATTTTTTTATGAAGCACTCATTGACAAACGCCGCTATTTTGCGGTTGCCGGCAACATCTACGAAGACACTGATGTTTAACCAGAACAGTTCCTTTGAGATTTCCGATTCAACGAGTTGATTTGGTAGTTGAACAGACAAAAGTTTGAAATGAATATTGTTTTTCTGTGCCACAGATTTTTTAAATTGTGTTTGTTTCACTAACACAACTGCGACAAAACCACACTTTTATGGCACTCTATCCTACATGTTATATTTTCATTTTGTTGCTAATTTTATCACATTTGTGGCTAGAATTTTGCTACCATACCTTTTTTAGCCGGTTACACTTGATTAATCTTAGATGTGATAAGGTTAAGACACCACTCAAACAGGCCTCTACTCTTTCTCATCAATGACTTTTAGTTCCCGTTTGAAATGTCGAAGTTTTCTGTTTCTTTATATATATTTTTTAAATTTAATTGATGCTTATGAAATTTTTGCGTTTCAAATAAGATCATACACATTTTTTTTAAACACGCACACTTCATCATCATATTCATAATCACCATCTTATCTTCCAGCTATCCAATGTAACCTCGGAGCTAATTTCCTGTCCATTCATCTCTGGATGCAGTCTAGGAAACGGACCCAAGCATTCATTAGGCGATGTCGGTGGTCAGATGATTACGCGTGATTAATTAGTAGGCCTCCAATCGTTGCTTGGACATGGTTCCAAGTTTTAACATGATAACAGGTGGAACATCCCCGTGCATGTGTTTGTTCTCTCGTTCGTGACGGGGAACATGCAGTGCGATGCGTTTGTCACGCACCTCTTAAAGTTGCCGGCGATTACCCGCCGGGCCTGAATTTGCAAGTAGAAAAGAATTACAAGGGAAAACCAGCACTTGCTTTTGCTAGTCCCCGACCGAGCAAAAATGGACCCGAGGCCTTTGAGGCAACGAAGCGGAGGTTTGCCGGCAGCGGTCGATCTTTGGCCGTGCACTCGCAAGGGGCGATGCGACGGAGAAGAGCGAGCACATGCATGTGGCGGTGGCGGTGGTGGATACAGGAGTGGAGCGGGCGGGGAGGCTCTGACCGGCTCTGGGTAAGCGTGATCGATCAAGCAAGCTTACAAATCACCATAAATGCGTCATTAATACAAGAAGGTGTCTGTGCCCATCAAGCCCCAGCCAACCCCGTCGCCCCTCCTCGCTCCTCTCTTTCTCCAGAGAGAAGCAGATACAAGTAGAGAGAGACCACTAAACGCTCGAGAGAACAGTACAGAGCTCTACTCCGCCCCTTGGCATCCATCCACCCTTCTTCCTCCTCTCCCTGCTCAAGCATGAGCCGCCATGACGGGCGCCATGATCCCGTGAGCGACGAGAAGAGGAGATCGATCAGCAGGGGATAGGTAGCTAGTGTTGTGGAGGAGGAGCGCCGCCGGTACCCGCAGGGATGTACAAGAACCAGCTGCAGGAGCTGGCGCAGAGGAGTTGCTTCACCCTGCCGTCGTACGTGTGCACGCGCGAGGGCCCCGACCACGCGCCGCGCTTCCGGGCCGCTGTCACCTTCAACGGCGAGACCTTCGAGGGCCCCAGCGGATGCACCACGCTCCGCCAGGCCGAGCACGCCGCCGCCGAGGTCGCCCTCGCCAGCCTCGCGCTGCGCGGGCCCTCCACCTCCCTCGCCGCCCGGGTCCTCGTAAGTCGTCGTCAGCTCCGTCCTCGTGGTCTGCTGCTTGCGGCGTTCCGTGGTCGTGATGATGTGATCTTGTTTTGTTGCGTACAGGATGAGACGGGGGTGTACAAGAACCTGCTGCAGGAGACGGCGCACCGGGCGGGGCTGAAGCTGCCGGCGTACACCACGGTAAGGTCGGGTCCGGGACACTCGCCGGTGTTCTCGTCCACCGTCGAGCTCGCGGCGATGAGTTTCGCTGGGGAACCCGCCAGGACCAAGAAGCAGGCCGAGAAGAACGCTGCCATGGCCGCCTGGTCCTCCCTCAAGCAGAGTAAGGAGTCAACCCCAGAGGCCACCTAAATTCTGTGTTTCCAATAGCAGATCTTCACGACTCACACTGAACAAAACGCTGCCATTCTCGCAGTGCCGGAGGCGCGCAAGGATCCTGTTGGTTCCGGCACCGGCGTCGAGGAGCAGGAGCACGTGATCGTCGCCAGAGTGCTCGCCGCGCTCAAGTCGCGAGACGACGAAGGCAAGCTAGCGCATTCTACCAAGCACTGCGGCACCAGCGCTTCTCCCTCCGCTCTTCCGAAACCGCCGCTGTACAGACACCAATGGCGTCCTAGGAAGAGCCCTGCTCCGCCTTCGAGGACGGCGGCCCTGCACCCGCTTGCCGGCCCCAAGATACTGCCTCCCCTGCACCAGCTGCATCAACCAGCGTCGAGCTCCAGGGACGCCGCGGCGGCCGAGCTGGTGCGGCTGATGGAGAGGGCCATGGTAATGAACAACAGGGCTGACGCAATACCGCCGTCGCCGTGCTACTACGCTCCTGCCTCGGCGTCATATCACTACGGCGGCGCGTCGAGATCCTTCGCCACTGGCGGGTTCCACGCGCCGGCAGTGAGCGTGCGATCTGTGATCCCGGTGTGCGCCGCTCCTCCGCCGCGGCAGCCACCACCGGCTAGGAAAGAGGAACGCGGTGGCCCAGCAGCAGGCGCAGAAGCTGGCAAGAATGTGTGAAAACTACAGTGGAGGTTCTCTCCTCGCAGGCGAATTTTGATCGCAACTGTGTGCCGGAGTGCTGTTTCTGGTGGTTCAACCGTGATCGATCAGATTATCACAACGGCATTGATGCCCTTGTGGACATGTGATATAGCTGTACTACTATGCTGTGCTACGGCTTCAGTAGAAGCCATTGCTCGCGCGATAAGCATCTCCTGTCAATTTCACGAACTCACATCTCTTCCATGGCTGAACTTTGTGTTCTTTTGGAGTACTAGTACGTTATTTTTTAAAAATCAAAGCATTTGTTTGCAAATCCAATACTCCTACTACTAAGCATGAAATGCTCAGGTATGATTAGAATGCTCGCAAATCGATTCATGCAGTTGGACTGGACATGGGCCGAAGAAGGCTGTCCCACGTGTTTGGGATTCAGAGTTTATATGACGATGCTGTGACTGCTGTATGTTAAGCAAACGGTGGCTGGATCCACTCGGCGTTCTCGCTTGCATCCTCCTCGCGCTTCAAAGATGGGGCTGCCATGGCGAGATCCGCAGTTCCGCAGGGAAGACGAAGGAGGATAGAGGGAGACGACGGACTTCTGGTCACGCTCCCTCCGTCTCGGGGCATTAATGGGCAAGCCCAGGTATTTATTGCCTCATCAGAGGGAGGGCCAATGGCAGAGCGATGAGAGAGAGTGGCGGGGGAGGGAGAGCTGACAGGCACGATTTAATGGAGGTCAGTGGCCATTTACTGGGCTCTGTCGTCCCCCATCAATGCTCGCATCGGCATGCGACCACACACAGAGATGAAACACGCCCACCTCGTTTCAAATGATCCGAAATGGAACGGTGGTTAAACCCTTCCGTAATCATCCTGGCGCGGACGTATCAGCCGCTTGTTGATCCGAGATCGGACTATCGGAGACGCCGTCGGCCGGCGGGCGAACGCATTTCAAGTTTTCAACCAACATCTCACGGAGAATCCGAGATCCGCACCCGATACGCGAGCCCGCCCCGCACAGTCGACGCCTCGGCACAGGGGCCGGATGTTCCTCCACACCAATCCCCCACCCCCCAAAGCGCCCCCTCGTGCGGCCGGCGATCGGCTACGCGCCAGCACCGAGAAGAAGCTCTCTCTCCGTGGACGGAGGAAACGTGCTCATGAACCGTGTCGTCCCGCCGTTTTTAGGCGACGGTTCTGCAGCATCACCAGTCACCATATCTGCGAGCCTTGACGAGAGGTACCTCGGCTGACCGCACAGATTGAGCAACGGGAGAACCCGCACCGCGTATAACAGCACCGCGTTAATGGGCATTACCTGCGCTGCCTCTCCCTTTCCGTGCAGCACAAACTTCGGCAACCAAAAGCAATTAAACCCCGGTTCCGTTCGCCACCGCCTCGTCGCGACTGTTTTGCTGGTCTGCGTCTTCTCCCGGTCTGAAGAGTAGTCCGGCCGCCGTTAATGGAGACCTGCTGCGCTGTGGCGCCGCACACCATCTCTGAACGTTTGAACCTCACATCTCCATATCCCGCCTGCGGCAGAGAATCAGAATCGTTCGAGTGTTCCTTTTGTCCCCGCCTTCTCCAGCGCGACGTGGCGCAGGCGATCCGCGAATTGATGGGAGCTTGCCTCGCGATCGACGGAGTGATGAGTATAGGGCCATGGCGGCACTAATTCGATCTGCGCGAGCATTTACCAGCCAGAAAAACAGTATTGACACCCTCCTTGGACCTTCACAGGGCAAGGCTGCACACATCTTCTGCGGATCTACATCAAGTGTCTGGTGTGCACAACTCAGATCTGCAGATCCAACGTGACCACGAACAGTGCAACCGATCGCTGCGCCAAGTGACAGTCACTGTCTCACGGCATCAAGTCCAGAATCTTGGGGACATTCCTTTCAGCAAGGCAGTGCAAGGAGCCGCGAGCGGTGCGAGTCCTTCCTTGCCTGCAACCTCCTGCTCTTCTACTAACAACGCGAACAAAAGAGACGAGGAAGCCAGTACACAAGCATTCCTTTCAAGAAGGCGGGCTAGGTGTTATGCGTTGAACGACGCAGGTAGAGGAGGAGGGCACGGCGAAATTGAGGAGACGAGGCGGCGAGGGTTCGTTCAACATAAAGCCCGATCACAGTGAAATGCGAGAAAAATCACTCTGGATATTGTCTCTCTTGAAGCGTCCGACGAATGCTATGATCTGGTCCAGGTAACGGAAGGATGGACCTCAAATGCAGCCCACGAGGCCACGAATGAGG
The DNA here is from genome assembly GCA_001602315.1 of Zoysia pacifica. Taxonomy (NCBI): domain Eukaryota; kingdom Viridiplantae; phylum Streptophyta; class Magnoliopsida; order Poales; family Poaceae; genus Zoysia; species Zoysia pacifica. The sequence goes on from BCLH01000055.1 coordinate 359,570, forward strand.
CTGGCGGGCCGTCGAGGAGCTGATACACTGCGACTAAGGTTGAAGCCGAGCACTCACGATGATCAGCAAGTGAGAAGGACCGCTGAGAAGTCTGAGCGAGCGTAGCCTGATCGTGATTCAGGTACCACGTCAATACTAGCGCCTACAATTTGTCTCGCACCAATTCTTTGCGAACCTCCTCCTCCTCACTGAGTGTTCATTTCATTCACTTCCTTTCCGTCAGAGAAGCAGAGAACAATCCTGCGAGACTAGCATAACGGGTAAAACTAATGGAACCAATGATGATTCCCTAGATCTCTTATCACGTCGACGGATGATCAATGGTAGTTTGAGCCCGAAGCAACGAAGCAACCTCTCTCGTCTTCACTTCCTCGTGGACTCATAAGTCACAAGGCGGCTCGAATATTGCAGATGACCTGGCACACATGCAACCACGGAACACGTGCTCTGCTAGCACCAGTCCACTCCGTATAACAAAACACAACGGATCGATGTCATTAGCGTACGCTACCATTCTCCTCCACGGCCATCATCACCACCTGGAAATCTGGAATCATGGCTTACTCTCTTCAGATCCAAGCAATTACTGTTCCGCGCGCAAGTCTGAGTACCAGCGTCGTCGTCGATCGATCTGCGACCTCGCTTTGCTTCGGATTCGAGATCGGGGCACGCACATGGTGGCGGCACTGTTTGTGCCTGGACCCCCCTTCTCGCCAAACTTGCAACCACCCGTGGCGATGCATGTGATGTGAGATCAGGAGAACGAAAAGCTAGCTCCTTTGCATGCATCTTCCCGGTGCGTTCATTCATTCGTGCCGCATGCATGTGAGATTGGGAGTCTGGGAGAGCGAAACCAAAAAGCGAGACGCTTCACATCATCTTGCGCGTGCCTGATCAATTGCGCGGTAAGCATAGTTGTTAGCATGAAGCAATGTTGTGATCGTTCCTGCGCGTGCAAAATGCAGAGGCCGGTCTTAGCCGAAACTATTTTCATTTTTTTCCCCTGTAGAAGAAAGTAGATTCAGGAAAACAAATCAGTCCAGCCAGTTAATAAAGTTCATATATTCTACTAGCTTTATCTGAATACCTAGTAATACAGTATGTAACACGTCCTAAACTCCTAATCATACCAAGGAGTAGTAGAGCTCGAGCAGGCTCGTTTAGAATTTGTTGAGAGGTCATGTCGAGTGGTAGTAAAAGGCATGAAAAATCATTGGGCAGTTCCTTGGTCCTCCAACCTATTACTAGTTGCTTATCCGGGGACAGAAGGCATCAACCTAACCCTCGCTTTTCCTTCTACTATAATGCTTTGATTCGATGGGGGGCCTTCTTTCTCCGTCCCAATAATTTCCCGAGATTTACGCCGAACGCAGCGTCGTTGCTTCGTCCCATGGGCAACGGCTCGCCATATGCACACGCATCGCACGCACGGGGTCTGCAGAGAGGCACCAGCACTCCAAAGGCATTGACGGTGCGCTGCATCTCTTGTGTCCCCGGCCGCCCGGACGGCCGGCCTCGCTCGGAACGAAAGCAACCCGGGCCCCAAGTGCAGCTCTTCTCTTATGATCAGACACTGCGACACTGAAGTGCTGCATGCCATGGCGATCAGGATCAGCTATCATTGAGTGACGCGCGCAGTCTGATAAGAGAAGCGTGTCAACTAGGCTTAACCTTTCAGTAATGGTGATAGTAACCGACCGATGTATAATCTGACGACACTGTTCACATCTGCACACATGGGCGACGGATGGGTCGATGCACGGGTTTCCGAGTTCCTACGTTAGTGTATTGTCGGCTAGCTTGTGTTTGAGGAAATGTACGACGTCCGAGCTAATAACCCCTCGCCCTCCCTCTCTGCCTATGATTGATCTTTACCTACTGCCTATACCTTTCTTGCTTGCTTGTTCTCTGCCGCCATCTCCGAACACTTGCTGTTTGTTTAAGGAATAGATAGACATGGCCTCAACCCTCAAGCGACCTGAGATGACAGCCCTGCTGGACTGAACTTTGCGAGGCAGAACAGATGCCCTCCTAATCCGCTTGCCCCCCAACCATGGCTGCTTAGAACACGCTCAATGTTTCACGGAACTCGGTCGAGCCGCGCCGATGGCGACAGGCGACAGGAAATCGACGAGAAAACCGCGCTCGCAGCTACGAAATAGGGTTGGGTTGGTTTTGTGCCTCCTACTTCTGGTCCGGCGCTGCCTGCCCTCCTGATGATGCCAACCATGTGTTTGTCCAAGGGTATCCTGTCAACATTTCGCATGATTGCATATGGTGCCTCCTGTGCATGCTTTAATCTGCTTGGGAGGGTTGAAGGGGACCTGTTGCTTGGGGAGGCCAACTTTAGCCTAACCCCGTCCCCATTGCTAAAGTGTGACTGGAAGCAACCACAACACTAATCCCATTTTGTTATCCAGGTTCTTTTGACGAGTGAAAAGTGACCAAGATGAGAACTTGAATACTACTAGATGCTGTATATATATTCAGGCTCTACCTCTGCACCTTTATCACAAGTTTTGCGGTACGAAGTTACAAGTTCAGAAGTTTGAGTGGGCAGTAACACTGGACAAGTTACCCTTGCACGGCAAAACTGACCTTTGTGCTCACCAAAAGGTCGCCCAATTTGATTGGAGCAAGGCAAGCAACTCCACAAGTATCTCCGTCGGAGGTATTCTTATCGATCCAGACATGCGTTTGTCAAGGTAACGGCGACAGGACGATCAATTTTACCGCCCGGGTTTTGACGTCATCTTTCTTCGGACGAGACGTGCTTTGACGTCGTCGTCACGCGCTGGTTCTTGCGTGCCTTGCCTTCCGAATGGACCTCAAGAACTGTTCCTCCATTCCGTGTAGCTTTTGTTCTGCTGATGCCGGAAAGTTGAGAGGGCGAACAAAATGGATTTTTTTGGTACCTGAAAATCTACATTAAAGTCAAGCATTAGATTATGCACAAGTACACAGAGAATCTTTCATTTCTTCAGAAGAGACGCAACGAATACTGAACGTGCGTATTGTACCGGGGCAACTGAAAATTCAGCGGCTGATAACTCCATTTTTTTCCCCTGACAGTGACGTCGAAAATATCGGGCACCGTGCGTGGACCAGGAAGCCCCTCAGGTTCAGGGATTGGTGTTTGGAAGGAGGAGGCAGGAAGTAACTAGGAGTAGTACTTAAGGCGTCAAGCAAGGCTCAATAGAGCTGCAAGAAATGCCCGTGGTTTGCACGATTAATTACCATCAGAAGCAAGCGCTAATGATTCCTTCCAATCCAAATCAAGGAGTATGTTAAGCAGACAGGTCATCATTTAGCACGCACAACACATGGCAAAATAATCAACTGAGCTCTCACCTCTGCAGCTCTGCCAAGTAACGCGGGGATGACATCGATCTCATTCAGTTTATTCAGTTCTACTGGCGATCATTATGCCGACTTGCTGACGAATTTGTATTACCAATCAGACAAGGAAATTTCTCCAAGCTCAGTACGAATTTAAACTAACAACTCCATTGATGTCTGAACAAGAGTGAGATTGGCTTCAATTCGCAGTTAAGCTTGCATCGTTTTCAGTTGGTGCTTTAGTTTAGTTTTTTTTTTTTTTTGCCCCCGGTTGCTTCCATTCTTCACTTTGCGAACGTTCCAACTTCAAATTTTAAAAAGATCAGTGAACAAGAAAGGATCTTGTCGAGTTCCTGAAGGAATCATGCTATTTAAGTAAAGGGCAGAGGCAGGATGGAGTCCGCTTCACGCCACAGGGCATCCTATAAATTCCCCTCCTTTTCTTCCCGCTGCACTCATCAAGCCCATCTATCTCCTCTCTCTCTCTCGCCTGTGCCTGTCTTCCCCAACTATACAGCGTCAGTGCTAGAGTCTCTGGATTAGCTGGAGGGAGAAGAGTCTACCTGTTAGCGCCAAACAGCAGATACAATGGAGTGGCCAGTAGCAGCGGCGAGGGACGGGGAGG
>BCLH01000055.1:363543-382559 GCA_001602315.1 Zoysia pacifica
AAATTCCCCTCCTTTTCTTCCCGCTGCACTCATCAAGCCCATCTATCTCCTCTCTCTCTCTCGCCTGTGCCTGTCTTCCCCAACTATACAGCGTCAGTGCTAGAGTCTCTGGATTAGCTGGAGGGAGAAGAGTCTACCTGTTAGCGCCAAACAGCAGATACAATGGAGTGGCCAGTAGCAGCGGCGAGGGACGGGGAGGTGCCCAGGCAACTGCCGCCGGGTTTCCGGTTCCATCCAACTGACGAGGAGCTGGTGGTGCAGTACCTTCGTCGAAAGGCGCTGTCCCGCCCGCTGCCGGCCGCCGTCATCCCAGTCGTGCACGACGTCGCAAGGCTCGATCCCTGGGACCTCCCCGGTGCGCGCGCGCGCTTTGTTCATGATTCGAGCTGCCATGCCCTTGCATGCGTCGCATTACATGTCGAAACGAACGGAAATAATGGAAGCTTCTGAGAGACTGAGTGTTGTTTCGTGTGTTCCATTGGTATATATGCAGGGGCGCGCGACGGGGAAGCGTACTTCTTTAGCCTGCGGCGAGCGCGGGCGACCGACGGAGGCCGCAAGAGGAGAGCCTGCAGCGGGTACTGGAAGGCCACGGGGAAGGCGAAGCCGGTGTTCCTGCAGGGTTCCGGTTGCGGTGGAAAGCGGTACCTCGTCGGCGTCAAGACGACGCTCGCCTTCCACCGCGGTGCATCGTCGTCATCACGGACCTCCTGGGTCATGCACGAGTACCGCCTCGCTGTGCCCGGCCGCGTGGCCGAGCAGAGGAAGCACGCAGGCCAGGTGAGAAACAGAACCCACGGATTCACAGTGTCAGACTTGAGCAGAGTTGCCGTGATCGCTGCACAACTAGTGTCAAGTCTCAGCTCATTGCATTGCTTTAAAAATAGAAGTATATACAAATTTTAAGATTCATGAAAACTTTTATTATCAATGATCAGCAGTACGCAGTGGAGTAGTAGCTAGGTTGTTCAAACTCAGCCTAATTTCAAAATTAAATCTGAACCGGGAGAAGAAATTTCCCCTTTGGCAATTTCAGGCTGCGACATCTTAACAGTGACCGCCAAGTACAGGCTTGCGTTCCGTTTGCGCTCTTCATCCTGTCAGCTTCACACTGACTGCACTGCACAAAAAAGTCAGCCACTAGAATCGTGCGGATATGCCAATATTTGCATTGCATGTCATGAAAAGTCGCTAAAATTTGCACGGCTGTGCTTGTTCCGAAAACCGTTTCCTATGCTGACGTGGTAATGACGTGCTAATGACTCTGCAGGGCTGCGCTGCTCATCCAGGACCGGGAGAGTGGGTCGTGTGCCGGGTCTTCCTGAAGAACGGCCCGAGAAGAAGGCCCGCAGGCGAAACGCCCGGCAACCTCGCCTATGCTGCGCCGCTGCGCCACCAGAGCACCGGCCGGCTGCCTCTGTTGCTGTCGTCGTCGTCGCCGCCTCAGGCGTCGTCCTCGAGCTGTGTCACGGGTGTTACAGAGCTCTCAGAACAAGACGAAGTCGATAGTGGCAACAGCGTCAGAGATGCTCCATCCGCGGCCTTCCGAAGAGAGGCCTAAGCGTACGCTCGAATTCCCAGAGTTTTTCCGCTCCCCACTCTTTCTCAGCAGCCTGTGCTTTTGCTGGTACCACCATGTTACGTTGAGTCGAGCCTGTGCTTTCTGCATCAGGTAATCAGGTTCAAGGGAAGTTCAGCTCAAGAGAATCATGAAAAAAATTATGAATTATCCTAATATTATAAAATAACTGCGCCCATGTATATCAATGTAACTTGTAAGAAACCGTATTAGGAAATGTAATCTGAATTATTCAGAAGCAGCAGTTGCCTACAAGCACTGGGCTCTAAAGGCCTTTTGGACAAGCCGTTCTTCTAGCCCTCCATCGACTTGAGCCAGGCCACCGCTTTAGGGCTACTGGGCCGGCTGCGTCGACGATTTGGACCAGGCCGTAGCGATTAGTAATCTCGCAACACGCGGCGGGCCTTCCTCTGAAAAGCGCGCTAATCAAGACGCTTTTCCTTTCCTTTTCAAACCCTGCAGCCAATTCCAATGAAGAAGCTTTTCAAACCTCTCAATCTGTATAGGAGTAGTTTTTACTGAGTCACTAAATATGTTTACCTCTTCAGAATGTATATTTTTTTGATTTAATTATATTTTCAGATTAAAATATTCCTTTTCCTCCATGTCGGACCAAAATGTCTTCGATTACTTGAGAATACATGTCTGATTTCGTAAAGCAGATAGAAGACCAAACCTTGCTTGCGTTGCTTGCCGCTTTGTTTATCTCATTCGCGACAAGGATCCCCCACCAACATGTTGGGCGCGTTGGACGCCAGCGACGGCAACCTCCATCAGATAGCCGTACGAACGGCCAATCACGCACGCCAAAATGATTTAGTCAAAAGACCGGCCTTAATTGAGCACTGACATTGTGCCGGTAAGCATCAATATAACAACAGGAACATCTCCATCACCGAACCATGCGAGGGATCAAGCTCCCAAACCCGTGAAACGAGGGCGCTCCAGCTGGTTGGCGTCGTATCCTGTCAAACAAAAAGGATGGGTTGAGTGAGTGACTCACAAACCCATGGCGATATTTGCGTCAAATCCTTTGATTTTGGCAAACGCCCTCTTTGACCGGACACTGGGACACAACAACCCACATAAAAGAAATCATCATCAATTAATAAATAAGCAAAAGAAGAACCAATCTTAGAAAATGGAAAAAGGTTAGAGAAGCCAACAACAACCTTGTGCTCATTCTCGATGAGTACTTTCTTCGATTTAATATGAATGTGTATTTTTTAGATATAATATGCAATTTTTAACGAAGGTTTAGGGCATGTTTGAATGCTGCCTAAGGATGCTGAGCTGCCGCTGCGGCTATGCCGAAGGTTCGGCGGTGAATTTGATCACCAAACTTTTGGCAAGTGGTGGCAAGCAAAATGAACTTAGCAAAGCATGGAGGTGAGTTCGGCAAGCAACCAAGCAGTGTGCTTGCGTGCCACAACAACGGCGTGGCCAGGTGTGGTGCATGGTGGCTTCAATCAAATACACCTTAGCCCTCCTTTGAAATGCAGAATTTTCAAAACCTAAAAATAAAAAAATATAAAATTTAAGTTGGACATGCTCCTCAATCTTATCGAATGAAAAAATGCAGAAATTGCTCTCGAAAGTTGTTTGGATGCTTCACAGAAAAAATACAAAAAATTTATGATTAGATGTTCATTAGCAAGAGAGAGCAAAGGAGAGAGAAAGAGAGTTCTATCCCTTAAAACTTTCAAAGGAATTTTAACAAGAGGTTAGACCTCATGATAGAATTCCTCCAAAATGTGAAGAAAAATTTTCTATCCTCCAAAAATTCCTATGAAGCAATCCTTTGTTCCAAAGAACACATATAAGACTTTTTCCTTTCAATTAAATTCTTTCATTTTTCTCATACAATTCCAAACGACCCCTTAGTGAGCCCAACGCAAAAGCATAGGCTACGCCTCCGGTTCTCGCCCCCTGCTCCCTTCGACTAAACAAGGACCGGAGCGTGAACCAAATATTGATTAGAGAAGACAGCAACTAAAAAAACTTGTATCATTAATTAAGGGCTCATTAAAACAGTCCGCAAACAAGTAAAGAAAGCGCACCAGTGCGCTACTCGCGCTTGACTGGAAAAGAAGAGCGAAAAAAAATCCCCGTTTCCGCACTCAGTGCCTCGTCTCGGCTCTCGTCAGGGAGAGCGCGCGGTGCGAGCTCCCCACCGCGCTTTTCTAGGGTTCCCGCGCGCCCTCGCCGGCGATCCGGGGCTCGATCCGGCGTCCGCCTGAACTGGGCCCGCCGAGGGTTGCGTCGGGGAGGCGGAGATGAAGTCGTCGCTGCGGAAGCTGCGGGGCTTCGCGCTGCAGCGGCACGAGCAGCGGGTGGACCGGGACCGCGGCCGCGGCCACTCCACCGCTGCTGTGGCGGCCGCGGAGGAGCTCCTCGTTGCCGCACAGGTGTGGTGGTATTGTTCCCTTGCTTCTTTCCCTTTCGCTGCGTGGGGTCGCGAGGGAGCGGGTGAGTGAGTCGGCCGGTTGATCTTACGCAGGATTAGCGGTTTCGCGTCTGGTTTCTGCAGCAGCTCGCGTGAGCCACGGCGTGTTGGATTCCGCGAGATTGGGTTTACTGGTTTGTTGATAATTCGGAGTTGCTGCGGCTGTTTTGCCGTCTGAGATGCATGAGAATGTCAGTGCTTGGATCTATGCTCCATTTCAGTGGACACTGATGGAGACTGTTGGAATTCGAAGGGAGAGAGGGCTTGGGGTTTACTAGTTGATGATTACAGATTATCGTTTCTCGAATTAGTTTATGTAATTTTGTCAGAGTACTCTCTGATCTACCAGTATTGTGATGGTTTCATTAATCCCAACTCAACTTTATGTTTATTCTCGACGAGTTATATTTTCTCTGGTTGCGGTTGGGATACGTCCTATTTTATTTGATGAGGTGATAATCAGAGTCATTATGATGCATGTGCAGCGTCTCTGGAGGGAGAAAATGTGAGCATTTGTCAGGTTCCGTGATTAAGCTGAATTCCTATCAGTGAAAGAGGGTGGCATTTTGCTTGATTGGGATTTCTTGTCAATTCTACTTGGATTTGACCCACGGGGGCCACATTCCCAAGCTTCAGTTTCGCTACTAAGCACTTAACTGTTAGAATTTAAACCACACAGAATGAAAGTGGTAAAACATCGTGTCCTGCTGCTTAACAAGTGTAGAGCTTCTTTTAGATTCCATGCAAGCTACTCTAGTTCAACTTCGCTTTGCATTATGGATCATCATCCAGCTAATTTGTTTCAAACTGCTGCTTTCTTTGGCAGGATATGGCAGATATGAGGAGCTGTTATGATAACTTGCTTTCTGTTGCTGCAGCAATTGCCAATAGTGCATATGGTATTTTTTTCTTGTTCAAAGTTTTTCCCCTGCTTCTCTCTCTTATCTTTAACTGTGTAACATCTTTCTTTGTACTCTCTCTGTCCCGATTTATAAGTCGTTTTAGAGCTGGGCACGAGAATTAAGGAGAGTGGAAAAGGTGGGATGTGCTGAAAACGAGGAGGAAAGAGATAGAGAAGTATTGGGAAGAGAGAAAGTGTATTGGGAAGTGAGGATGACTTATAATTTGGGAAAAGTTGTTGAGTCCAGAATGACTTATAATTTGGGATGGAGAGAGTATCTTCGTTAAGTCCACTTTCACCACATAGGTCAGGCTGTCAACAATATTTTACTGAAACATTAGTTTATTCTCTATTTCATGAATAAATAGGTAAACGTAACAAGAGCTACATCTAGGAGCAATATGTCTTGTCAACTCTTCATCACTGAACACTTGCACGCATCAGGGCACATCCTTTCACTATTTTCACAATGCTTACATCATGTAGATTCAGTTTGTTTGCACTTGAAGAATGTTAAAAAGATATATGGCTTTGAAGGGTATTGTTCTAAAGTTGTAGTTGCANNNNTTTCTACAGAAACATGTTTTCTCGGTAATTGATGGCAGTGTGCATTTATCTTTGCAATGGATGTTATAGACAAGCCTACCAACTTGACCCTTAGAAATAAAAATGGTGTATCTTGTGCATACTTAGTATCATTATTAAAGTTTTTGAATCGCTTGCAAATTGCCATTACTTTTTTGTGTATGTAATGCAATTATGCGCAGAAGATGCTATTGATTTGGGCGATTCTATTTATTGTCCTTTGGTAGAAACAAAATCAAAATGCCATATTATGTCACCAGTCTCTTTTTTTTTTTAACCTTTTGACCAAAAATAGCATGCGGTTTCTGCTGATTAAAAACCAAAAATTTTAAGAACAACACCATAATATCCTAATCAATCAGTAACAAGCTGCATGTTTTATTTTCTTTCATTACATCAGTTGATATGGCTGTGGATTATTTTGCTGTTTGTAAAAAGGAGTGCATTAAGATCCACGTGGTCAAGTTCTAAAACAGATGAACAGATAATACCAGAATCCATGTCAATCGATGCCACTCATTAGTTCTGATGGTAATATTTAGGATACAGAGAAGCACCATGCACTCATCACCTTAAAGATTCTTCCCTGTAACAACCACAGTTAGGCTCGTCTAGGAAGATGGAAGCAACTTATCTCACTTTGTTGGCACTGCCAGTCATCTCCTTTTTAGTCTATTTTTATTTCATTAAGAAATATGATGAAGATATACGACATGCCCCAGCCATTGGAGCATATTATTATTACTATCAATTTCTGATCTTTTTGGTGACTAAATCGTACATGTAAAATACTCCCAGATAAGGTTTTGCTGTTGCTTGGGAAATCCCAGTTTGAACTTCGGAAACTTGTTGATAGTTATGTAAGTTTTCAGTTACTTGTTTGTTCAACTTGCAAACTAACTATAGTATTCTGCTGCTGATTTATGCAATTATCTTTTATATAGCGTGTGCATGTTCTTAATACCATTACCACTCCATCACAGTCCCTTCTTAACGAGCTTCAAACTGTGGAGGTATGACCTTTCAGTTTGTCCCTTGTAAGCATTGTTTGCAAACTCTTATTTTTAATACCTTTTGTCTGTTCCATTATATAATACTTTGTGACTTTGACCACCTTTTTTTATCATGCATGTGGTTTTGTAAGCATTCAAGCTATATAAATGAGCTCTGTTTTCTCATGACAGGAAGTTTTACAGTTGACGCATATTAGTTGGAAGAAAGGAATTTATACGTGCTGCATGTGATCAAATACTTGTATCTAAAACGTGTTGTCTGAGCCAAAAAAAAAGATGAAATATTTAGTTATGTGTAAAGAGGATCACAATTTCCTAGTGTAGCTCATTCTCTTATCTAAGTTTGAATTATACTTACTTGTTACGTATATAAAATAGCTGATTGATTTATCTGTCAAATGTTAAGAATTAATTCTTATGAGTATTTTCCCTTGCAGGAAATGAAACGGCAGTGTGATGAAAAAAGGTACATTGTCTGTATAGCGTGGCTTACTTTTTTTTTGTCGTGCTGACATGAATTTGAGGCTTCAATTCTCATTTCAGAGAATTGTACGAATTCATGCTGAATGCGCAAAAAGAAAAGGGACGGACTAAGAATGCCAAAGGTGATACAGGCGTGTCAGAACAACTGAAACAAGCTCAGGAAGATTATCAAGAGGAAGCCACTCTTTTTCTTTTCCGGTTAAAATCATTGAAGCAGGGACAGTTCCGGAGTCTTTTTACGCAAGCTGCCCGGCACCATGCTGCACAGGTGTAAACTCAAAATCACATGAAAATTGTCCTGTTTATCCTTTTGACAATCAGTGCAGAAACTAATCTTTTGTAACTTAATTGTATCTACTATCTTTGTGCAAACCAGCTAAATTTGTTCAGAAAAGGGCTCAAGTCTCTTGAGGCTGTGGAGCCACATGTTAAGCTTGCTGCTGAGCAGCAACACATTAATCATCAGTTCAGTGCACTTGAGGAGGAGGATTACTATGTTGAGGATGAAAATGAGGATGATTACAATGACAACCATGATGGAGAGCTGTCTTTTGACTATGGAGAAAATAAGGAAACTGGAGAAGCTGTTGATGCTTCCAGAGCTCGTACAGAGGTAATATGCGTTTGATGCCTTTTATTGTGTTGGATATCATTCACGATTGCCCTTAGTCATTCAGTCCAGTGCTACTGCTAATTTTTATAATATTATGCCATGTATATAAATATAACTTCTGCAAGCCAGGATACATATAAAGACTTATTTTAGTTTGTTAATTTTCTCTAGCTATCAGAAAATGGTAACAAAATAATCATTTTTTAACTAGTTGATATTTTTTATTTCTTTTTAACTAGTAGATATTTGCTATTTTATGTCTATGCTTCAAGAGCCCCATCTGATTTTATGGTTTCTGCAGGTTTTTTTTAATAGTAGCAAAAATGAGTATTCTTCTACCTCCCATGATGGACAAAAAGCTATCAGCCACTCAGCCCCCCTATTCCCAGAGAAAAAGCTTGAGACGGAACAGAAAGTTAAAGATTTACGGCGTTCTGCAACAAGGAAGTTCAATACTTATGTTTTGCCTACTCCAAGTGATGTTCGAGCCACACAGATAGTTTCAGGAAATCCTAATCCTGGATCGCTTCTGGAGAGCAAAGGTGCATTCCATTCATCTCCACTCCACCCATCTACAGGTATGGGAGATTTGAGGGACAATAAGCTACCTAGTTCGAAACGATTATCTATGACACAGTCTGTGCTGAAAGAGAGCAACGCCAATACTGCAGAAACAAAAAAAGTGGTCCTGTTAAGTGATCTTGCCTTAACAGGTTACCATGACTCAAAAACTCCTGACAAAAAGGTGAAGAGAGGGTCCTTTTCTGGTCCAATAACTTCCATGCCAAGATCAACAGAGAACATTGATATTGTTTCTGTACCACATAGGCACAGCTCTTCACATCATCCAGCAATTCATGTCAGAGTTTCTCCCAACACCTCTCCACCACCCATTTCCTCACCCAAAATAAAGGAACTTCATGAGCTTCCTCGACCGCCTGTTAATTCTTCAAAAAATACAACATTTTCTAGTTTAGTTGCCCACTCAGCCCCATTGGTGCCAAATTCTGCCTCTTTGGCACCCAAAGTCCAGGATCATTTTAGGTCAATACAAACTCCACCTAGTGCTCCTCAGACTGCATCACCTTTACCGACGCCGCCACCTGGGTCTATGGCCCGTAGTTTCTCTATACCTTCCAGGGCATCGAGAACATCAGGGATCTCAGATGGCAAAGAAACAGAAGACCATCACGATAAAGGAACTGCCAGAATGAGCCTCTCCTCAATTCCTTCAGGGATCTTTGAAGATCGTTAGCCGTTGCCAGCAGCTGCTGACCCAGTTAGAAAAACATAAGGTGAGTTTCCATTACCTGCGAGTTTCTTGAGATTTGCACTAGAAGAGGTTTACTCAGACTCTTGTAGTAACTAAGTAATTGTTTTCAATAGGATAGGGAAAGCAGAATATGCTCTATCAATATTTCACTTCCTCTGCTAATTTTTCTCTGTTATCAGCCATCTGCAGGATATTCAGGTTCAAGGCAGATTTTATGGTACATCAAGCAGTACAGTTGCCTCGCTGTGGGAGAACGTTGTGCATATTAGCATGTGAACTCAAGCCTACTCCCTCCAATTCTTAAATTGATGTCGTCGTAGATTTTTAATTTTAATTTTGACCATTCGTCTTATTTAAAAAATTAGTTTAAATGTGAAAAAATTTAAGTTGTAATTTAAATAGCTCTAATGATAAATTAAATTATAATAAAATATATGATATTTATTAAATTTTTTTAATAAGATGAATGGTCAAGATTAAAGTTAAAAATAAACGGTGACAACAATTAAAAAACAGAGAGTATATAATAAAAAAACAGAGAGAGTATATTGCAGAGTAGCTGTGCTTCGTGTGCCCGTTGGGTTGAGAATCGAAATGTGCAAGTAACGGGTTGTTTGAAATAAAATCCCAATTTTTTTTCTTCAATTTACCAGCGTGGTATTTGTTTGTTTTTTGGCTTTTAAGCAAGGCTCGCATGCCACGTTCAGAGAATTTGGAAAGGGAGAGGGGGGATCCTACCTCCCCGCGTGTTGGTTATATTGATAGTAAGAAAAAGGTGAGGTTGTTGCATAATAATATTTGCTTCTTCACAGTACTTAACATTGTTAGTGGATTTTGCGTTGGGGTCACTGACTAGGCTCAGACCCACATCTTCCAACATTCTGAATTGGTATCAGCCAGTAGCCTCGCAGCATCGTTAACACTCTGCAAGGTTGGCTGCTCTTCAGGTGACAAGGTATACGAACAACTGGCTATCATCATTCCTAAAAAAAAAACTGTCTGTCATCGAGTTAGCCTAATCTAACTTGTGAACCCACGGTGATCGACAAAGGAGCAAAAACTTCAACAGTGTTGATTGGCCCATCATTAATGAAACACAAGGACAAAAAACTACAGATTGATATAATAAGCTATAATGTTGTTGCTTTACAACCTCTATGGTCTATATACTCCAATACAATAGCTGGGTTGGATCCATCACATGTCAAAATTCACATATCTTAGCGCTTGAGCATGTCATCATTAATGAAAGAGAAATTTATCTACAGTAACATATGATTGTGTCGCTTGCTCTGAACTACATTGTCTGTTTTGATTTTATTTAAAAGACATAATAATTTTGTGTTTTGGTCGCCGGGACATCGCATCTTATCTTTCATTACTCGCTGACATTACCGTCGTCGAATGGACGCTGTCGCTCATGTCTACCACCGCTGGCCACGCTGTTGACCTCCTGGAGCATCAGACGCAAGCACCTCTTATGGATGTTGAGGTTCGTTTCGAGCAACGCCACGGAACTCGCCTTGCCCTCCTCCGACGAGCGCAGCATTTGATCCATCTCCACCACTTCACGAGTCCTTGTCCATACTACGTCATCATGGACCTTGAACCCCTCGCCGTCTACCCTGGCCACCTCGCCGGAGAGCTTCTTGACCACCAGCACGCCGCTGACTGGGCTGCTGATCCAGAACGTGTTGGCGAGGAGGAGACCGTGAGTTAGGTCCCACACCTTCACCTCGCCGTCCTCGGAGCAAGACACCAGGTTCTTGCCCCCATTGGCCATGGCCACCCCAATCAGCGCCGCGCCGGTGCTGTTGCTTGCGTGCGGTGATGTGTTCGTGACGAGGGGGTTGAGTGAAGCAACGTGCACGTGGCCGTCTGAGCCGCCGGCGTAGAGGTTGGTGCTGGTAGAGTCTAGTGCAAGGGAAAGGGCGGTGCAGGGGAGCGCGAGGGTCCGGAGGAAGCTGCCGTCCGCCAGCCTCCAGACCTTGCACGTGCCGTCGACGGAGGCCGAGGCGACAACGGTGTTGCACCGCCGTGCCCGCACGCGACGCAAGTCACGGGCGCGACGTGCGCGGCGATGCGGTAGACGGCGAGGTCGGTGGAGGCGCTTCTTGCGCCCTCGATGTCCAGGACGTCGAGGAGCAGGAACACAGCCACCCCGCCGTCATCACCGCCGGAGACGAGAAACGATCCATCGTCGTTGAGGTCAAGGCAGGTCACGGCGCCGCTGTGTGCGCGGAAACAGCAGGCAACTTCGCCGGACGGGAGCGCGATGGTGTACACGCGCCCGGAAACGCCGCCGGCCAGGAGGTGAGTACCGTACGGTACCGCCACGATCGGCACGATGGGCTCGAGGATCGGCAACTCGCGCGCGGGAGCTGGGAAACACCACTGGATCAGCCGGATCGAGCCAGCGCCCGTGGCGGTGCAGATGTGGGATGCCGCGACGAACGCCGTGCCCGAACCAGTGGAGATGGCGAGGCCGTGACGCGGCGTGTTGGCAACTGGGAGCTCGGCCACGGCGTGGCCCGTCAGCGCGTCGTACGCGGCGATCGGCCGCCCGTGGGAGGCAGCCAGGATGAACTCGCCGCTGCTCCAAGGCGAGGATTCGGAGGATGACACCACGATCACGCGGCTGCGTCCCTGTGCAGCGGTTCGGGAAAAAATTGTGGCAAAACTGCTTCTGCACTCTATTGAACCAGTAACTGACTGAGGCCCTGTTTAGGGGAGCTTCAGCTTTTGCCCCCTTTTTCCAAAAACGCCTTGTTCTAGAAGCACTGTTCGCTTGCCCAGAAAGCCGAGCTACGAAGAAGCTGCAGAAGCGACCTCCGGCTCCGTCCCGTTTGGCGTTCTTGCTTTTTGGGTGCAGCTTCTATGGTCACCAAGAGGGGAGCTCAGGCCAGCGCCGCCGGGCAGAGCACGGGCGCGGCCTCTGGCTGCACGCAGGTGGGCGGGACGTGGACGCCGGCGGAGCGCAGAAGGCGAGGAAGACCAGCGCCGCGCCGGAGCGGAAGGAGCTCGAGGCGGCGGCTGGGCCGGAGGGAGCTCGAGGCTGCGCGGACACCACGGAGGGGAGGTAGCTCGGCGGTGACGGTGCTGGAGGGGCCGAGGTGGCGGCGCCGGAGGGGAGGGAGCCGAGGCGGCGATGGCGCTGGAGGGACGGAGGCCCGAGGAGGCGGCGATGGCGCTGCAGGCTTTCGGGACTTTTCCGCTTTTGCTGTTTTGGAGAAGCTACCCCGTTCAAGGGAGCTTTTTGCTTTTCCGCCGGTTAGGAGAAGCAAAGGTGGTTATAAGCTGTTCCATTTGTTTGTTTGTTTTCTTTTTATGAAAGCTGTTCCATTTGTGCACTGGTATTCTTATTTAGATGTACAGTTTTAACAGGTGTTTTTTTTTTGTTAGAGCACGACTTCCCTGAAGACTCCAAATACTTCGACACAAGCAAATAATACCAATCGCAGACTCCAATGCACTGGTGCCCCTGAAATCTCTAAATAACGTTTCCTCACTAATTTTCAATTGCTGATCTCTTCTGTTTATTGACATTACCCAGATGTAAAGTACTAACCTTCCAGTGGAATGCCTCATTTCATTCTTTTTTTTTTCTGTATGATCTCAAAGTACAGATTTTTTCGGTGAGTATCACTTCTTTCAAGAATGCCCTTAAACCTACACTGTAAACTAGACCACCACACTTAACCACTCATTTAATTGGCGGAGTATTGGCATAAGTATTTTTTTTTTACATAATTACAGTAGGAGAAGCCCCTGTATTAACACACGTATTTTTTTTTTTTACATATCAACAATGTATATGCTTTTAAAATGATAAAAAAGTGGAATGATGCTTGTTCCTCCTTAAAGGAAAAAGTTGAAGTAATGAGCATTTCTACTTTTCTTCTAGCACTCTTGCCTAAGTAAAAGCTTTCCGTATTGTACTCAACATAAGTTTACAGTTACTGAATTTTATTGACCTTTTATGGCATAAATGAACCATGAGAAAGCAATGTACAGAATTATTTTGAGAGGGTAATGAAAACATGTCTTCAGTACTATAAAAACGTCAGTTCGTGGTCGATGGCGTCTCGTCCGCACCACAAACGCACGCCGACAGGTGGGGCTGCCCGCACAGTCTCTGAAACCGCCGCGCCGACAAGTAGGCCTCCCACGCCCGACTTCTTGCTGCCGGCCGACTCCCGCCGCTCCTACCTGGACTCCGCCCCCACGGTGGTTCCTCTGGGCTCCGGATGCCGGCGCCACCTCCCTCGAGCGGTGCTTCCCGGCGGCGCTTGCATCGTGCCCTGTCGGCCCTGATTTTTTTGTCCCGCAGCTCCTTTGCGCCTTCGGCCGCCGCTTCCCGCAGCTCCATCGCGCCGCCGCCTTATCGCCCTCCTTACTCCTTCCTGATAGAAGCAGTCACACGTCGGACCTAGAGGTGGCGGAGAGCGGAGGTGTCACGCGCGCCAGTGGGCGGGAGGTGCTGAAGGCAAGCGAATCGTCGCGCCGGCGGGCCGGAGGTGCGGGAGAAGTGCCAATCATGCACTGACGGTCCGGAGCTCATGGAGACTGTTGTAATCTTTTGTTGGTGTCTAGGAGTGTAGATCCGAGAGTTTCGTGTCGGTAACAGATCTGTGTTTCGGAGGTGGTCAATACCTTCGGATCCGGTCGCCGGAGTCGTGGAAAATGATCTGGCCATCTACCCTTTGTCGATGCGGTCCTCTGCGCTAGGACAGTGTCAGTCGGTGGAGAGGGCAGAGGCGTAGAAGTCACGGCGACGTCGTTGATCTCCCGGTGACGGCGGTCGTCGTGGTGGTGACGGCGGTGGTGCTTCCCGTCGGCACAGCGCCCCCTCACAGATCGGATTTAGGGTTTGTTGGTGGGGTGTGGCGGTACGAATGAACTTAGGTCTTGAGACCCGACCGGCTCTCACCTCTATTTATTGTGGCGCTGGCGACAGAGGCCCACCAGCCATAATGGGCTGGGCGCCCTCAATCAGGGCGCGATTAGGTCAAGAGCCTATTAAAACCATTGGGCCAAAATGAGTGGAGATCAATTTCTAACATTCTCCCCCTTGATCTCACTTTATACTTTTATCTTTATTACTTTTTAACTTCACTCATTCCATTACAGATTAATACATAGAACTGTCTCGTCGTCACGATCAATTGTCGATAGACTTAACAGCTACAATATATTTTTTCTGTTCTGAAATAGAAACTATACATTTTGGGCCATCTTTTAGTTCAGAAATCACATGCTTTCCTTTAAACCCATGCCGACAACATGTTCAATAAATACTTTAGGTGGTAAGCCTTTAATAAGCGGATCCGCTAGCATTTTTGCGGTGCTTATATGCTCAAGACTTATGATTTGATCTCGAATTTTATCTTTCACAACATAGTACTTTATGTCAATGTGTTTAGCAGCATCACTTGACTTATTGTTGTGGGCATACATTACTGCGAGTTCGTTATCACAGTACAACTTAAGTGGTCCATGGATATCGTCAACCACTTTTAGACCGGGTATGAACTTCTTAAGCCAGTTCACCTGCCCCGTAGCCTCATAACATGCAACAAACTCGACATACATTGTGGACGATGTAATGACGGTTTGCTTTGAGCTTTTCCACGAAATAGCTCCTCCAGCGAGAGTAAACACATATCTGAATGTAGACTTTCTATCATCTCTCGCATAATCAGAATCTGTATACCTCACTATATGGAGTGAATCTGATTTTCTGTATGTCATCATGAGGCTTTTTGTTTCTTGCAAATAGCGCAAGACTTTCTTTATCAATTTCCAATGCTCTATTCCAGGATTGCTCTGGAATCTGCCAAGTAACTCGGTAACAAATGCTAAGTCAGAGCGTGTACATATTTGAGCATACTGTAAGCTTTCGACAGCTGAAATATATGGAACCGCTTTCATTTGATCGATTTTATATTGGTTTCTGAGGCATTGAAAATCTCCATATCTGTCGCCCTTGACTATAGGTGCAGGTGATGGACTACATTTATGCATACCATATTTCTTTAATATTTTCTCTATATATGCTTTTTGTGACAGTTCCAATACCCCTTTTTTTCTATCTCGGTAAATTTCGATTCTTAGAACGAATGAAGCTTCACCAAAATGTTTCATATCAAAGTTTGAGAACAAAACCTTCTTTGTTTTCAGTAGCAGATTGACATCACTACTAGCTAATAGGATATCATCCACATACAGGATTAGTAAGATATACTTCTCATCTTTAAACTTCAAATAAACATAGTTGCCCTCAATATTTTCTTTAAACTCAAATTTCTTTATCATGCTGTCAAACTTTAAGTACCATTGTCTTGAAGCTTGCTTTAACCTATAAATCGATTTCTTTAGACGACATCCCATTCTTTTATTTTCTTTCATGACAAAACCTTTCGGTTGCGCCATGTGAACATTTTCCTCCAAATCTCCATTGAGAAATGCTGTCTTTACATCTATCTGATGTAACTCTAAATTATAATGAGCCACTAGTGCCATTATGATTCTGAAGAAATCTTTACATGAGATTGGAGAAAAGGTCTCATTGTAATCAATTTCTTCTCTTTGAGTAAAGCTCTTTGCCACGAGTCGTGCTTTATATCTTTCTATATTCCTTTGAGAGTCGAGTTTTGTCTTGTAAACCCATTTACAGCCTACTGTTTTGGCTTTTTTAGAAATTACTTTCAAGTCTTAGACTTTATTAGCTTTTATAGAATTCATTTCTTCTTCCATGGCTTCAAACCATTTTGAGGAGTTTTCATTTCTCATAGCTTCTTCAAATAAGGTCGGATCATCCTCCGTTTGAAATTCTTCTGTCTGATAAATTTCATAGTCATCAGAAATAGCTGATCTTCTTACTCTTTGAGACCTCCTCGAGGCCTTTTCATTCTGTACATTTTCTGTTCGAGGCTGTTCTTGCTCCCTCTCATCTGTGGCAATGGGTTCTATTGGATCCTGAGGAACAGATTTCTTATTCTCATTCATTGTTGCCACAGAAGAAACAATAACAGGTGCTTGCACCACAGTATCTCGTACTGTCCGTGCAGCGACAGCAGGTAGTGTAAAGAATAGCTCTTAAATTATCAGAGTAGGCGCATACGCCCGCTTCTCTTCAAAGTCAATCTCTCGAGATACCATGCTCCCCCTTATCATCTCATCCTCTAAGAAGACAGCGTGTCTCGTTTCTACAAACTTTGTATGTCTGTCTGAACAGTAGAAACGATAACCTTTTAACTTTTCTGGGTAACCAATAAAATGACAACTTACTGTTGTGGAATCAAGCTTTCCAATGTTTGGGTTAAATACTTTAGCCTCAGCTGGGCTCCCCCACACTCGTAAGTGGTTTAACGAGGAAACTCTACCTGTCCACAATTCGTACGGTGTTTTCGGCACCGATTTACTGGGTACTCTGTTGAGAATATGAATGACGGTTTTTAACGCTTCCATCCACAAGCTCAATGACAGTGTGGAATAGCTCATAATGCTTCGCACCATATCCATCAAAGTACGGTTGCGTCTTTCAGCTACTCCATTTTGCTGAGGTTCGCCCGGTGTAGAATACTGGGCCACTATTCTATTTTCCTGTAAAAACCTTACAAAAGGTCCAGGAACTTGTCCATACGGGGTATGTCGACCGTAGTACTCCCCCCACGATCAAATCGAACTATCTTTATCTTTAAATCGTGTTGGTTTTCAACTTCAGTCTTAAATATCTTAAATTTATCCAAAGCTTTATTTCTTTTTTTATTAGATAAACATATCCATATCAGGAGTAATCATTTGTGAATGTTATAAACGAGTCATAACTATTTATACTCTTCACATAAAAGGGACCACAAATATTTGTGTGGATAATTTGTAGAACTCCTGTACTTCTTTTTGCATTTTTCTTGATTTTCTTTACATATTTTCCTTTAATGCAATCTCGACATTGTTCTAAGTCTGAGAACTCTAGTGGAGGAAAAATATCATTCTTAACTAGTTTTTCTATTCTCCCCCTCGAAATATGGCCTAAACGACAGTGCCATAATTTCGATGACTCGTCTAGAGTTCTTTTTCGTTTTCTATTTTCATTGATGGACGAGGATTCGTTTATCTCGCATGCAACATTATCATTATCGCATACGACATTCACATCATCACGTAGTGATAGCAAATGAAGCTCATTTTATAAGATGGCAAAACCAACACATTCTTTATTAAGCATTATTTCACACTTGCCATTTCTAAAATGACAATCATAACTATCATTATTCAAACATGAAACACTAATCAAATTCCTCTGTAGAGAGGGTATATAGAGAACATCTCTAAGTATAAGTATAAAACCATCAGCTAGCTCTAATGAAAGATCGCCAACGGCTTCAACTTCAGCTTGGACTCTATTTGCGACTTTAATGCATCTTTCTCTTCTTTGTGTAGTCCTCGTCGAACGAAATCTCTGCAATGAATTAGCAACATAAACAGTTGCTCCAGAGTCAATCCACCAAGTGGATTTCGAATATTGCACATAAAGGGATTCATTTATAAAGGTAATAATGTTTTCACTTTTTTTTATCATGATCATCTTTAAATAGGAGAGACAATCCTTCTTGTAGTGTCTCATCTTCTTGCACTGAAGGCACTGATATTTGTCCACTGCAAATTTGTTCTGTTGAGGATGATGGACAAGGGCTTTTCTCTTGTTCTTTGAGGAGTAGCTGTTGAAGTTCTTTCTTTTATTATCCTTCATATAGTTGATATAACCATCATATGAAGCTTTAATTCTGTCATCCTCTTACACACACATTGCTATGCACTTTTTCAAGTCTCGAGACTCGGGTAGCATATTGTAGTTGACAACAAAGGTGTCAAATTCTTTTGGCAAGAAAGAAAAAATCAGATGGATAAGAAGTGCGTCCTTGAGACCCAGATCCATTGGTTTGAGCTTAGATGCTATGTTACTCATTCTTAATATGTGCTCTCTAATGTCACCGTTACTATCAGAGTACCTTTCTGTCACAAGTTGTTTAATAACTTGTGTGTCATATGTCTTTGAAGAGCCAGTAAACTGACTCTTTATTCTTTCAAGGTACTCTATGACGGTGTCACACTCAGCGATTGAACCCACAATTACAGGCTCAATCGTGTTCTTTATCACAGCCATACACTTCTTGTTAGCTGTGATCCATTTTCTATGCTCAAGGTCATAGAACATCTTTAAGGGAGTATAGTCTCTCTGTCTGGTCTGTCAAGCAGCCTCAGTCTCATTTTCTTTCCTCACTGGCTCCTCAGGCTCAGTGAGACATGCTGTGGTGACAACCCAGTCCATCTCAGCCAAGATAAACGCTAAATTTATCTTTTTCTTTCACTCTCTATAGTTGTCACATTTGAGAGTGGGAATCTCTTTGATACACCTCATTAAGTTGTATTCGCCTGTAAATAAATCAAATAAAGTGAGAACATAATAACAGTAAAATTATATGTCTTATTTTCAACGTTGGCCAAAAATATGACACACAATTTTATATTATACATTAAATCTACATCACCGTTGGGTAGAAATAGAAATAATGCATAAAATGTCAATTACAAAAATTATAATACTGTTATTATCAACATTGGTCAGAAAATAACAATATCATAATTATCTGAAATTTATTACTATTTTTTCAAAATTAAATTCTCCCGTTGGTTCGAATTTAATAATGAAAATAATTTCTTTACGTACGCAGCGGAAAACAAAATTTCTTTAATTTTCAGAAGCATTTACTTTATTTTTCTGTTCTGTTAAAATTATTCTGTTGGTTCAAATTTTAACAGATTTAATTAGGTAAAAAATTACCTAATTAATCAATTAAAATGACTCTGAAAAAAAATAGAAAAAACTTTTCTTTTTTTTTGCTGAAATTGAAATTCGGCCTCGCCCATTGGCCTTTTACAATTCATGCAAGCCAACTTGGGCTTGTGTCGAAAATTCACTCTCTCTCTTAGGCCAAATCTGGCCCATTTGTCCATCGTGCGATCTGGACAGTTGGATCTAGATCTGACGGACACGCTCTTTTTTCAGAGGGTATAAAAAGAGTAGGGTTCTCTCCCAACCCTAACCTAAATCATTTTT
>BCLH01000056.1:7009-46176 GCA_001602315.1 Zoysia pacifica
TCTGCTTGAACCGGGACGGCAGACTGCGCAGCATTTTCGCCACAATCTCCGCCTCCTTTACCTCTGCATCGAGCGTGGCGAGATGCGCCGCCATGCCCTCCAAACGCAGAGCGAAGTCCTCGATGGTTTCACCGTCGTCCAAGGTGGCAAGATCAAACTTCCGACGCAACAGCTGCGCCGTTGATTTCTTCACGCGATCATCTCCGACCCTCATGGTCACGACTGCGTCCCAAGCTTCCTTGACCGTCTTCTTCTTGGCTATCGACGGCACCATTTCTGGCGGCACCGCACCGCACAACGCATCAAGGGCCATCATTTCCTCTGACCATCGGCTCCGCCATCCTCGATGACACCCCAGAGAGCTCTAGCCTTCAGTTTCACCTTCATTAGAATCGCCCAATCAGAGTAATTGGTCTTAAACGGGGTAGCTACTCCCGCTTCCCACCTCACGAATTACTCGCTGAATGACGACGTTCTCCGATAAGGCGTTGTCTCCGGCCTTCTTCCCAGACATCTTCACAGATCACCGGTATCTAACCTGGCTCGGATGCCAATTGTTAGAAACTAAAACCGAGAAGAACACACGCTATCACAGAGGAACACTGATGGTTGTTTTCTGCTGAATTAGTTACCTACCAAGGTCCCTTCTATTACCTTTTATGCAGAGTTTACAGAGCAGCGAATAATCGCCTTTCTAACAGGACGATCACACAATAAAAACTATCTAAACATAGCTACAAAGCTAAGGAAAGCAGTACACTAAAGAGAGAAAGAAGGCAAGGATTATTCTGTAACATTCGCGCCGCCACCTGTCCCGATTGGCCCCCATGCGCGCCGCCGCCGCCGCTCCGGTGCTCCTCCGACAGATGGACGTGCGCGCCCCCACGGCAAGGACCGCTCGCGCCACCGCCGCTCCCGTGCCTCCGACAAGCTGACGTGCTCTTTGCCATGCCGCATTCATTGACCGAGCTGCTCGACATAGCCTAGCGACAGCGCCGCGCGACGCGCACTGCCCACGCCGTGATGTCGGCGCTGGAAATTTAAGCCGGTATCGGGCTTATCTCCCTCCTCCCCACTTCTCCAGCTATAAATTGATACGCCGGCCTCCCTTTTGCCCTCTGCAACAAACGCGACCACCCCAGCCCCACAATAAACACAATTTTACTCATTTCCCCTCTGACCGCCATTGTTCACCGGAGGCGGCCGCCGCTGAAATTCGCCGGCAATACGGCTCCACTCCCACTCCTTTCCACTCCTCTGGCACCTCAGGAGCCTCCTCCATCGCCTCGACAATCCAATTTGTCCGGGGCATGACTGGAGCTGAGCCTCCACCGTGCGTCGCCACGGCGCGCGCCGGCAGCACGCCGCGGCCAGCGCGCGCCGTCGAGTCCCCGGCCACGCCGCGCCCGCCAGCAGGTTTCCTGCGTCGCCCTCTTCCTCACCTGCCAGGAGCCAAGCCCCCTCAGCCGGCGCACCAGCCCCCCATGGCCGTGATCCACGGCCAGCTCGTGGACCGGCCTTTGGCCAAGGTCCACCGAGCCGTGAACCTGGCTGACGTTTCCACCCGTGGGAAAAACGCAGCAGCCCACGCGCGCCTGGTCCCAGTAACGTGAGAAAAATACATTTTCTTAAGAAGGCCATTCCTAGTTCTCCAAATAAGCACCTCAGCCCAACCTAGCTCCATAGAAGTCCCTGGACTTTGTATTGCTAACAGTTCCACCCAAACCTTTACATAGAGACCCCTAAACTTTTCTGTGATTACACAAACGTCCCTGTTGATCTTTTAATAATTTCAGATTAGCCCCTGGTGATTTTTTGAAATTATAATAAGGTCTTTAGAGCCATAATACACACTCAAATCGTCACATCTTTCCAACCGTAAATCTGTTTTCAACGATTTTTATACCGTTGAATCATTGTACGAAGCTACACCTCATCGAAACATCCAAACCTTATTTACTCTCTGATCTTACTAGTTTTTCTTATTGGTGAGTTTTATTAGAGCTTTAATTCGATTTCTTTTATTAGCTTTTATTATCAGTTTTTAATGTGGGTATTTTAGTGTGGATTCTTTTAAGCATAGCTTCATGCTAGTTAGTGTGCAACTCACCTTATTAGCATGACATCATACCATTATTAGTATTCATTGGTACATATACTCATGTTAGCACTATGTAAGTTAGTTCAAGGTTAAAATTATATAATTATTAGTAAAATACTAGGTTACCTATATGAATATTAATAAGTGAGCATGGCTCATATAACCATTTTACTATGCATTCACATGTCTAAGCACCAACATCACATAGTAATTTTAGTAACCTAACTATACAGATATAATAAAGTAATTAATTAATTACTAGCCATTCATAATATCACATACAAATAGATAATTATATAATTCTTAAGAGGCACACTGATGCTTCACATCCCAAATTAGTGTTCACTAGTACAGGTACCACACGTTGTCTTTAATTTAGTAAGTAGCAATACGTGCCACTAGTTGGCATTATTTTGGAAAATTAAGCATGTAGATTAAAGTGGATAATTACTAGTCACTTTAGATGACATACAAATAATTAGAAATTATTAAATAATTAGCCATGACACACTATTCTTCGCAACCACATCAACATATTATCTATTATGCACTAATATATAAATTGATAGATAATAGTGATGCGATGCCTTGCACCGCATCTATAGTGATGACATCTCATTAGCATAATAATTTTACTATAAGTGTAGATTTAGTAATTAGTCATTAACCATTAGAAAGCAACCGCATATTACGAAGTAAAGTAATTAACCTTTAATTATAATAAATTTGTTCCATGCTTATTATATAACTAAATAAAATAAATATCTATGCACCACATCTAGTATTCACATGCACTAGTACATATGCCACGCATTCGTTTTAGTAATTGATTTATAGGAATAAAATATGCTACTTATCGCATATTTTATTTAAGCATACAATGATTAGGACACATCTCATTAAGCTCTTAACATACATTAGAGCGAGAAAACTTACTAAATGTAGTAAATCAATTATAAATATAGAATCCAGTGAATCGACATCTATCACTAGGAAGCAGTCACAAATTAGGAAATAAAGTAAATAATCTCTAATCACGAAAGGTTTCATGCATACTACAATTAAATAAAGTATTAAGTAGCACATATAGCATCTTACCTTGCATTTACATGCATTAGTACACGCGTCATGTACTAGCATTGATAGTTTAATTGTAAAAGATAGGAGTTAGTAATTAATTGTTAATTGCTCATAGTCACACCCATACAAGAAATAATGACATTCCAATGCATACACAAATCACTAGCGAGTGCGTGTGCCTGACCCATATGGATAAATCTGTATTACGGGGACACGTACACTCATTATATCCCTCAAACACTAAATTGTAATTAACTAAAACGAAGCTAAACCGCCAACTTATAGTAATTAATTCTAAGTTAAGATTAGACAAATCACCATGTCATGCACGCACTCTCATAGTTGGTTTTCCTATTCGAGTTTAAATTAATCGGTTCTTCTTCAGAGTTTACTGGATCTTATCGATTCTTCTAGAGCTTTGTTTCTTTTTACGGTAGTTTTATAGGTGTATTCTACCGTGAAGACAATGTTGAGCTCGAGGAACAATCAGATACCAAGAGGAATCAGAAGGACTGACACACAAGGAGAAGCTCGAAGATTCTGAGATCAGGCCCTAAAGATTAAGGATTTGCAGGCAAGCTCTAACCACTGCCATTTGAATCCTATGATTTGTTTTGCACCTATATGGCTTGAGTATTGCATGTGTTTTCTATGAATTTAAACGTTGTGTAGTAATGATCCTACTTGTTATTGGTATTATATTAATGTGAGTTACTTGCTCTCATTAATATTAAATACCACCTTGCTACTCTGTCGATGACACTTCTTGTTAACCATAGAAATACCGTCTTTAAATACTTTTAATGATCGGAAAGTTGCCTTTATAATAGATTGCTTAGAACTCTATTGTGATACCACGCATCACCACATCATATACCAATATTCTTTAAAACGTGTAAATGTGTGCTTGGTGATGTGAGTAAAATAAAATGGGTGGGTGATACTGCAACTTGAGTTAAGTGGAGGTGGGTAATTTCTGGTTTGCGGACGAGGCTTCTAAGTGGTGATTTGGTACTGTGTGACAAGCTTCGGTCTAGTTCACTTGCCGTGGACAAGCGCTCGCCCTGACCGCATAAAGACCGGTTCATCGGACCTCAACATAGTGATTTCGTGCAACCACAGAACCTGTCATGGGCGAGACTTACTCTAATTTATTGGCACCTACCATATGCTACATTAGGCGGCCAATAGCGCATCAGGCACAAAGGGTGGACACTCGGAGAGGAATGTACCCGAGAGAGTCTGACTCAGAGCAAAAAGAAGTACCTCAGCTCAGCATATCTGAGTCAGAAGAGGAAAATGATGTAACTAAGAACTCAAGAAAAGCTATGTGAAGTACTTATGTTTCAGCCCTTGGTGATTTTTTTTGAGGTGGGCATATGGGGGGTGGACGGATAAGGTGAGACTAGCGTTACGTTACTCTCCTGCAAGGAGTATGTAGCCTGTGAGAAAAGTGTACAGCCACTTCAGAGTGTAAAATCTTTTCAAAAAGTCCGTTGTCTCTAGTTATAACACACTATTGTCTGGGCTCACAGTGATTAGTCTTATATACTTCTTTGATGGTGTGAGTGGGTGTAGTTGCCCGTGTTTTGAAAAGTGTCTAGATCAGGTATTGGAGGCCCTTACAGTTAAAACTTAGAAACTAGAGAGAAATGTTTATTCTCCCTCAGGTCCACCTACTAAAATATGACAAAAAAATATTTTGATCTCCTGGTTTATCAACCTTCTCTAGTGAACCCTGCTGAAAATGGATTTTTGCAAAGTAACCCCAAAGCATTTTTTTTTAGTGGAACAGGAGGGCAAAATCCCTACTGATTATAAATTAATAATAAGATAAAAAAATTTTACATGGAGTAGAAACCAAGGAAAAATAAACAAAAACAGCAGGGTGCTGAAAAATTACAATGACATCAACCACTCCTCAATGCGGGGAAAATATTTTTTCTTAGCCCTGTGAAGAAGGAGATTAAACTCATGCTTGAACTTGTTCATGCAACGATCTTCTGTTGGGTCAAGATTATTAAAAATCCAATCATTCCTCGTTGTCCAAATACTCCAGGTCATAAGAATGATTATCTCCATGAAGAATGTGACTGAAAGCTGTTTTCGAATGGAATTAAACATCTGCAACCCTGTCAATCTGGGATGAATGTGAATGCCAATAGAGCTCCAGCACCTTCTAGCAAAGTTACAATATAGAAAGAGATGATCTTGAGTTTCTTCTCTTTGTAAAATACATAATTCAGACACATAGGAATTCAGGACCATATTTCTCCTTTGCAGCATATTACGAGTATTAACTCTGTCTTTTAAGATGAGCCCGAAAAAAACCTTATGCTTGAGCTGACAAGAGGAACCTCATAGACAATTATAGATGGAAGGCATAGGCAAAGGTCCAATCATTTGCTTATAAGCCTTAACAGATGAGTAGTGAATGGATCACCAGATATAACTCCATTCATCAAACTCCAAAGATACTGAGACCTGGTTCCACCATTGGTGCAAAGTGAGGAGTTGATCATAAGCTTCCTGAGACGGGTAAATGAAAGTGCTCATGTAACTCCTGAAGATTGATGAGAGTGTTCACTGTAATCATCTGATTCTTAGCAAAGGAGAAAAGTTGTGGGAATACTTGGGACCTAATTTGGCCATTCCAGAGATCAATCCAAAAGAAAACTGTATTACCATCCTTCACTCTCGCTACGGAGAAGCCTTTGAAAGTATCTAGCAGTTTGATACCACCAGAAAGAGCCTCTCTTTCTCAAGCCAAGCAGATTCCCATTTATATAATATTTCTCCCATAAGAGATTAACCCAAGGAATATCCTTCCTGGCAAAAAACTTATGGATATTTTTTATGAGTAGAGCATCATTTTGTATTCTGAGGTTGATAACACCCAAGCCTCCCTCTCTTTTGGGTCGAGTAACCTTAGACCAGGCTACCTGAGCTGGTTTTTTATTATTTAAATCTGAACCGCGCCAAAGACAATGCTTTCTATATTTATCACATTGCTCAATTACTTTTGCATGAAGTTTGAGCACATGTAAAACATTGGCAAAGCTGAGAGAACAGAGTTAACCATCTGAAGTTTCCCCCCTTGGCTTAGGAAAACAGAGCAACTGACAAGTCTTCTTTCTATATGTTGTACAAGAGGAAGGCAATTCTCCACACTGGTTTGTGAAGCCCAAGAGGTAGACCCAGATAGGTAAAAGGCAAGGTACCTATTTGGCAGTTGAAGGTGCTAGCTAGATGATGCATTCTTTCTGCAGAAACATTAATGGGCACCATGATGGACTTACTGTAATTAACTTTTAGGCCAGTAGAGTCAGCAAACGTTTGAAGAAGCGCTTTCAGAACAAAGAGCTGATGAGGACGCTTCCATAAAAAAAGTGTCATCAGCATATTGAACGATTGGAAAGTCAGCTGAACTAGTGACAGAAATAGGCAAACAAAGGAGACCCAGCTCTTTGGCTCTATTTATGATTGATTGAAGTAGATCAGTTGCCAACACAAATAGAAGGGGAGAAAAAGGGTCACCTTGCCTAACTCCTCTTCTACAATGAAACACTTTGCCTGGTACACCATTTAAGAGAACAGAGGAAGTACCTGTGCTCAGAATATTTGAAATTTGAAATCCAGAAAAGCCATTTTCTACCAAAACCCTTCTCCTTCATGACCTGCAAAATAACTTGGTGCACCACTTTATCAAAAGCCTTCTCAAAATCCAATTTTAAGATGATAATTTCTTTCTTGACTGATGACACATATGAAGATATTCAAAGCTCCATGCTAAACAGTCTTGAATAGTCCTCGATTTGAGAAAACCATATTGATTCTGATGGATCAATTTTAGGATAACCTCTTGCAAGTGATCAGCAAGTAGCTTGGTAAGGATTTTAACACTTGTATTGAGGAGAGAGATAGGCCTGTAGTATGCCACTAGAACACAATTTTCTTTCTTAAGGACCAGAGTGATATAAGACCCATTAATGCTCTGAGTACAGACATTTCCTTCATAAAAAGCATTGCAAAGCTCATAGAAATCTCGAGCAATAACAGACCAACATTTCTTAACAAAGTCTGTGTTAAAACCATCAGATCCTGGGGACTTATCAGTAAGCGGACTAGACACTAAATTATCAATCTCCTCTTTAGTAAATTGGTGTTCAAGATCCTCCAAGCCTGAAACAAGCTGTAGAAGAGTGTGCAGATCAAAATGCATGGTAGTATATTCTGATGTACCCAATCTTTCCTTAAACGAATCCCAGAGTAAAGTGGGCTTTTCCTGATGAGAGCTAACCTGATGCCCAAAGCTGTTCTGTAAAGTAGTGATATAGTTCTTCCTATGCTTAATGGTGGCATGTGCATGAAAGAATTTAGTATTTTCATCTCCCAACTTCACCCATTTTACAGTTCTCCTCTGCTTCCAGTAAATATGCTGCTGCTGGAGTAAGCTGTGTAAGTGCGGCTGAAGAATATCCCTGAAATTCCATTCATGAATGGCCAGATCTCTAGATTCTTCTATTTTGTCTAGAAAAAGGATAATGCATTTTGTATTATTAATACAGGTAGCCAAATTTGAAATCTGTTTCTGCCATAGCCTCAGAACTCTCCTAAGATTCTTGAATTTCTCACCTAACTTCTTTGCCTTATCTGTAAGTGTACTAGGCAAATACAAATCATGCTGCATAACTTGCATAAAGTCAGTCCTCTCAAGCCAGAAATTTTTCAAAACGAAACACCCTGCCTTTTGGAATATCTGTTGAAATAGTGATCAAACATGGGTCATGATCTGAGATGTCTTTGGACAAAACAGATACTGAAGTGCTTGGGTAGTTTAAAGACCAGGAGTTAGAGACAAAAAACCAATCAAGCCGTTCTAGTAATGGATGCTCCTGTTTATTTGACCATGTGAATAACTTTCCTTGCAAAGGCAATTTAATGAGTCTAAGATTGCTGATAATAGCCTCATTAAACAGAAACATTTCCTCTACATTACCTCCGCTATTCCAATCCTCTGGTCTTCTAATAAGGTTGAAATCACCCAGGACAAGCCAGTGCACATCATCATCTACTAGGTAATTATGAAACCAGTTTAAGAAATCAAGTTTTCTTTGGTGAGTGCATGGACCATATACCGAAGTAATAACAAATTTGGCACCTGACAGGAGGAAAGTGAATTCAACAGTGATAGAAAACTCATTCTGAGATATCAGATGACCAACAAATCTGCTACTCCTCCATGCCACTAAAATACCACCTGATACTCCAATGGAAAGGAGAAATTCAAAGCTATCAAAATGTGGGCTACAAAAATTTCTGAGGAAAGGAGCATCAAAATGTTCCCTTTTAGTTTCTTGGAAGCAAAAAAATATCACAAAGAGCCTCATTAATCTTGCTGTGAATAGCTTTCCATTTCTTGTGAAAGTTTATACCTCTAACGTTTCAACATAAGATGTACCACTGCCTAGAATTTGTCGGTGTTATCTGAGATGCCATTGGTAACAACAAAGAATGATAACCATATGACAAAATGATAACAATATGACATGCATGTATAGCATGCATTGTTAAAGCAGAGGTCATTCTAGTCCATAACATCCAATCAGAGTAAAAAAAAAGTGCAAAGGAGACAGCACAAAAATAGTACTGGACAGGACCAGTGCACCAATATATGAAAACACCATTCCAATATTGCAGAAACAGACAAAAGAAGGGAGCAACAAATCATCAGACATAAACCAGCAAAGTGCCATATCCATAGTATAGAAAGCAACATCGATAGACTTGAAGGCTAGCATTTCAGAGTCCTTCATTACAATACCATTAAGAGTCACTAAACAAACCAAGACAAAAGAAACCGCGACACTCAGGTCCGCAAAGCAACTACTTCTTCTTAGGCTTTTTGGACTTATCATCATCATTGGAAGTGCTATTCTTGGCTTCATTTGTCTTCTTCACAGATTTCTATTTAGCAATGGTCTGCTTGGGTTTTCTTTTCCTAGTGAGATTGTCATCTGAGAGCATGTCAGGGGCTACCTTGCAGAATGTTTCTCCCAGACCTCTGACCACTTTAACAGGTAAAGTAGGTGGTT
The DNA here is from genome assembly GCA_001602315.1 of Zoysia pacifica. Taxonomy (NCBI): domain Eukaryota; kingdom Viridiplantae; phylum Streptophyta; class Magnoliopsida; order Poales; family Poaceae; genus Zoysia; species Zoysia pacifica. The sequence continues at coordinate 16,286 of BCLH01000056.1, forward strand.
CTGCTGAGCAACCAAGACAATTCTTATCTAGACAGGTGACACTCCTGTAACCTTTATTAGCTCGTTGCAGACGCAGTCTCCTCCTAACATCAGAGTCAACCAAAACCGGCATGTTAGAGTTCTGGGCCTTATGATTAGCAGAGGGAGTGGTGTCTAGAGCATTGTCCTCTTTAGGAAGTTCTTCAAGCCTCAGAGAAGATTGAGGAGTGGTAGAAGCAGAACACTGCTAAGGAGCTGTCACCGGGCAAGTCTGTGGCAGACTAAAAGGGAAAGAAGCAGAGTCAAAAGATTGTGAAATGATCTCCCAAGCCTTAGATATTAGAAATCCCTTTGCCCACTCAAACTGATCCAGGTTAAGCAACATGGATGTAAAGAAATCAGTCCAGGCCATTGGGACATTAACACAACCATTGGTCTGTATAGGAGAAAAAAACTTGGCCCACAATCTAATACTATCTACCTTTGGCTTAATTGACCAAAGAATCAGACTATTGCAGTGAGGGGAGAAATCTAAGTCCAAAGCAGGTTTAAAAGACTCAAACACTAGAGTCAAATTATCATACTGGACTTGCACAAAACCTACATGTATGTTTTCTCCCATGTGATCATCATTAGGAGCAGCTACCCCTTGGGCTGGTAAAGCAAGAACAACATTGTTAAGTTGGGCACCATCATGCTGCTGATCCTGGTCCATTTCCATAGGTTGAACATTGAGATCTGGCAGCTGTGGAATCACACTATTTGATGAGTTGGAAGATAGTCCTGATAGAGGGACACTTATCTGTTCTTCTTCCATATCCTGCTGAACTTCCACCACTTCTATCACTACTATTTCTTCTTCTAGAGCAATGAAATCTTCTTGAGGGATATTCTCAAACTGATGCACATTCTGAGCCTCTAGGGCCACTAGATTAGGAGGATTGTTACCCATATGTATCAAAGCACCCCAATTAGCAGGGTGATTATCAACCTGGTGATGCACCAGATCATGAGCAGCTCCTCCAGCATTGTGAAAGAGTTGTCCTTGCTGACCATGTCCAATAAAATCAAAATGAGAGTTTAAGCCCCCTTTCATAGGGAAAGGGTCTTCATCAGCAGGCAGAGCTCCCAACATATCTCGCTGTATGATTTCACACTGCACTGTCTAAGACTGCCCCTGAAAACCATCTCCATCACTGAAGACAATAAATTGTGGCACCGATTCAAGATCCACCACACGGGCACAAATCAAAATTCTAGCTAGATTATCAAAATCTTGCTCCCAGGAAATGAGACAACCGAAGGAGGCAATAGCATTTTCAACATGGCCATGGGTCCAATAGTCAAGCGGGAAACCCAACAACATCAACCAACGGTCTCTGTTAAAATTAAGAGCCTTCTAGTTTCTTCCCTGATTATGCTTGACTAAGTGAAATTGTAGACCACCTTGATTGTGGGGACTAGTATGGACTAATCTATCCCGATCATGAACATACTCAAATTTAATGTAAGCTTGACCCAGATGGCACGGATGAATTCAGACACAACATCTCGAATGGCTTCAAAATGTATCTGGTTGTTGGGCATATTATCAATGGTTATAATCGCTAGGTCTTCATTTCATGGCTGCGGCCTACCCACGACAACCCTTGTAGCTGGTTCACGACCTTGAACTGCAATGCTATGATAACCAATCGGTAAGAAAGGAGTAGGATCAGCACGTTGAAAAGCCATAGCAGAAGCACCAGTCTGTTGAGCACACTTGAAAGAGGAACACAGCAAGGAGAGCAAAGGCGACGGCGAGCCCGCCGAAGAATCACCCAGCTCGTTGTTGGGGAGAGAAGACAAAGGGTCTGGCCGTGGACTCCAGGTTTTAGTTGCCAAAAGAAAATGACCAAAACTGTCAAAATAAGGAGGCTTGATAACCGACTGAGATTTTTCCACGTCACCTTTCTGTTTAAACCAGAGATGAGAATCAACCACCCCGAAATCTTGGGCAAAAAAATCGGTAGGTTCCTTCTGCAGACTGAAACCTAGATTTAAGATCTTAGCTGAACAATTATAAGACAAATGACCTTCAGTTCTGCAAATCCGACATTTAATATTGAATCTGCAAACAGATTTAAAATGACCCGAGCGCAAACAGCGGCCACAAGTCACAATAGATGGGCCTTCCAATGGGCCATTGGAGTGGACCACCGGGAAACCAGCATCAGGGCCCGTGGGTTTGAATAAATTTGAATGGAAGGCAGAGGGCTTATTTCCCGTCGTGATCATTGCACGGTGGCCAAAGAACAGGTCCTGCGATTTCTTAGAAAAATCCAGATGATCAAACACAGCGATCCTAGATTGAGATTGAGAATGATCTGACCTTTTTTCAATCCACTTCTGATTAACAGGACGACCAAGAGGCACCGATTAGCTCCCGAAACCGGTGGAGGAGAAATATGTGAATTCACCACATCTGCATAAGACATCTTGGAATTGGAAGTTATGTGCTGGACAGTAGTCCATTGTTCCTCCTCTTTACGCACATAAGCAGCATATTCAGATTGCCAATTAGCAACACCATTACCCCAGAGGTTGAAGAACAACTTATATTGCTGGCACTCAAAAGATTGCAATCGGAAGATATGAAAACCCACTGATTTAGAAGAAACTGTGAATCTGAACACTCTATCACTTAATTGCTCCGGCCTAAAATCAGCCGATGAGCCACCAATAGTTGCTTGCAGAATAAGAGCCACTGAGGAATTCGAAAGCTTATAGATGCAACAGCCAAAAGAAACCACCAGGAAGAAAGGTTTCAGATCACTGCCAAAGAGGAAGTTGATTGGGAGATTGTAGCGCCCCCAAACTGCCGCTTGAACACCAATTCCTGGTTTGAAATTCAACCCCGGGAGATCCATTGCTAGAGAAGAGCAGACTTACCACTGAGAGACAGATCATGGAGGGAGAGAAAACCAGCGTTGAGCATGGGAGAGAGGCCCAGAGATCAGATCGCCGGCAAGCAGAACGCCGGGGGAGGGCACAGATCGCCGATCCGGGAATTACGGAGCCCCATCAACTTGTCCTCTCTCGCTCCGGTCCACATCAATTTTATTCGCTCAACTTTTTATCATGACGCATGATAATCATCCAAATAGGCCATACAAATCTTCGGATGTCCTTCACACTCGTTGCTCTCTACCATTGGATCAAAATTCAAAGAGCTTCCTGTAGATGCGCAAAAAACTGATCTCGCTGCTCCTTTGGTAATGGTGTTCAACTAGAAACAAAACCCAACGCCGGCGAGCTTTGACTCCCAAACATTATTTTTGCTACAGTCAAATATGCATTTACATATATACCTCTGTATAGTGTTAAGCTTACTGAACTAAGTACTTTATATAATCATTCGTTTGCATATGTGGTTTTAGTCAGAGAAAAATTCGTAGAAAATGATGACGTGCTGGATTTTAACCCCGCTTCTCAAGTTGCTTGTGAAGTTGGGTTTTATTTTCGCTGTCTGCTTCATCTTTAGCTGACTAAATCATTGTGGATGTTTTAATTCACACTGTGTTGTCACTAAAAATTGAGTATCATATATAATATTTTAACTGAAGTATAATTTTTGATATATATTCTGATGTGATAATACATATCAACTACTGATAAAAAAATAATACGTAATATACAGTGTATCTCAAAATGAATGAGATACACAAGCAGGTTCCCCGCGGAAGAACGAATAAGGGGTAGCGACTACTGCAGCAGACTACTACTTGCCGCAGCGCGGTCGTACGTACCGGGGTGTACTTCCGTTCTCGCTTCATTCGCTTTCCGGATTACTCATTGACTCTTGGTTTCTTTTCTCTCGGTTGGGTCCGTGGTTGAGCAGATGCAAGGCAAGCACAGGGTTTCATCTCCTTCAAAAGACTGCCACAGGGACCACTCTCTCTCTCTCTCTCTCCCTCCTTTTGCACGGTGCGGTCAATCCATATCTAACACTACTGCGTTCATCTTCCCCAAGCACTCTGGGCAGAGACAAATCCGGCACGACAAACATTCTCTCAATTCATTCTAGCAATTTGGTTCCTTCAGGATTAGTAAATCTCCACCAGTGATGAACTCCCTCTCAAAGCTTCTCACAAATCAAATTTCTTTCAAAATACATATACTGCATCTATGGCTTGGCTGCAATTAATCCCTTAATCTACTTTATATGTGCAGCTTTTCCTAAACATGAACAATTGTTCATAAAAGCCTAATTCTTTTTTTCTTTTATTCTTTGTAGTCACTATTATGCATGCTAGATGCGGATTATAAACCTTTGTATTCTGACCCTATGATTGCACAGGTTTCTATGTATGGCACTTTGACTCAATTCTATTTTTGATTTGTATAATATAATATATATGGATTACATATTTGGTCTCTCCTGTTAAAGAAGCATTATTTTCATGATAATGAAGTAGTGTCCTGCCTGTACCTAACCTTGCTATTAATTTTATTTTAAATTTTGATTAATTCAAGACCACAAAATCACTAAATTTTATTACACTTCTAGAGGTAACTAAAATGTCACTTTTATGCTCGGTTGTTCTTTATTATGCTGATTTTATTCCTGAACTCCACCCTTTGTTTCCATGTTACCCCTGATTTAGTATAGCTCCTTTTGTTTACTGTTTACATAAAGATTATATACATGTTGTACCTAATTGCTTACGCAATTTTTAATTCTCTTCTTAGATAAATCAAGATCAAAAGGTTGACTAGACTCTAAGAAAGATATAATTATCCATAGAGATTGCAGCACAAACTTTCACTTTTCTTGAGGTCACCGCTGCAACTAACTACTTCATGCAGGACTCCCTGTTAGGAGAGAGAGAGAGAGGTTTTGGTCATGTATATAAAGGGCGGTTGGAGAATGGCCAGGTAAAGTCTCTGGAATGCTTTTTTTATGCATCAACATTCCATCTGTACAACTAAATCCTTCAATTTTTTTCCTTTGGGTAATTTGATCAGAATAATCAGTAAAATATGGGTAGAGTTGATGTGCCGTTGGTTATTTGTACATTTCCATAGTCCTGGATGCTAGCAAAAATGTTTGTACCTATGTACACTTGCAAGCCTGGATACTAACAGAATTCTACCTCCCAGGCCGTTGTTGTGAAGCAACTGGATCGTGATGGTCTTCCAAGGAAATAGGGAATTTGTGGTTGAGGTTCTCATGCTCGGTGTCAATCTAATTAGCTATTATGTATCCTTTTTCCAGGTACGAACTAATGTGAATGATTTATCATAAATGAAAACATAGATAGATTTAATATCCTATGGCTAATCACATTTTATTAAACTTAGAAATTTTACAGGTCAAACTTGGAAGATGCAACGACCCAAACAAACTCTTATGTCACTTTACCCCTACAAAGTCAAGTAATATTATATTTATCCATCCATTTACATTGCCATTGGTACCCATTGAACTATATTTTTATATCATTTTCTAACCATTCATAAATGTCCCAAAACAACGCATGCCATTCACACCTGTTGAACTATATTTTCAGATCATTTTCTAACCATTCATAAATGTCCCGAAACAACGCACCGGAGAATCATCTAGTTAAAATAATAAGATACACTGTTGATCTTTTGACACTTATCATTTTTCTTACGCTGGTACTTGTGCTCATGGTTTGTGAAAATACAAGAACACCAACAGTCAATTGGCCGCAATGGCAGCAGACGGGATTGCTTTCAGGCTTTGGAGTAGCTCCTGCAAGCTTAGCGTATGGGTAATCTCATCCAAAGGCCTAGTTAAGACAAAAGGAAGACAAGGCCCAATAATGGAGAGCACAAAGGCGTCGGCCCATGACTTGGAAGCCGAACAAATAAACCAGAACACCATAAGACTCCGATTATCCAATTCCCTGGGCTGGAATGGGAAGTTGTGCTCTGTAATCATGCTGCAGGTTAAAATCAGATGCAGATCAACGATGAATGCTCATTTTGTGAATTTGTGACTAGTTCTGTAGTTCATGCTTTGCAACCTTGTTTATACATGCATTCAGGTGCAGGTCAATAAGTTCTTTCATAATTCCTAGTTTCCTTTTTGTGTGAATTGGACGGTAAATTGGTCAGTCCCTTAAACTGTCCGCGCAGGCAAATAAAACGGAGGCAGCGCCCTCAGGTAGTTGTTAATCCTTGATGTGGTGTGCGGCCACTGACCTTCAGTTGACCATTGAGAGCGTGTTTGACGTGACTTTAAAGTCCGACTTTATTTTGAAGTTCAAAAAATCTGATCAAATATCTTAACTCTAAAATTTTATGGAGCAGCTCAATTTTATGGAGTTAGTGGAGCTACAATTCATTTTCCTAAAGTACCTTTTTTCAACTCCAAAAAAGTTTAAAAATAAATCTAGATGTGAAGTTTTAAGTTAATTACTCATCATTACCACTGATTACTCAAACGGATCTTTCGTTATATTATTTTACGGATCCTTCGTTACATTATTTTTTTTCTATCCTCGATCTATCCTTTCCAATCCTGTTCATTTCCCTAGCCGCAGGAAGATCGCCAGGATCGCCGCCCCCACTACATCGGCATCGTGAAGCTCGCCTGCAGCTCCATCGACACCGCTCACCCCGACGACGTTGTTCTGACGCTGCACACCCTGACTCAACGTTGCTAGCCGCGACCCCGCTCGGCCCCAACGACTCCGTTCCGCGCGCCCCGACGACCCGATGCGGTTGGAATCGGAGATGAAGGGCACCCAGGAGCAAGGGCATCCCAATGCATTTATAGATTTAGTATGAAATAATAAATGAGACTTAAAATTTTAGTTTCAACTTTTTTATTCTTTGTTTTATTTAATGCTTTTAATTTTTCAATTCATATTTTTTAAATTGATTTGTGAAAGATACGTTTAAAACAATTAAAAACTTGATCAATTTGCGTTTATAATAGACTAAACTTCTAGTCTGATTTATAATATAATTTATAGAAGATATCATAAATTGAAATAATTTTTATGCTAATTTGTATTTATTATAGACTATACACGAGATTAATTAAATAAAACTTATAAATGCGAATATAAACTTAAAATACTTAGAAAATTTTTGAGGACCATGCGCCGTCGCACGGCTCGCACGGGCCTCGGAACGCCTCTGCCGGAGATGCTCGACGCGCATCACCTCTTCCTCGAGGCTTTCCTCGACAAGCAGCTGCTGCTGCCGCGCAAGAGGGCCAGGCTATCCCCCGCCATGACCGATTGACTGGTCCATAGGCATAGCTCCGGCTGCTCCTTATTGACGCGGTCTTTTGTTGTGTAGCATGTGTCTATGGTATATGCGTGTTTGCTCGTCGTTAACTGCTATTCAGTGTTATCAGTAGTAGTGTTTAGTAATGCCTTGTTTAGATAACCATGGGGCAAAGAATTTATTAGCGTAGGATATGGATAATGTGGTTTAAATTAGAATTGCTTATCCACGTTTTGATGAAAAAAAATTGTATGACATTAAACGGTACTCTTAGTGCAAAAGTTATTACGAAATGAAATAAATTAGCTAATATATCCTTAATAAATTAATAACTAATTAAGAGTAATAATGGCAATCAACCTAATAAAGTTTTTTTAATGTTACAATCATCCATCTAGCCAAACAACTTCACAAACAATTCTAACTCCATGGAGTAGTAGCTCCATCAGGAAGTTTTGAAGTAGAGCTGCTTTACGGTGAAGTGGGGTCATACCAAACACACCCTAAGAGTTGATTACTTAGGTAGGAGTTGCATTTCATGAAAGACGCTTCCTGCTAGATGTAGTTTCTGTCTTCTAACTCCCTTGGCAAAAAGCCTATTAGTTCCTGTATCATGAAATTCTATTTGTTCTGTCAATCTAACATGAAGAGTTTTTGAAATGGAAAATGCGATATGTTTCCCTTACCGAACTAAATTTGAATCCTCTCTTTATTATGCAGAGGAATGCCAGTATCCTTTAGATGCTGTATTCGAATTAGAGTGATTGTGCTACTTGAATGCATAGCTTTTCAGCATTTAGATCGTGAATGTCTTTTGCATTGTTTGCATGATGTCAATCTTATTATACATCCTCGAATTAATCCACTGCTGACTCCGAAGGATATTGGAAACAGCTAATTAACCCATGGGAAAATGTCACCTTTTATTCCAGGATGACTGAAAAAATAAGGCTAGCATCTGTCTCTGAAGAAACATTAGAAAAAGAAAGAACTGATCATGTATACATCGGGGAGATAGATCGCAAAATTTTAAAGGTCCATGTAAGCATCAGATAGATTTTGATTTTGATAAGGAACAAAAGAATATTGAAGAAGAGGAAGAGATAGATAAGTTAATTCTAAATTCAGTATGTTGCAAAATAATGGATGAGGTTATGGATCGAGATATTGCTTATCCTATGGATTGCAAAAAATATCCAGAAGAAGAAACTATCTTCTTTGTCCAAGAAGAAAAAAAAGGGGGAAAATTATATCATAGTGATCAATGAAAGGGATCTTCTGGAATAGTAATGGGTTGAGAGAAAAAAAAAACATAAATTTATTTCAGATCTCATTAAAGAACAAAAAAATTATTTCAGATCTCACTAAAGAACAAAACCTAAACTTTATAGCTCTCTTATAAACTGGTAGGAGTGAGTTTGCGCCAAATTTTCTAAACAAATTGTGCAGGGAGAGATTTTATTTGGCAAAGCAAATTTCCTAGAGGCAAATCTGGTGGTATACTTTTAGGTGTTGATCTTACTGTTTTTGATATAGGAGCTCAAGCAGATTTAAAGAAAAATTTCCAGCATAATTGGTCTCCATGTGTTCTAATGAAAATCTTCCACTAATAATAGGTGGTGACTTTAACATATTACAGAACCCATTGGAAAAAAATAAAGATACATATAGTGATAGATGGCCCTTTTTGTTTAACGCAATCATTGATGGGTTAAGTCTTAGAGAGCTAGAGATGACAGGGCGACAATACACATGGGCAAATAATTTGGCCAACCCTACTTTTGAGAAGTTAGATAGAATTTTGATGAGTACGGGTTGGGAACAAAAAATTCTATTGTCCACAGTTCAAGCTTTGAGTAGAGATCTATCTGACCATACTCCATTACTACTAAACACGGGTGAAACATCATCATTGGGTACCCCTCTCCATTCAAATTTGAATTAAGGTGGTTACTTCGAGATGGTTTCATTGACATGGTGTAAAGGAGTTATGGACAGGCATGAAGATTGAGGGAAGTGCCATTGATATATAGAAGAGAAAAATCAAAAGAGTGAGGCAATATTTGAGAGGATGGGAAAAGAATGCAAGTGGTCAATATAAGAAAGAAAAGAAGAAAATATTAGATAAATTGGATGAGTTAGACAAAAAGTTAGAAATTGTGCTGCTGTCACAAGAGTTACAAGAGGAAGAAATAAAGTGGTACCAACAGGCAAAAGTAAAAGAATTTTTGGAAGGGGATTCCAATACTAAATACTTTCATCTCGTGGCCAATGGCAAACATAGGAAAACTCGTATTTTTCAGCTCCATCATGAGAGACAAATAATAGAGGGTGATGTGGCTTTGAAAAAGCATATCACATCATATTACAAAAATCTGTTCAGGACTCCAATAAGTAATATTTTTCTATGGATGAGTGTCGAATAGTAGACATCCCACAAGTGGCAGAGCAGAAAAATGAAACATTAACTAAACAATATACCGAATAGGAAGTCAAAGAAGTGATTTTCCAGATGGAACGTAATAAAGCACCCGGACCAGATGATTTCCCAATAGAATTTTATCAAACTTTTTGGGAGACTATAATAGGGGATTTAATGGTGTTGTTCAGTGACTTTCACAATGGTATTTTACCATTGTATAGTCTAAATTTTGGAACAATCATTCTTTTACCTAAATGCAAGGAAGCTAATAAGATTAAACAGTATAGACCAATCTATTTACTAAACATAAGCTTTAAGATCTTTAACAAAGTGGCTAAAAATATAATTAACGGAGTAGCTCACAAGGTGATCAGTCCATCTCAAACAGCTTTCCTACCGGAGAAAAACATTATGGAATGTGTAGAAATACTACATGAAACGTTACATGAGATGCATAAAAAGAAATTAAGTGGTGTAATATTAAAAATAGATTTTGAAAAGGCGTGTGATAAAGTGAATTGGATTTTTATGCAACAAACACTGAAAATGAAAGGTGTTGCTCCAAAGTGGTGTAAATGGATTGAATCATTCATTAAAGGGGGCATGTTGGAATTAAAATCAATGATCAAGTTGGTCCAAATTTTCAAACAAAAAAGGGGGTGACGCAGGGAGATCCATTATCACCTAATGTTTTCGATATTGTAGTGGATATGCTTGCAATCTTTATTAAAAGGGCAAAGTTAGCTGTCAAATCAATGGTGTTTTACCACATCTGGTTGATGCCGGGTTATCTATACTACAATATCCAGATGATACTATACTTTTTATGGATCATAATCTAGACCAAGCTAGAAATATGAAGCTATTGTTATGTGATTTTGAACAGTTATTAGGTCTTAAAATAAACTTCCATAAAAGTGAATTATTTTGTTTTGGGCAAGCGAAAGATTTCAAAGGGCAGTATACATAATTATTCGGGTGTAAGCAAGGAACAATACCCTTTCAGTATTTAGGAATACCGAGGCCCTACAAAAAATTGAGTAACAGAGATTGGAAGGTAATTGAGAAAAGAATTGAAAGAAAACTAGGTAAGGGGACGGTTGGTTTTGATTAATTCTGTCCTTACGAGCCTAACCATGTTTATGCTTTCTTTTTTGGGCGCCTTTGAAGTAGCAAAAGAAGTACTTGGAGATTTATGCTGATGAAGGAAAGCCTTGTTAAAGACTACTACTTTTGTACAGTCTCGGGTACTTAGGATGGCAAAGGAAAAAAATAGAGTGTTACATATCAAGGTTTTTTTTTTGGCAGAATGATAGTTCATATAAAAATATAGGTTAACAAAATAGAATATTATTTGTAAACCAAAAGAGCAAGGTTGGATTAGGCATACAAAATATTGAAATCAAAATCAGTGTTTGTTGAGTAAATAGCTTTTTAAATTAGTAAATGAGGATGGCATGTGGAAAACAATGTTATAAAATAAGTACTTAAAAAATCAGTCAGTACGAAAGGTAAAGACAAAACCAGGAGATTCACATTTTTGGTCTGGTTTAATGAAAGTCAAAGATAGGTTTCTAAATTTGTTTCATTTAAATTAAATGATGGAAAGCAAACACGATTCTGGGAAGATATTTGGCTTGGGAAGGTAACATTAAAAGAGAAATATCTGTCATTACACAATATAGTAAGGAGAAAGAGTGATATAGTAGAAATAGTGTTTAGAACTATTCTGCTAAAAATTTCTTCAGGAGGTCATCAGATGAGATTAATAGAATTATGGCAGGAACTAGTATCAAAATTAGTGCATATTCAACTTAATGATAATGATGATAGAATCAATTGGCAGTTGCATCAACATGGAAATTTCACTGTTCACTCTATGCATCTTGTTGTTATTAATAATGGGATAATAGAAAGAAATAAAGTGATTATGGAAAATCAGATTACCGATCAAAATAAAGATTTTCTTGTGGTACTTGTACAAAGGTGTCGTACTAACCAAAGACAATTTAGCATAAATAAATTGGGATGGATGTAAACTGTGTTCATTTTGTATGACTAATAAAACGATTGATCACTTATTCTTTAGTTACCATATTGCAAAATTTCTTTGGAATTTGGTACACATTACCTTTGAGATAAGACCACTGTTAAATGATGATCATATATTTGGAACTTGGTTAAATAATTTTGGAAAAAAATTACGACAACAACTACTAGTGAGGCATCAGTTTTATGTTGGGCAATATGGCTTAGTAAAAATGATGTTGTATTTAACAAGGCTCTAACGAAAACTTATATGCGGGTACTTTAAAGGGGAACGCATTGGCTCCGATGCAAAATCAACTTGAGAACATGGAAGAGGATAAGAAAACAATAAAATATGCATGCCAGAGATTAGAGACGATGGCAATGGCAGATTTTCGTCGACCATAGATGGAGATTTAGCAATAGAATTTGCTTGTAATCAGTGGAAAAAAATGCCATGTAGCGGTCGCTTCGGCACGCAAAAGCGCGGAGTGGAGCCCTTCTGCTCTGCCTGGGGGTATACATGCCGGCTAGGCATTGCCGATGCCCCTACAGGCGTGGTCCAGGCCTCTGCCCGCTCTGCTCGCCGCGGGACCTCGCTGCACAAGCCTCCACCGCCTTGCCACGCCGCAGAGCGAGGCCACCAATGCCAGTGCCGCATCCGCCACAGCCAAATCTGATCGAGGAGGGAGGAGGGAGGAGGAGGAAGGAGGGGAGGGGATGGGAACAGGGAAGAAGTGTGATCGGCTGTGGTGCTACATCGCCAACGATGCATGAGCAGGGAGAAGAACCTGGTAGCGGCGGCTGCTTTCTGATCGTGGTGGCTGTCTGCTCGATGCAAGCTGTCTTTGTGGGCTGAATTGTGCTAAGAACAGGGGATGGGCGAGGCTCCAACAGGTGGCAGAATGATGTGGCAGATTGATGGGCCACATGGCTGGTCCAATGCTTACTGTATTCTTTTTTTCCTTTTTTTTTTCTTTCTCCCTTATTTTGTTAGTATACGATATATACAATACAATAATAACTACCGCTTAGAAAAATACTTAGGTGCACTAAGCACGCTTAAGCGCTAGACGGTAGGTCACGGCTCGCTTAGCTCCTGGCACCTTTTTTTCCATAGCTTATAATAGTCTTTTCATTCGAATTATGTGGTCCAGATAGTGTCTTGAACTTATTTGCTTTAGTTTGAACTTTGTAATAATGGGATGTAGCTTCGATTTAAGTAAAGGTCGGTATACTGTTACTATTACGTAAAAAAATAGATTCGTAGTAACTTATAATTCCTTTTGTCTCTGGTTCCTTTTTCCCAGTACTGTATTTTTCGAGTTAGTTAATCAACATTAATTCATTTTGGTTTCGTTCACATGCAGATGCTTGGAAATTAAAGCCATCGGTTGCTGACTCCTTCCGGTTATGAGAGCTGTGAACAGAAAAACCATGTTATGCTACGTATTGCTTCTCATTTTATCTGACATCTTGTTTGTTAAATATGGTCTTAAAACTCTTGAATTTTGCAACTAGCTAGTCTGAGTGTGCGTTTGGTACCATTTCGATTCTCCGAAGAATTAGAAACATTTCAATTTTAGTTTAGTAAATGTTTTTAGTCAGAAACAGAATTACATTAGAAATCATTTTACAAATTTTAGTGATTCAGATTCAGTAAAGCAAATAGGATGATTAGAATGATCAATATACCCTTCTTATGTTAATATTAAAAATATTAGAACAACTTTATAAAATTTTAGGAACTAACGAAACAACTTTAGTAATAATTCGAAAAGCACCTTTATAAAAAAGCTCAACAAGATGAATCTAACGGAACAACTTTGAGAAACTTTAGAAATTTGAGAGAACTTATTTGAATTCCCAAAGATTAATAAAATGGTATTTTCATTGTAAATACGTGCAACTTGCTGTCCAATTCAGAAAACTCCCATGCGATTCTCCAGCGAAACACCATTTCGGCTGTTTCAGCGTTGCAGTAAAAAAATCTAAATCGCTCCGATTCGTTTCGAGGATGAATCGGATCTGTATTTTACTGTTTGGTAGCGTCACCCAAGAAACGGAAACGATTCTCTTTGCCAAAGGCACCCTGAGTTGGTCCATGGAGAGCTGAGTTTTTAGTCGCTTATATTTTGGCCAAGCCAAATATGACTTCAGTATTTAGTAATTGCGGTTCCAATTTCATTGCGCCCCTCTAGGATTAGTTCGGCAGCTATGAAACGGTTTCTGAACCGCATTCATTTCTGGTCGTGATATAATGGATCTATGTGTGTCACTTAAACTATTTATAAGATTAAATTTATGGCTCTTCTAATCTTACTGTTAAATTTTTGTCTTCAGTTAAAGCAATTAATGAATCCAGTGCTTCTTTAATCTTACTTATGTCACACTGTTCCTTTCAGTCGATTTTGATTTTGTTCTAATACTCAACAGGTGTAATTTTGTTTCATGAAAAGGTGGGGTAAGAATGTATTGGATGGACTGATTTTCAAATCAGGCTAATCCTAACCAAACAGCCATTCTCGATCAGGCCATGTTTTGAAACCAAGTTTAGCAATCCCACACCTTCCAAGCCATTCCAAGACTGTCATGAAAAAACGAATAAGGCCCTGAAGCGCTCAAGCGGATGTAAAATTACATATCCATGGTGTTTTTTTTTCCATCCTCATCAGATATGTGTCAACAAAGCATCAAACTTCATCTTACATATAATCGGCACCTAAATGACTAGTGCACCGCATGTTAAACATACAGGAGTGCGCCCAAACCCTCTTCAAAATGTGAGGATCCTCTAGTAAATTTCATAAAAAACGAATGATGTCTGATAAGGAATGATAAAAAATACACCATAAATATATAATTTTACATATTCATGGTGTATTCTTTTCGTTCCTCATTAGATATGTGACAACAGAGCATCAAACTTAATCTGCATATAATTGGTGTCTAGCCGACTGGTGCGCCGCATCCTAAACATGCAGGAGTGCCCCCAACCCCTCTTCAAAAAGTGAGATCCTCAATTTCATGTATTAATAACAAGTGACTGAAATTTACGAGGATCTCTTCCCCCCTTCAAATCATGAAAAAGAAAAGCTGAAGCTAAAAGAAGTAACCTAACAAGAACTATGCGCTTATTCCTAGTGATCATTGCCAACACTAAGTAGAGACAAGTCAAATACACAAAACAAACGTATAGTACTCTCTTCGGCTTTAAAATATTGACACCATTAACTTTTAACATCAACTTTGATCATACATTTTATTCAAAAAATTTGTTAAAATATGTAAACTTTTGTTATTATTTAATTTATCATTAGCAGAATTTAAATTACAATTAATAATTTTACATATGAAACAAATTTTTGAATAAGAGAAATAATCTACATAAACTTTTGTTATTATTTAATTTATCATTAGTAAAATTTAAATTATAATTAATAATTTTATATATAAAATAAATTTTTTAATAAAAAATAATCAAAATTAATATTAAAAATTAATAATATCAATAATTTAAAAATAGAGAGAGTACATGTTACTAGCACCATTGGTTGGTTTTGCCCACTAGAATTTCTCGTTAGCTGTCGATCAGAAAGAGTAGAGATTTATGTCACCCGAAGGGGTAAGGTCAGTATAGATGAAATAGAGGGTGAAAGCGAAGGAAATTTAGTGATTACACCTACAATTTGTAAACACCAAATCGCAACATGTACATTCTAAAAATGAGTATAGCTCATCTAGGATGAAATATGTATTTTTCAGATCGATCTGCTATTGTTTTCCCTCTGCCACCGTCCCAAAACTGTCCTCTATGTGAGAAGGAGAAGCTAGCTCATGCCGGGAGCTCCAGCCGGGTGGCCATGAGGCTCGACACTGTGCTCAACCGTCTTAGATTGCAGCTCGGCGAGCGAGGCTGCCTGAGGACGACGGGCTCGAGCCCGAGCGTGAGCTCCAGCCCAACCTCCTCATCCTCATCCTCCTCGTCGTGGAGACTCGCATGCACGTGGCTGTGGTGCTCCTCGGCCTGGCTCACGTGGGAGCCCGCCTCCGCCTCGGTGTCTTCTGAAGATCCCTCCTGCGCGGCGGCCCTGTCACGGTCGCTCAGGTGCTGGTGGCTGCCGGCGGACTCCTCGTGGTCGTGATGGCTTGTTGGAGCGTGGGCGTCGTCGAGCTCGTCGCCGCTCCCCGCGACGACCACCAGCTCCTCCTGTTCCTGCGTCGGCGTGCCGGGCCTAGGCGACGCGCGCCCATTATCAGGCTTGGTGGTGGTGGTGGTGGTCTTGGCCTTGGCCCTGGACGTGGTGGACGACGTCGCCGCGCGCTTGAACTTGGTGCGTCCGGCGCGCGACACGCGTAGCAGGTCCGCGGCAGCGGCGGCGTCGCGGTCCTTGGCGACGTGTCGGATGTCGCAGGCGGCCCTGGTGCCGAGCGGCGGGGAGGCCGCTGCCTCGGGCTGGTCGACCGCGGCCGCAGATGCGACGCGCACGAGGGGCTCGCCCTTGAGCACGGCCTCGACGGCGGCCTGGCACGCCTGCCACTGGCCCGACCAGAGCAGGCCGACCGAGCCGTAGACCGGGTTGACGATGCGGCCGCAGGCCTCGTAGAGCAGCGAGCGGAAGACCGCCGGGCGGAGGCCGTCGGCTCCCGCGCCGCCGCCCGGCGCGGCCAGCAGGTTCAGCAGCCCCGCGCGGCCGTAGAACTTGGCCAGGAAGACGGTCGCGTTCGCCTGCGCCTCGGGCGTCTTGATCCACTGCAGGCACGGCCGGATCGTGCACGCGTCGCTGCAGCCCTTGCGCAGCACCCGGCACCCGTTGCAGCTCATCCGCATCTTCCTCGGCTTCTTCGGATTTCCCCCAAGTTGTTGGGGAATGGAGATCGAAGTGAGTATAGTCTAGTGGAATGGCTTCGGCTTGGCGGTGATGATGTGCGGAGGGGATACGGAGGAGAGAAGGGCGGGGTGGTTTTATAAGAGGACGGCGCCGTTTGCATCCGGGGAAGGGCGGAGGCGGGCGCCGCGCGTGGTCTCCACGTCCCGTCCCGTGGGCAGCCAGCCAGCCAGCCAGCTCGCAGAACGGAAAGGAAATGGAAACCCAGGACGGGTCGGGGGCTCCTGGTTTTGTGGAAATCGTACAGCGACGGCCCTTGTTTTCGGTGCCTCCTGTGGTTGGGCGGCAGCCAATACCGTGGGCGGGTTTCGGATTTGCTTTGCTTCGCTGCTGTGCTGACGAACGGACCAACCAACTAACCTACGGGCTGTCCGTGTCCAGTCAGTCCTCCATAGTTTTTGGCCGCGGCGTGGTATGTGCGGGCCCCTACGTGCCCGCTGTTTCTCTGCCGCGCATGCGTCCTCACGCTTCTCTCTCACCAGCAAATCAGCGGTAATCCTACGGGGTTAACTGGAACTAATACAGCTCGACGTCCGAGCTGAAAACAAAATACGGAGTAGTTATCTCTCATTCTGAATTATTGTTGTTGTTTACTTCTAATTTTATTTTTTTATTATTTATTATGATAAATATTTTTATTATATTATTTTATTAAAATTATTTAAATCACACCTTATAATTATATATATTTTAAAGGTAATGTTAAAAGTTAAGAACGATAAAATTAAGAACATACTAGCACTGCTGACGCCGATCTCGTCATGCGACTATGCGAGCCGCCCCAGATGGCAGATGGCTCACATTCCGTCATGTGAAAGATGCGATGGTCTCGTACCGACTACGGGAATATTTTTTCCTACATTTGTGGGAATGGACCCGCCCGTCCGTGTCCTCGTCCAGTGCACATCGCTCTCCCTCTACCTGTCGAACGAAACCAGCAGCCGCGTCCGCGGTTTTGGGAGGCCTGGTTTCGGTCTTTGTGGGAGAGTGGGGCTCCTCCAGCGTCACAGATGGCCCTTCTAGATATGTTGAGGCGATTTTTTTTTTTGTCCAAACAGATAAACAGACAACGGAATCTTAAAATTATACTATTTTTTATTTTAAATTATTGACATGTTAATTTTTAATATTAACTTTGATCATTTATTTCATTAAAAAAATTGTTTCAATATGTAAAATTATTAATTATGATTTAAATTTCATTAATAATAAATCGAATAATACTAACTTTTTTATGTTAAAATTGTTTTTCCCTGTTTTCATCAGCTTCGCAGTTAACTGTCATGGACGACTCGTGTAATGTAATATTTCTATTGTCAAGCGAGGATCAAGTAGAGATCTGTTCACGGTCGGTCAGTCATCACCTTCTCCACTTCTAGAAACCCAGCTTCGCGATGCTCACCTGTGCGGATCTAAGCCAATCGTAGCTCCAAGGAGATCTGAGAAGACACGACGCCGTCGTTCGCCAACGGAGACTCGTGGGTCTGGCCGGAGGCCGGTGCAGCGGTTTGCGCGCGCGAGGCGAGACCCCGCTGGCTGACTTCCTTCCCAACGGCTCCCATTTCCGCGGTTTTGTTTACGGCGCGGCACCATCCTCCTCTCCACTCCACGCAACTTGGAACGGATTATTATTCGGGGGCGAAACCCCGGCGCTCCCGCGGAATCGGCCACCTGATTTCACTTGCCATTCATTGGCCGGTGCCCCGTGCCCACTGGCGGCCGATCGATTAATCAATCCGTGGGCGACCGGCCGGGTGCGTGCATCCCCCCTGGGCACCCGCGCTCGAGCTAAACAATTCCTGGTAGTTAACCACGACAAAGTCCTGGGTTTGTGGACGGAGCAATTCAATCACACAATCTAGTGGGCGACTGCAAATTGTACTATTCAAGTGAGTGAGTGCGTCTCTTGGCTTACGAGCAAGGTTTTGGAAACGGTTGGGACTTCGGCAGCGGTTGATCAGTTTTTACAAAAATCGAAAAAATCATTATAATAAATTGTGAAAACAGGACAAATTCGAAAATCAAATTTTGAGTAAAAACTGGCCCGGTTTTTTTGACCGACCAGTTTTTCCGATTTTCCAATCGGCTTTTTCGGTTTATCGTTTTGTTATTTGAAATTAAATCGGTTCAAATCATTTTTCACCGGTTTTGTCTGTAAACTGCTCGGTTTGATCGTTCACGACCAGTTAGACCGGTTTTCGAATATTCAATTTTTTAAAAAATTTTCAATTTTTTTTAATTTATTAAATCAAAAACCAGTGAACCGTTCAGACCGAGCCAGACTGATTTGACAGGTTTTCATGAAAACCAGCTCGGTTTGAGTGGTTTTATAAACCTTAGTTACAGTGGCGAATCTAGGATTTTAATTATGAGGGGACAATTAACATGGGTTTATGTCCATGTTGATATTTTCTTATGTTTTTAGCTACTATTACTCATATTTACTTAAATATATATGCATATATTAATATAATAAGTATATATAATTGATTTTTTTGCACAAATTTTGGGGGCAGCTGTCCCTCATGCACCCCGCTACATTCGCCATTGCTTGGTTACAAGAAAAACGAGACCCTGGGTGGCCATGGTTCCGGCGTCGTGCGCTATGGCGTTCCGCTCGGGGTTTACACGTTATGCTCTTGGGAAATCTAGCTTGGTTTGTTTATGATTAACTTCGTAAGTGGACACCTCCCAAGCTAGATGCGAACCGAGCTTCCACTACTGTTAATTTTCATTCCCCCCCCCCCCCCCCCGGGATAGGGCTTCATTTGGAATGTGAGAATTTACATTAATTTCACAGAAATTAGTTCAGTTTCGTATAAAAAACATAAGAACCAGAAAATTTCCTGTGTTCCAAACGGGGCTTAAGTATTTTGTAAGCTATTGAGCTAATTAAAATTTCTAAATCACTGCGCCTTTTGTGTAAGCTTGTCGGGATTATATCCCCGAGTACTTACGGTCCGAAGTTACTAGACGATCAAGCTACAGTCTACCGCCCATAAAAAACGACCGACCCACACTCTTCGTGGGTCCGAAGGAAGAGTCTCGCAAGACTTCATGAGGCCCAACCAAAAGGTCGGCGCATTCAGTCATAAGAGCTGCCTCGACCCCCGTAGGGTCGGAGGCAGCGTGGCGACAAGGCCTGGCCGCCCGATGGCCAAGTAACCGACTTACTTTTCGACCTCAGAGTCGGGCGACCAACCCGCGACAAGGCCCCTGCCAACACAGAGATTTCTGGCAACTGTACAAGGCGGTAGGGTGGTAAAGCAAACAGTAAAGCAACTTTGTCCCTCCTGGCGCTGAACAAGGAACAGGAGAAGGACGACAGCTGGCGCCAAAGGATCACCTGGAGGAGATTCTCGAAGATGCCGTTGGCCCACCTGTCAGAGGGGCTCGATTTCATGGTGGTCAAGTTTAGTGGTGACCCCGCTTGTCAGAGAAAGCTCTATCCTGCGGGGACCAAGTTTGGATGCACCTCATCTGTCAGAAGACATCCAGTTTCGTGAGCGTCAAGTTTAGTTGTGGCTCCCACCTGTCAGAGAGCCACCTGTTCCATCCCGCATTGTAACCCCGTCTGGCCTGTATATAAAGGCCCGTCGAGGACCCCTGTACGACGAGAGATGAACACATAGGGAGAGATAGCTATACACCCACAGAGGCGCGCTAGGGACTGCCCGCGTTAGAGCCCTTCCGCCATTGTAACCCACTCGATCATACATGAATTCATCGATTCCGACACCTGAACGTAGGGTATTACACCTCGCGGTGGCTCGAACCAAGTTATATTTTTAGGTCCATCACGGATTAGGCCACATCGATTAGGAAGAAACTCACCGTACCCCCTCTAATCTACAAATTCATACTGTGCCGGTGTACAAAACACCGACAAAGCTCATTATTATTTTTAAAATTTATATTTAATTATTCATGTGACCTCTGAATAACTGGTTTGCATATTTTAACACCACAATGAGGAAGGTGTGAAACTTTGTTGTAAAGTTCTTGCCCTGGAGTAATCACCATCTTTAACAACATGACTGTTATCTGAATAGAATTTTTTTTAGTTTTTGTCGTTTGGTTGATCGCTTGAGGGGTCGTTGTTGTTTCGTTTTTTTTTGTTTTTGTTTGTTGTCATATTTGTTCTCTTCTCCCTTCTTATGCGAAACACATTTTGCGCGGTTTTGGAAAAAAAAAAGATGATGGCTAGGCTAGATCAATGCACCTTTTCCGAATGCTCATTATTTTTATATTTTTATTTTATATTGATTATTTCTGTGAGTTCTGAATAACTGGTTTGCATATTACCTAGAGGAAGATAAATAATTAAATGGTAGAGCATGGACATCGAGATTTACGTTTGAAACTTTCGTTTATTGAAATGATGGAATCCTATTTTATTGGCCAAGAAAACTACAAAATATTTTTCACCTAAGGAAGAAAGGGCTCATACTCATTTTGGTCTCTGAACTATAGTCAAATGCTCAATTTCATTCTTGAACTTTTAAAAGGTCCAATTTAATCCTGAACTACAATTAGAGGCTTAGTTTCATCTTTCGTCTGACATGGCTACACATGTGACATGCTATGTCAACATGTGCCATGCCACGCCATATTCCATTTTAAATTATGAATTTTAACTCACTTTTTCTCTCAAACCATACTCTGTTCAGATCCATTTCAACCATCGTGTTTATTATAATTAATGCAAAAAATCCTATATGTTTATATTTTTTATACTTTAATATTTATTACATTTTACATATCATATAGATGGCTTGCAAATATTTTATATTTTTGAAATTTTTATACATCACTTTGTATTTTAACAAACTCAGTCTTAACACACTTGAAAATTTGAAAAAAAAATCATATATTTATATTTTTAAACTTTAGAAATATCAAAATATATTCATGAGGGATATATACATTTTTCACAACTGATTCTTAACATAATCCAAACACATTGAAAAAAAAATATCCTTACAGGATCTCATTTTGTTGCATTAAATTTAAGAAACATGGTGGTTTAATTGGATCTGAAAATAGAGTTACAATTTGAGAAAAATCGATATGAAATTCAGAATTTCAATTGAAATTGACGTGGTATGCCACGTACTGATATGGCATGCCACGTGTCGGATGAAGGAAGAAATTGAGCTTCTAAGTGAAGTTTAGAGACCAAATTAGACCTTTTAAATGAAATTTAGTTTTTGACAATAGTTCAAAGATGAAATTAAGTACTCCCTTTATTTTTAAATTATTGACCCCGTTAACTTTAGACATCAACTTTGACCATTCGTCTTATTCAAAAAAGTTTGATGAATATTATATATTTTGTTATAATTTACTTTATTATCAAAGTGGTTAGAACTATGAATTATAATTTTACACATTTGAATTAATTTTTTGAATAAGATGAATAATCAAAGTTGATCTCTAAAGTTAATGGTGTCAATAATTTAGAAATAGAGAGATTATTTAGGAAGAAACATACCCTAAATTATAGGTCAAATGAACTGCGCTAAAGCCTTGTATGAAGAGGGAGAGTTTTATGAAAGGCTCGTGGCCGTAATATCCCTGGGCCGCAAGTTGCTTAATGGGCCGCATGGTTCCATTCTTTTCTGAAACGAGGCCGTAGTCCTCTTTTCAATCCATACATATATGACAGCTGAATTGCAGACATTGAGAATCATATTTGAATCAATCACATCCATCATAGAGATTTTCCGAAATAGTCATTCATATAGCCAAGTGCTATTACAAACCATCAACAAGATGAAATCAGGTAAAAAGTCCTGATGCTAATCGTGCTCCCTATAGATCATCATTACATAATTTTGGCGTGCCCCCAGGATCCATTTAAATACGTTGGAAGTTACGAGGCCCATACTAGAAAGTGCAACTTATTTCTGCAATATATGTATCTACAATACCACTAGCAAACTGCCGAGTCGTCATGCAGATTTGGCAAAGCCAATCCTGTTCTTGCCAAAGTCGAAAACAGTTTGGTAGGCGCCCATGAAAACATCTCCAAGAATCCTGAAGGATTGTGAGGTGATATAAGGCTACTTGCTACTAATCAGGGCAAAACTGATTAATAAAGAGTGCTATCCATGTTTCTTGTGTTCTGCATACCAGAGTGGGCCACGAGGGGGTGGGATGTCGAAAGCCATGAAACCGCTGATGCACATGGTTTGGCCTGCTTGCTCCAGCTTCACTATGTACTGCAGCACAAAAGGTGATGATCTTAGATCAGCCTCAGAGGAACAGGCATATGAAAAATGTAGAGCTGAGGCAACAACAAATTATCGTTTGAAGTTGATATCAGGTAATATAGGATGTTACAATAGAACGAGAATGATGCCAAACTTCAAAATCTCAAGGATGAGTGAACTACATCTGTGCCAGCATTTGGTTAAATGGTTTACTTGCTATTTCTTTATCCTCCCTAAACCAAACCTTTATTTTAGCTCCCAGACTAAAATAAGGACTCACCTGCTCTGGTGTTAAGGTGAAAGTCTTGTTTGCTATGGTGAATGCAAGATTTGGCATCTTTGAGATTTGATGGCAATCAACCGTCGATTCACCATTGGGGCTAGGGAGACGCTCACAAAGCTGCAATGGCATTCACAAGTTAAGATGTTCTCACATGTCAAATATTTCAGTTCGCAATCATCAAAACTAGAGTCTGCAATATAAGGCAGTAGCCCTACCTGATTAGCATAGTCCAAAATGAGCTCTTTTGTTTTGTTATGTCTGAGTTGATTTTGCATCCAGACAACAGCCATCTCACAAGCAGTACAGAAAAGATCAGAACCACCATTTTCTTTCTCGACAACAGATTCGATTGGGTTGCTGCATGATGATTCATGAAAAAAAATTGTAACAAACAAAGTGCATAAATACTACAACAGGCTGCATAGATGCTAAAACATGTAGTATTTCAATTTAGCGCATATTTTGACTAACCTGACAGAATGGGTACCATCGAATACACAGAGACCAATCTGAGTGCACACCTTTTGTGGGTTTGTCTGCTCAAATTAAGAAAGTTTTGCAGTTAGGTAATTCGAGATCAATGCACAAAACTCATGCTTCAGAATAACAATTCATATGGCAGAAGTAAATTAGAAAGTCTGAAACCTGTGCTATGAGCAACTCGAGGATCATCTCTCCGTACTCTCTCACTACTTCTTTGCATTCTGTACTGATGATTCCCTCAGCTCCAATTGCATGATTTACTTGAGCCACAATGGTCTGCGGCAGAAG
This sequence comes from Zoysia pacifica, assembly GCA_001602315.1. Lineage (NCBI taxonomy): Eukaryota > Viridiplantae > Streptophyta > Magnoliopsida > Poales > Poaceae > Zoysia > Zoysia pacifica. Next base: position 40,121 of record BCLH01000056.1, read on the forward strand.
ATGCAAAAGTCAACATACAGTATTCTAAAATATTTATAAATGTGCATTTCATCACTTAGAAATTTTAGAGCCCTTCTAGAATACATACTGTTGGGCCAGCAAGCAGTGAAGTCCCTGAGTCCACGATAGCAGCACAACCACCGGCACAGAAACCAGTTGAGTCGCCATCAATGAGAAGATCGCCCATGTCAAACTGCCAGTAGCCTTTGCGGGTAACAGGAACATAGGTATGGCTCCCCTTGTAGTGCTTAGGGTCAACACCACCAAAGACAAGTTCACCTCCAGCAGATGCATCAGGATCACGGTTAAGCCAGAAGGAGAAGACATCCTTCTCGAGCAGTTTCTGTTCTTTCATGCTCTGCCTGTTTGTTACACACAACAGAGTTACAGAGAGGGACACAAATTCTTAGGATGTTATATAAATGGATTGAAATGGGTACCAAATTGGAGGGGCGTCTCCCACAGAAATTTCAGGAAATCCAAGGCCAAGAATTCCATCAAACTTCCCAATGATAAAAGTAGGGCTCGTTTCACGAGTGGTCTCAATGAATTTCTGAAAGGAAAATGGTACTACACCATTAGCAATAATGCATGTGAATGTTCATTGTTCCACTCCTTCAGCAACTCACCTGACTTTTGACAACCAGATCACCAACCAACACGTTGTCCTCACTAAAGAAGCCAGCAATTTGCCCAGAACCATATGAGATTGTGCAAGTTTCTCCTGTACAGTCCAAATAACGGGTTTAATAGCCATCTCTCTAATTTGCCAAAATAAATTAAAGACTGAACAAAAGCATCACATTCTTTCATACCATTCTTCTTGTAAGTTTTTGAGTTGGTTGACTTGTATCTGTGGTGCAGGTAGCATGCTATCTGCAATACATGGGTATAAAAGGGTCAAATCTCATATACCTTCCATGTGCTAAGCATCCACCAATAGAAAATATCTGTCAGAAAATGAACATACCGAAAAATAGCATTTTGACGAGGGAACCCACAAGTTGGAGCTTCCAGTGTCAAATATAACTGTGAAATTCTGTGGCGGTGTGCCGATGCCGATCTCTCCATAGTATTGAGTGTCCAGATAATTATCCAACGGAACTATGTCATCATTTGAGGCACCAAGATACTGACGAGAAACATCAGACCGTAGAACGCGGCTGCCTTCCTGCCTAGCCAATTTTGCAGCAGTCAAAGTTTCCTTGTCCAACCTCTTCTTGTTGAGGCTGATTCTTAGCAGTCCGTCCGGGGAACCATGAATCAGCAAGGCACATGACAGGACCCAAAAACAAGCGGCCAACGCAAGACGCTTCTGCCTCATCTCGGTCTCAGAAGTCCCTGAGAAAATAAGCCCCATATTTGTTTAGCAACAAAGACTGGAATTTAAACTGTGCATAAATCTAATCCTGGCTTGTCCAGTGGACATCAGCATGAAAAACGTTGCCTCCTAGAGGATTTCTTGAAACTATCAAGAAGATATTGTTTGAAGACATAATATTCCTTCCTTAGCTCTGTTCGGCTATCACAAAGAACTCATGATACGGACATGAAATTGAACAGAAACAAGGAAAACTTTCCCCTATTTCAGCGAGAATCGAACTTTTTGCTTTGAAATTTTTACAAAACCCCTACGGAATTCTTCTTCATCTCTGGTACGAATTAAACAGGTTTGTTCGAAATTAGGGAAAACAAAAACCATGGTTGACATGTAATCCTGATAGCGTGTCACTGCTAGTACTGCCAACAGGGCCATGAAATCGAAGTCCTATAGATCCTTGGCAGCACATCAAGAAAGGCACACGTAAGAAAATAATAACAATACTACATACAGAGAGAATCAAGAACGCCGCGACGGTCGGGTATCACAATAGAAAATAAGAAAGGGCGCTCGCGGATCCAAACAGGAGACAGATGGATAGTGCTAACTGTACCCTGCAGAGTGATAACAAGTAGCTAAGCATCAGTTTCATACCTTCCTTGCTTGCACACACTGCTTCCCCCGGACCAGGACGAGGGGAAAGGTAGGTAGCGGAGAGCTCGAGGGGAGACCGGGAGAGAGCCGGCTATAAAATAGGACACGCCAATCGGATGGGGGAAAGCCGCGTGGCGCTGTCTGGATGCAAGCAGGGTTTGAACCGCTTGACATAAACTGTAAACAAATTTAATTTTTAAATTTTGAAACGGTTTGCACGGTTTGAAAGCGGTAAACCATGCGGTTTTTGCGGTAAACCGCTCGGTTGTCTTAAAAATCGCTAACAGCGAAAATCGAGCGGTTTTTGCTGAAAACCGCAAGATTTTTGCGATAAACCGTTTGATTTATCTGAAAACCACGAAATTAGTGAAAATTAAGAAATTATATTAGAAAGTGCTGAAAAATTAGGCATGACCCATTCTAATTTCTTTTAATATCAATATTCATAATATACTTCATCCACAAATAAAATATAATTATTCATTCATAACAAATTCAAAATTCAGAATACAATAAATCCATATATACATGTTGTTCATTCACAGCAAATCTAAAGTCCATACATAGTTTTTGAACCATATTTTTTTTATGAATTATACTCCAATCAAAATATGCATTGTCGCACTCTTCACTTGAGAAGAGTTGAATTCCTCTAGCAGCTAACAACTTCGCTTTGAATTCATTTCAAAATTGTCACGTCCAAGCAGTAGTTGTCTCTCATTGTGAGTATAATATATTATAAAACTTTGGATTTTACCATTAATATACTCATGTGGTGAGAGGTTATGTGCTACGATCACCGTACGAATAATTGTAGTACTCATTAACTTGGCTGTATGAAGAATCACTGTTTGGCGCAGAATAGTATGTGCCGTAGTAATGCTGCCTCCCCCATCGATGTCTTTGGTGACTGTGGGGCACCATAGTCCTCATCTTGTATAGCATAGGTATAGTCTGTCTCACCTGACAAAAAAAATGAAGTGTAAGATAAATGAGTCAAAATTAATCGTATCATGCGAAAAATTTGTTACTTGTGAAACAATGAGTTGTGACCGGTGCTTGTGACTCAGGAACCATAGTGCCTGGTGGGTCTTCAGATGTAGTCTAGAAGCTGCTATCATTTGATTCCTGGTAGTCTAGGCTTCGTCTAGCATCTCTAGAATCTGTAGAGTCGTCACTGTCTATATTCTTACCTTTCTCTTTACTTCTTAACCTCATCTTTTTACTATTTTTTTCGGTCTTGCACTTTGAATCTTTCTCTTGCCTATGTGAGTATCACTCACATTTTGATCCGCCCATTCAGATATTGTTGTAGCACGAGACAAGCGTAGCAACTGTCTACCACCGTTATCATCTGTAACAAGACGGCTGGGTATAGGAATGTCAGTCTTCGTGCCCTCTTCATAAAGAACAGGGTCAGAATTAGATCTCCTATGTTCCATCCATTCTCGAATAGAATTTGAAGAATCATACAACGACAGCTCCATGAGACGATCAAATGGATCGACTTCTAATGACTTATATGTCTATGAAACATCTCGCAAACGGATCCGAAGGTTGTAGTTAACATATACTAGCTTATGCAATTTGTCATGAGATAATCTGTTACACACCTTCGTGTGTATCAATGCAAATGTACTCCAGTTGCGCTCACAACCACTGGATGATGCACACTGTGAGACTATCTGTAATGCAAGCTGCTGGAGATGAGGTGTATCACCTCCAAACATGTTCCACCAAGCTGCAGGAGAAGTATTCTTATCCACTGCCATTCTGTTGGCCAACTCAGTGCCAAATGAACCTTGTTTTCTTCTAAAAATTTCTGCCTCCTGCAGGGCATGCACACACAAGTCGGTTGATTCTATGCGTGTAAATGCCTCTCGAATATCGTTCATCATATTTCGACTCATCCCGTAAGAATAGTGACTTCTTGGGTTCAAAGATCCAGCTGCACATGTAACCATAGTTAGATATTGTTGCAGTACAAACAAAAAGTAAAATAATATTTTTTTTAAGTACGTATTACCTGCATTCACAAAGGTATCATTGCAAATGTCCACCATCCTATGATTTATAATGTCCATATACATCTGTATGTCTCGCTCATCATTCTTATAAAGAGCTTCATACTCATTTTTACATAAATGATATCTAAAAAGTACTTCACTCAAGATAGGGCTCTTGTTTTGATCAGCAAATCGAAGAAACGCATACAAAGGTTGCACTGCATCTACCACATGTTTCATTAAATCTCACCATGACATACTTGCTAGGCACAAGTGAGCATGCCTTCTGTCCTCAGTATTGGTAAATCTACTATTTAAAAATGTCTCAGAACCCATTCATGCCATGAATTTTTCTCTCCGACAAAACATACTTTCAAAAAACATGTAGTTTGTGCCAAAACGTGTTGCATTCTATTTTATCAACTCACCACCAATAGCATTGGTCATCATAGAGTGCAACTGATTATGACTATACAACCAACGAGAAATGTTACGAGCCGACTGTATCATAGCTTTATGCTCTGAAAACTCACCAATAGCTTTTAGCATCAGGTTGATTGTATGGGCCACATATGGTTGTCAGACAATATAAGGATACTTGTTTATTAGCAGCCTGCACGCCTTTTTATAATTTGAACCATTGTCTGTAATAAACTGCACAATATTGTCTGCACCTACATCAATGCATACCTTATTCATTTTCTGCACAAGAATGTTTCTTTGTTCAAAATACCATAGGTACAAATAAAACAAATAGTGCATAAAACTGTTTTATTGTTCAAATATCATAGCTGCAAATAAAACAAATAGTGCTATAGAATAAACATATGTCTCGTACCTTGAATATGAAGTCCGCAGATTGGTTGTGCCCAGTAACATCACATGAGTTGTGAAAAAACATGACACCATTACAGTAAATCATAAAGTTTATCAAGCTCATCCCTGTAGGGCCAGTCCAAGAGTCACACATAATTGTGACACCGTACATCGTCCACTCCATCTTGAATTTATCGAATTCTTTCTTTATGTCTTGCTCATTAGCATCAAGATACGTGCCATCTATTTTCCTTCCAGTTAGGCTAGGCACGTCCTCACCTACAAATATCATGACACGCGACATAAATATGATAACATATAACAAAACATGTAATACAATAAAATAAAGGTCTCATACCACATCTCTGTGTCTCCTTTATAGCACTAACAAAGTATGAACTATCGGCTTTTCTAGCAGAGATGGCTTCTGTATGAAAAAATTTTGACCATGCGAGTCCAATGGCCGACTTTGCTTACTTGCTCTTCGCAGTCCATGGACATGTATCGATCCTAATTTGAATCCGTTCATTATCTGACCTCTGTAATGTAGACCTTCTCATCATACCAAACAATCCAGACCCACCACCTCCTTGCGACGAACCAGAATCACCTTACGATGAACCAGCACCAGCACCACCACTCTCGAACTGACCACCATACGAACGTTGACGCTGTCGGAATTCCTCCTCCTCTCTAGATAACCTCATGGCAGCCTGCATCTCTTCATCGTTCTCCTCATTGATATTTTCTCCACCTGCAACCTGTTGCTGTCTAAGGGTCTTTTTAGCTCGGTCCTTTCTCTGCTCGGCAGTTCTATCAAGCTCTCAGCAAAAATAGTCCTGCACGTCTGTGGGAACATGAGAACACCCAAGTACGCTACTTCCATGATGTGTCAAATGTTGTTTGAATCGTGTGGCACCACCCCCTCTCTTCACGGCTTTACAATATTTACAATGAAATTCGAGATACACGTTGTCCCCGTGCTCTCAAACTGAATCGGACTGATCTGACATCTTACAACCAACAATTCCTAAAAATGACCAACTATGTTCTAAATTTGCTAACAAATCGACCAATATTTGAAAAAAAACACAAAAACAACCATCTCACCTTCGCTGACACAGAAATCCAGTAGATCGGACGGCTTTCCGCGCTAATCGAGCGGCTTACCGCGAAAATCACGCGGTTTACCGGTGGCGATGGCTAACCGCCCGCGCCGCGCGGCTAGCCGCATCTGGAGAGCGGCTTACCGCTCCAAC
>BCLH01000056.1:46208-110784 GCA_001602315.1 Zoysia pacifica
GGACAGCGTGGAGGGGCGGCGGACGCTCGGTCACAGCGGGCGGACGGGGAAAGGGGAGAGGATAGAATGGTTATATATTTTCCATCCAATTTTTCTCAAATTTTTTTGTCATCAAAATCAAAAAAAAAATAAAAACTAATTCAACCAATAAGTTACATTTTTCATCTAGTTTTTTTACATATTTTTTATAAAATCCACCAAATTTTTAAAATTCAAAAAAATTTGAATTCAAAAACCGCTAAACCGTCCAAACCGAACCGGAGCGGTTTGGGCGGTTTTCACGAAAACCACGCGGTAAGCCGCGGTTTTGCGAACCCTAGATGCAAGCAGTCGAAGTGGAACGGATATTTTCGGTTCCTTGAACATGTAGAACAAAGTTTATGCTCACTGTTTGTCCTCCGACATGTGGGTCCAAGAGCACCCTGGCCTAACGTTAAGGACTGAAAAATGCGAGGAAACAATCGACGGTTCTTCTATGGGGAAACGTTTGTATTCGTCGGAATTCTCTGAGCCCAGGGTTGAATTGGGGGCCTAAAGTGACAAGAAAATCAAAAGAGAAAGCAAAGCAAAAGGCTGGTGACTTGTGAAGTTGTGATCAAGGTTTTAAAAACCGGTCTGATTTTTATTTTTGTTTGCTCAGAAAATCGATTGGTTAGCCAGCAAAATTAGTCGGCTAATAGTTTTTGCTACAGTGCTATATTAGATTTTCGGCCGAAAACTGAACCTAACTCTTACTCGAAGCGAACCGATTTGAACGAAAATAGACTTGTTTTCGATCGATTTTTAAAACCCTACTGCCCGCAAATTGTGTCACGTCGGGTCCTGTAGCCGGTCAGACAACGGAGGCGGGAATTGGGCAGGGAACTACAACCGCTAACTAAGCTGTAATCTCCCTTTGTAAACGTAATTAGCGAGTGTGTTTTAGCTTAAGAGAGTTGGGAACTTACCCTGATACTTTGGAGAACCACCTATATAGGCTGGCTCCGTGCTCGGTTAGAGATAAAAAGAAAGAAAAACAGAATCATACCAAATCAACTTGTGTTCCAAGTTGTTGCTTCGTCGCCCATCTCGGCGTCCGCCTCTGCGTTGTGCTCACGTCCCGGCGGCGAGCGCGCCGGCGGCCAAGGGCCATCACAGGTGGTATCAGAGACAGTTCTTCTTCGGCGGTGAGTGTTCTTGGGTTCTGTTCGCTTCCGCATATTCCTTCGACACGCGCTGTAAAATTCTGCGAACGGTTGGTCGAAACCGGGTGAGGCGATCAGATCGCGGAACCTGGTATCCTGTAAATCCATTTACGGTTAGCGGTGTTTGAGGCGCAGTAGCAACGGCACCCAAGAGGAATTCGAAGCCATCGGCGCAGACGGAGCTTCTGCTTGCAACCATGGCGTCGGCGTCTAAAAAGGAAGACGATCGCTGGGATCGGGTGTTCGAAGCGCTCGATTCGCTGAATCAGCGTCTCAATGGGATGGACAAGCTGCAACATCATCTGGCGGCGCAGGCTGACTTGGCGGATGAGGATCGCGACCTGCTGCTCCGCAAGGTGGATGAGACGGGCAAAGCGGTGGCGCGGCTGACTCTGGAGAAGATGGCCGAAGAGATGGACTACGTTTCAGAGAAGGGACATTGGCGTGCAGATGAGGGTGACATGCATAGGAGTCCTGATCATTCTTCAGAACGGCAGCGATCTCCAGATCGTGTTACGGGTGTTGCGCGGGGACAGCAAGGACGAAGAGCTGCTGGTGAGGGGAGTCGGCCTCGACGGGAAGATGGGGGTGGCCGACCATACTTGCCGAAGTTGTCGTTTCCCAAGTTTCACGGTGATCATCCGGCTATCTGGTTGGAGAAGTGTGTCAGTTATTTTCACATTTTTCAGCTTGATGAGTTGCTCTAGGTGACTGCTGCTACTATGCATATGGAAGGCAATGCAGCACGGTGGTTGCAAGTGTATAAACTGACGAAAGGGCTCGGTGATTGGGAACAGTTTTCTCATGCAGTCCTAGACAAGTTTGGTAGTCAAGAGTACCCAAGGGCTATTCATGCATTGTTACATCTGAAACAGAATGGCACGGTTGAAGAGTATATACAGGCTTTTGAAGAAGCTCGCTACTCAGCAGCTGTACATAATGTGGACTTGGATGAGGTGTTTTTTGTGGCTTAATTTATTAAGGGACTTAAACTAGAGCTTCAAGGAGCAGTGAGATCTCAAGTACAGGGCACAGTTGATAGGGCTGCTCTTCTTGCCCAAGTACAACAAGAGATTCAGGAAACAGGGAAACTGAAGGCCAGTCGAATTGTTTATACACCTAAGCAACCAAAGCCAGAATTCAAGCAGCCTGGCATTGCTATTGAGTTAAGCAAAGAGAGGCAGATCAGAGACTACAGGAGGTTGCATGGTTTATGTTATGCCTGTGGTGAGAAATTTGAGCCTGGACACCTAGCTAAATGTGCTAAAAGTGTACAAGCAACAGTGAATGCTATTTCTGCGGCTGACATGGAGATGGTCTTAACTGACACAGTTCTGGAGCAACTGGAGCAAGAAGATACTCAGGCAGAGCTATGTCACCTTTCGTTGAGTGCAGTTTCAGGCACTGCTGCTATTGATAATATTAGGGTGCAAGCTCTGATTGGGGCTCAAACTATGCTCATCTTAGTTTATTCTGGTAGTTCTACTAGTTTCATTAACAGTGCCATGTTAGCCAGATTGCAACTGCAAGCTTTACCTTGTCCACCTATTCAAGTGAGAGTAGCTAATGGGGAATTTCTGATCTCAGATACTTGGGTGCCTCAAGTTGAATGGAGAGCTAATGGTCACACTTATCACACTGATATGAGGGTGTTACCATTGGGAGCTTATGATGCTATCTTGGGTTTTGATTGGCTAAAAGAACATAGTCCTATGCGGTGTGACTGGGAGAAGGGTACTCTGCGTTTTGAGGACAGAGGCACTAAAGTGAAGTTACAAGGTATTTCTTCTCGACCACAACAGGAGGTGAAGGAGGTGTCTGCCTTGCAACTTCAATATTGGTTGAAAGATAATGACGTGTGGGCCTTAGTTATGTTAGAACAAGTGTCCCAGACCAGTGACAGCCGAAATATTGCAGTTGCACAGCTGTTGGACGAATTTCAGGATGTGTTTGCAGATCCTAAACACTTGCCTCCATCTAGACCATTTGATCACCACATACCACTTATACCAGGTTCTACGCCTGTCAATGCCAGACCATATAGATACTCACCTTTTCACAAAACTGAAATTGAGAAGCAGGTCAATTCTTTACTGGAATCTAGACTTATTGTTCCAAGTGTGAGCCCTTTTGCTTCCTCTGTTTTACTGGTACAAAAGAAAGATGGCAGTTGGAGATTTTGTATTGATTATAGAAAACTGAACTCCATGACTATTAAGAACAGATTCCCTATGCCCTAGGTGGAAGAAATTTTGGATGAGTTAGCTGGTACTGCATTCTTTTCTAGTCTGGATATGACTGCAGGTTATCATCAAATCAGAATGGGTGAAGCTGAGGAGTACAAAACAGCTTTCAAAACTCATCATGGGCATTATCAGTTCAGGGTGATGCCTTTTGGCTTAACAAATGCACCAGCAACTTTCCAATGTGCTATGAATTCTATTTTGGCCCCTTTTCTAAGAAAATTGGCTCTGGTTTTTCTTGATGATATATTGATATATAGTCCTACTTTGGATTCTCATCTGGAACACTTGAGGCAAGTCTTTCTGAAGCTTAGAGAGCACAAATTTTTCTGAAGCAGTCTAAGTGCCATTTTGCTAAGTCAGAACTCAGTTATTTGGGTCACATTATTTCTCGGCATGGGGTGTTCACTGACAGTTCAAAAACTAAAGCCATGGCTAAATGGCCCAGACCTACTACAACTACTGAGTTGAGAGGTTTTCTGGGACTGACCGGCTATTACTGCAAGTTCGTAAGACATTATGGTATATTAGCCAAGCCTTTAACCAAATTATTGAGAAACAAGCAGTTTTCTTGGAATGAAGAAGCAGAAACGGCTTTTCAGGCCTTGAAGACAGCCCTGACCAGCACTCCTGTCTTAGCTTTGCCTTGTTTTGACTTGCCTTTTGTGGTTGAAACTGATGCATGTGCAGATGGCATTGGAGCTGTGTTGATGCAGCAAGGTCGTCCAGTGGCTTATCTTAGCAAAGCACTAAGTGAAAAGAATAAGAATCTCTCTATCTATGAAAAGGAGTTTCTGGCTCTCATTATGGCTGTTGAAAAGTGGCGACAGTATCTCCAACGTTCTGAGTTTATTGTGCAGACTGATCATAGAAGTTTATGTTTTCTTGATGATCAGGTGCTGCAGTCTGATTGGCAGAAGAGAGCTATGGCTAAGCTAATGGGTCTTCATTTTAAGGTGGTGTAAAAAAGGGAAAAGAGAATTTAGCTGCTGACGCACTATCTCGAGTGGGCCATTGTATGGTGCTAACATTTGTCACTGAGGTGCAGCCTCTGTAGTTACAAGAGGTTTTGAATTCGTATGCTACAGACCCTGAGGCTCAATTGCTATTAACTAAGCTGGCTTTGTACAGCTCTGATGAAGAAGGCTTTACTTTACATAATGGGTTGATTAAGAAAAGTGAGTTGATCTGGATTGGTGCTAATTCTGCTCTTAGAACTAAACTGATTTCAGCACTTCATTCCAGTGCTATTGGTGGCCACTCTGGCACACATGCTACTTACCACAGAGTTAAGAAGTTTTTTTGGTGGAAGGGACTTAAAGTGGATGTCGATAATTTTGTGAAACAGTGCTCCATTTGTCAGCAAGCTAAAAGTGAAAGGACCCATCCTGCTGGTTTAGCCTTACCTTTACCATTGGGGGCTTGGCAAGATATCACTATGGATTTTATAAAAGGTCTTCCTGCTTCTAAAGGATATACTGTGATTTTGGTGGTAGTGGATCGTTTCTCTAAATATGCTCATTTCTTTCCTTTGAAGCATCCTTATTCTGCTTCTTCAGTGGCCCAAGTGATCCTAGATAATGTTGTCAAGCTCCATGGCCTGCCTAAGTCCATAGTTTCAGACAGGGACAAAATTTTTAACAGCACCTTTTGGAAGCATCTGTTGAAATTGTTGAATGTACAACTGTTACTGAGCACAGCCTACCACCCTCAAACTGATGGTCAAAGTGAGAGGGTTAATCAGTGCTTAGAAATGTACTTAAGATGTGCTGTCCAAGCTACACCTTCTAAGTGGAAAAGCGGGCTTTCTATGGCAGAATATTGGTACAATACTTCTCATTATAGTGCATTGGGTTGTTCTCCTTTCAAAGTCTTATATGGCTATGATCCCCCTTTTGCTGCTGCACCTGTTTTGCAAGGTCAGGCTGATGAGTCTGTTGAGGAGCTGTTGTCCGAGCGTTCAGCTCATTTTCAGAGGCTGAAAGATCATCTGTCGGCAGCCCAAAACAGAATGAAGATTCAGGCATATCGACATCGCTCTGAGAGGCATTTCTCTGTGTGTGAATTGGTTCTGCTGAAGCTACAACCTTATGCCCAGCACACGGTGGTGAACAGACCCTGCCCGAAGTTGGCCTTCAAATATTTTGGTCCCTATAAAGTTCTTGAGACGGTTGGTACTGTGTGGCTTATAAGTTGGACTTGCCGGAGGCCTCTCAAATTCATCCGGTCTTCCATGTCTCGCAATTAAAACCATTTACACCGGACTACAAGCCTGTTTTCTCTGAACTACCAAAGCTCTCTCTGTTGGATCAGTAAGAGTTATCTCCTAAGTGTATTCTAGATCGTAGGCTGGTTAAGAAAGGTAATCATGCTATGCTACAGGTGTTGATCAAATGGACAAATTTACCGGCTGAGGTTGCTACTTGGGAGGATTCCTATGTTGTCAAGAGGAGATTTCCTAAAGCTGTTGCTTGGGGACAAGCAGACTCTGCAGCCGGGGGAGGTGTCACGTCGGGTCCTGTAGCCGGTCCGACAATGGAGGCAGGAATTGGGCAAGGAACTACAACCGCTAACTAAGCTGTAATCTCTTTTTGTAAATGTAATTAGCGAGTGCATTTTAGCTTAAGAGCATTGGGAACTTGCCCTAATACTATAGAGAACCACCTATATAGGCTGGCTCCGTGCTCTGTTAGAGATAAGAAGAAAAAAAAACAGAATCATACTAAATCAACTTGTGTTCCAAGTTGTTGCTTCGTCGCCCGTCTCGACGTCGGCCTCTGCGTTGTGCTCACTTCCCAGCGGCGAGCACGCCGGCGGCCAAGGGCCATCACAAATTGATGCAGAGATACTCCGTATCTTGGAGGGAGTGAAACTGACTAGCTGAGGCCTGAGGCAAGTTTTAAGTGACCCATGAGCCGGGCTGCCGGGGATACCCGACCCATCGCTTTCACGGTATCAGTGAGAATCGGTGAATCCTATTGAAATTTGATGAATGGTCCAAATGCTATTAGAAACAGATCGGTTTCACACATTTTAATTTTTCCTAATTTTAAACTGAAACGGTTTACCAGTTTATTAAGTACTTTTTGAATTTCTGATTCTATTTCAATTTTTTAAATTTTTTGAAAATCGGCCAACTGTCAAAACTGCAGTCTGGACCGATCGATTCCATTTTTTTTTAAACTGTGAACGGTTTTATTAACCACGAGCTGATGTGGTTGGCCATTAATAAAAGAAAGGCCAAATCGTTTCTCCTTGGTATTATCTTCTCTCTATTTTGTTTGGGCCGAGACTAATGAAACAGCAACCTGCAATGCCCGGAGAGGCCGAGAGCCGGAGACCTGAAGCTTCACAGGGGGAGCATGTTTTGTAGCCTGGGGATGTTGCGTTCCCCATTCCTGTACGCACATGCAACCAAAGAATAAAATGAGATAAATAAAATGTGTTAGCCCTCTCTAAAAGTTGCGCAAATGCGCTTGCTGTTCATACAAGTTGCGCAAATGCACTGGCAGAAAGAAAGATGTCATGGACGAGATTGGGGAGCAGTTTGAGGGTAAAATCGGCTGAGAGTTCGTTCAACAGCCTAGGATTGATTCCGGACATCAACCTTCCAGATAGGGATCGAGTGGGTCCCAATGTTCACGCTCAACCCTCGCCTTCCTCACAGGTAACGATTCCTCAAATTACTGTTCGGCTGATGATAGTCTAAGAACAGGAATCAATTAGATCACCACCATATCAATCGAGATTCAAGAACCATATTCTTGTTTTGTCATCAAATAGCCAATAAATCTTGAACCAGATCTGCAAACAGTTACAATGATAAAGCAAGAACAAACAATTACTCCAAGGTTACAAATTAAAATACAGATAATTTAGTCTAGTAGCCAACCAAATCTAACCAAGTTACAGTTTCCAGCAAACCTGACAAGACACCCACATATCATGATGATAACTTGCACCATTTTCGTCTTTTAAATTATTCAAAAGAAAATAAACCATGGAGACTTGGCAGCTCTGTAATAAGCCAATAGCAATAGACACGTTTATTTGAGCTGATCACATCAAAGACCAGCCCTCAGGGCTGAAAGAGATCCCAGTGTGCCACGACAGGAAAAATACGTTACACTTTGAAAAGTGCAACAGGATATAATTACGTTAACAAGTCTGCTATCCAGAATATGCATCACAGGATTAACCATCCAGGTCACCTATCTTAAGACCTAGTGAGTTCATCGCTCAGATCACACAAATGAAAATTGAAGCAAGAATAAGCACATGATTTGGTCTAGCAACCAGATACTTCATTAGTCAATGCTTTGGTTACACACAGTAGTATACTTTTTGAGAAAAAGCAATACCTAGCACCTAGGTTTCTACTTTATAATCACCTAGCCATCCTAAACTGCCTGTCTGCTAGTAGTCGAGAACAGAATGCACAAAAGCACGATAGATACAAAGATATTGCAGAGGTATGTAAGAATTCTCAGTCCCCTTCTCTTTACTAGAACAATCGCATATCTGGGTAAATGAACCTGATATTATTCCTCACAGAATTTGCATGTACTCAACAAGTGAGGATGCTAATATAGTGCAAACTCTATAACCAATAGTACACTGTCTGATTTATTGAGATCAACCTGCTATGAATTTCTCAAGTGACGACATGCAGCTTCATATTGAGTGGACAGATCAACCTGTTAAGAACATATTCGGCTTGGTTCCAGGAGTCTCGAGGTGGGGTTTGCTTCCTGAATCATATAGGAGACAAAGGGCCTAGATTTAATGGACAATGCCACAAGCATAGAGTAAACTCTTCACAACAAAGCAACCTCCAAGATTCACATCTCTGCATCCTGGATAAAGATAAGTCAGTACCACAGAGAAGCAGAGGGAAAGACCCTTACCTCAGTGCCAAAACTCATGCCAAGAGAAGCCGCAATCACTAGATCAGTAACGCACTGCCACCAGTTGCATTGATCAATGACTATAACCTGTAATCAACCTACAAAAGCTGTAAATCTTCTTACATTCAGATTATTATTCTTACTCCATCCTGAAAATGATGGCATTTGGACATTAAAAAAAGAGCTATGGCTAGTACAAATCTGATTTCCTAAATGACATCATTTCCTGAATGGAGAATGTTGCAGCTTGAAAATGAGAGAAAATAGAATGCACGCCAGGCCATTATTGTTACATACAAAGAACGCAAAATACAGCATGTCAGTTCCTGAAAGCTACATCATCTGGTTGGCTATGCCATGGTTCCCACTGCAGCGCTGGCTGTTTTGCACAACCCACACCTAAGTAGTCGGCGACAGTGTCTCCCAGTGAGGGCTGGTTGGCTATAATGTCATCATGCCAAACCTTCTTGCTGCAACCATGGCATGGTAAAAGCATCAGATCAAAGGAGGTAAAATCAGGTCAGCAAGGAATAATAATTCAGCATGTGCATGAGGAATATAGAGTTAGCTATAGGCATAAAAAAATTTGATTTCCCCTTCCAATTAATGCGGAGCACTTGTAACAGTGGTGCACTGATTCCTTTAAAACTAGCACTTCCTAATCTTTAGCTTACTTCGCATTCATATTATCGTTCTTCAAGTCTCTCCTTTGACACAACCTATCTCAAGGGTGCAACATTTGGCTCGCCTGGCAAAGGAAGGCCAGGCGAGACTTGCTCTGCAACTAGACATGACCTTATTCATAGGATAGATAGACATCATCAACCAGCAAGCAGCACCAGGGTGGATCCTATCAATCTTTTATGAAAGGGAACATGATAATGAAAAGGAGAAAACTCTGGGAGATAACAAGCAAAAGAACCACTTCTTCCACTGTAAACTAGTGAATGGTAGGTAGGTAGGTTTCAAGTTGATGTTTAAGCAAATTAGATGGAGTTAAGGACGATTACTCCATCATTTGAGAAAAAATAGTTAGATGAATGTGGTGGAAGAGTTTAGTAAGCTCCAGGGTTGGTAGCTGTGTCATATATTCTGTTAATGGGTGGACTTCCTGCTTTCCAGATGGGTGATTTCAATGATGGGTAACCTCTAAATGCTAAAGGCTATATGTCTCCTCCTTTCGATTTAATTCCGTGCTTCTTTTGGATTACAGACCAATATGTGGACAACTCACTAAATTAAACCATAATTCATATAAAATCAGCTCCAAAACACTGATCTAGTCAAGAAAGTACAATGATGGATGATCAATGTCACTGGTACTTGGTCATTCTACAAGGGTACAACAGATAAGAATATTTGTGCATCCTGACAAACAATTATCTTAACTCTTAAGCAGTTCGAATTGTTTACATTTTCACCAACAAAAATATGCACAAAAAATAATATAAAAATCACCATGCTTCTTCCTAGTTCATTATCCAAGTGTAATCTGTAAGAATTTGGGCTGTACAAATAAATTTGGCAACATTCTGCATTTGCAAGTTATGAGAGAACTAGATGTCGTGATTAAACATTGGGGGGCAAAACAGAGAACGTCACTCAGTGACCATAATATAGTTGTGAAAATTTGAAGTACATTCATAACTGCGATTATTTGGCGCATTTTGATTTAATAGAAGAATAAGTAGGTTGTTCTTCAAAGTGGATAGGAAGATGTTAGTTTGTTTGCAACAAACCAGAAGTAAGATTTCAAACATGCACAACATAAACTTGTGAACAATATCAGTTTGGAGAAAAGAGATCCTGGACAACTAGAACTGAACCAGATTGCTACTTGAAGTATACTCCCTCCGTTCTTTATTTGATGTCGTTGTTGACTTTTAAATTCAACTTTGACCATTCGTTTTATTAAAAAAAAATTGATAAATTTCATATATTTTGATATAATTTGATTTATCATTAGAGTTATTTGAATCACAACTTAAAATTTTACACATTCGAGCAAATTTTTTGAATAAGACGAATAGTCAAAGTTGATTGTAAAAGTCAACGGCGACATCAATTTAAGAACGGAGGGAGTATATAGTATGTGTTACATCTCGGCAAATGTACTATAGGATATGGTCACAACAAATAAAGAATGTTGGTACCCACTGTCATGGAGTCTATTTCAGATCGAATTCCTTTATGCAGCCGTCATTTTTATGCATTTATTTGATGTGTCACATACCAGTTTTGAGTGATAACGACATAGTAATCATCAATATCAATACTATTGTGCCAGTAACTAAATAAGCATGATCCTAATCTAATGTCCTTGTATAAACATGCCTTCTCAAAGACAAAATCCCCTAAAACAAAAAGAGCACCTATTATTGCTGTTGCATATTTCCAACTATCCAAGGGCATTCATTTATGAAGGAATTCAAGAAAACCAAACCAACCACCAAATAATGAGCTAAGCAAGTAAGCATGCAGTAATTTCAGTGGATAGAGTATGAGTACCTTTTCCAAAGGCCGCAATTTGCTGCTGGTGAAGCCTTTAGAAACAAGTTTATTGACAGCATCTCTCAGTCTCTCATAGTCCTCCTTGACATTGTAAATCTGGTGCGAAATCCTCACATACCCTGTCACTGCATCACCATTCCTATCTTTTGATATCTCGTGCCCTTCTACTCTTCTTGAATTGTAGTATATAGGCACCTCTACCTGGAAATCCTTCCTCAACATAGTCCTCACTCTCACTGCATCATCATCACTTTCTATGCCGAGGCAGCCGGGCATCCCCACCATAACCATGCTCCCGCACAACTCTGGTGGCGTGCCAAGAAATGTCCCCCACGCATCAGCAAGCATTCGGCCCATCTCAATCACTTTCTCATGGTTCCGAATGCGAATCCCCTCAATCCCACCCTCAAATCGATTCACAAAGTCAATAGCTTCAGACACAACAAGCTGGGCACTGTAATCTCGTGTACCAATCCATCCACTCTCCATAGGCAGCCCATTGCCATACTCATGCGAGACGACCGGGTGGTGGAGCTGGTCCGCTACTGGACCATTCTTGCGTGTGTGCAAGAAGGCCACAGCCGGTGGGCAAAAGAACCACTTGTGGAGGTTGCTTGTGTAGAAATCGGCGCCAATGTCTAGTACATCCACAGGGACTTGCCCAATTGAATGCGCGGCGTCAACAAACACACTGCCAACGCCCTCTTTCCGGCAGATGGCTACAAGCTCCTTCACCGGGATGACCACACTGGGCATGGAGGTGATGTGGTCGATGACCGCAAGCCGGACCCTACGGCCCCCTGCTTTAGCAATATCCAGCGCAGCACGAAATTCGGCAATAATATCGTCCGCCGATGAGACTGGAAAAGGGAGTGGCACCTCGACGACGGTGGCCCCCGCTCGCGCGACGTAGGCCTGGATGGACTTCTTGACGGCGCCGTAGGCGTAGTGGAGCATGACCGCGGCGTCGCCGCGCCCGAAGCGGCCCTCGGCGAAGCTCCACGCGGCGTGCTGCATGACGATGGCTGCGGCGGTGGTGGCGTTGTCGACAAGCGACACCTCCGAAACGTCGGCGGCGCCGATGAGAGAGGCCACGGCGGCGCGCGAGCAGAGGAGGCCCTGCTGGAGGCCGTGGAAGTAGAATTCGTCGGGCTGCGCAAGAAACAGGCGCTGCCAGCGAGCCTGTGCGGCGAGCACGGAGGCCGGGCAGCAGCCGAAGCTGCCGTTGTTGATGCGGGCCAAGGCGGCGTCATGGTGCGCGAATTCGGCCCGGACCTCGGCCGCCGAGATCACCGCGCGCGGCCGCTTCGCGGCCGACGGGCCGTTGTCGTGGCAGTGACCGTTCTCCACCGCCGGCTCATCGTCAGGGGGTGGTGCGGACGCCATCGCCGCTAGGGTTGGTTCGCCCAGATGGGGAGGAGAGATTGGAGAGACTGATGGGAGAGTGCGTCCGGGCGCGGCGTCGTGGAGGAGCCGAGCCCGGCCCCGGTTCTGTCTCGTGGGCCCTGGACGCGGGCCGCGGCCGGGGCCGGGGCCGGGGAACCCTTCGTCGTTTGCCGTGTGACTGACATCTGGGCCTCTCGTCTGTTTCGTCCGGTTCGTCGGTGAGTGGGGCGGCGTTGGCCCCAAGCCCCATGGCCATCGACGGCAAACGGGCAAAAAGCTGAGTAGGTAACAGACGGGTTACGTTGGCCGTCGACGTCGAGGCATACAGACGACGACAACGATATTCTGTTGCCGTAGCCGTTGCATAGCTTTATAAAGAAGGCAGGCAAAGGTCTTCGCTCCATTGGAATGGCGCAGGTCAGGATAAGGATAAGGATAAGGATATACTTCCTCCATTTTAAAATAAAAATATTTTTAAATTTAGTCAAAATTAAATATTTTAACTTTTATTAATATTTATAAAATTATATAATATTAAAAAAAGATATTTTTATGAATATTTATTTCACTATGAATCTAAAAAATATAATTTTTATACATAAAGCATTATTAATTCTTCATCATTAATGATAAAAAGATAAAAGTTTAAATTTGACTAAACCTAAATGGTAAGTAGAGTTCGATCATTTTTATCAAACACGGTGGAAAGAAAAAAAAATTAGCATGAACAGTAGGTTCGACAATAGCCACATGATAACTGTAGTTTTTACTTTCACGATGCTCGTGCTAATGTTGCAGTTTAAAAAATATTAATTTAAGAAAAAACAATATATTTATATTAAAATTTAAAATTTTTTATCATAAAAAGTTAAATACAAACTAATCATTCAAAGTTTATTTGCATCATATCACGACACGGTGGTATAGGCAATGGCAGGCTGGTGGCTCGATGCGGATCAAGACGGAGTGGATCAATGTCGATGAGAAAGGACGTGGTGCGACCGAGACGGATCTAAATTTCACACGTTATTTTCATAATTTATATAATTTATATTATTAAATTTATTAAAATCATTAGTCAAAGTCATCGTAAATAAAACCTAAAAATAAGCTTAATTAATAAGGTTGTAGAAATTGTAATTGTCGTCTCAAATTAGACTAATTTTATCAACACTAAACTAGAATTATCTCTTCAAAATTAAATACAATACTATAGCAAAAACAAAGACAAAGTCAGATCACATTATGTCGAAGTAAGAGTTGCATGACTCGTCGCCGTTCGTCCTGGAGCTCGTTGACCATCCATGGTTGATCCCGGCCGCTCTCTTCTTCACCTCCTCGTCGTTCTCGTCGAACCCGACGCAGCTCCACGCGCTCAACTACCGCAGCTCCCGGCACCCGGCGAGGATGGCGAGCAGCTCTTGCCTGGGCAGATAGGACTTGTTGAGACACAATGACCGGAGCCTGGGCAGTGACCGCACCAGAGCATCGGCTTCGTTGGGCTTCACTGCGCCAGAGGTCTTGAGGCTTGTGAAGTTTGGGCTGTGCGCCGCGAGTTGTGCGGCGAGGCCGGGGAATATGGAGGACGACGGCTTGGCTTCTAGCTCGAGGTGCTTCAGGAGCGGCTACCGCGGGATGAGCTCCGACAAGCATGCCTCGTCACCGGCGAGAAGCTTCGGGAGCGCCAGCCGCCACAGCCATGGGCACCTGCATCAGCAAATCAATCAAACACGGCCCGAAACGAATTTCTTGTTTTCAATAACTTTTTTCTCTCATATTTATTTTCGGTAGTTATATTTTGTTCCGATGATTTTATATATAAGTATTTCTTTTGTTTTCTTTTACAAAACAAATTAACTCATAAGTCCCACCTGGGACCCAAACTGATGCGTGCCAATCCTACTTTATCGTTACTTTTTCTTCAAAAGACAAATTAATTAAGGTTCAAAATTAAGAAGTAAAAGTCAACGCGAGCTAGCTATGGCTGCAGAAGGATAGGCCAGGTTTGGTCATCTGTTTAATTATCTCGACCGGTCATGTCGTAGCGAGCTGTAACAGGATGTTAATTTGTTTTGTGATGCATCGGCCATACAAATTAGCAAATCTAAAATTAATTTTTTTTTTATCCAACAACTTTATTTAAATCTCATATATTTATATTTATTCTAATTAATTATATTTTATTAATTAACAATGATCCGTATAAATTTAAAATCTAAAAGATTCAAAAGAATTCATTCGTTAAATTTATAAAAGGTATTTGTATTTTCCGTGTTCACATAATTTAACTCGTCTTTATTGAGAGAACATTTTATCATGTGTGCGTAAAAGAAAAAAAACTATGTTTTTTAAAAAGTAAAGATAGAAACACATAAATGTTTGACTATTTGTCAGAATAAGTGTCTTCTTAGTTTTCGACATAAGCTAATCCTTTGTCAACTTATTCTAAGATGGACGAAATACTTCTCTCATTTTAGCTAGAATTGATCATGTCATGAACGGGTGATCTAATTTATCGAGAATCAAAGATATACAATATTTTCCCATTTGATAGTAGGTATGAATGGACTTCTGAGTATATTTTTATGTATGACATTTATTTGAATTAACAACCAACATATATTTATAAATGAAGAAAGTCACTACACCACGGTTCACTATCAGCAACCAGTGAT
Organism: Zoysia pacifica; assembly: GCA_001602315.1. Classification (NCBI taxonomy): domain Eukaryota; kingdom Viridiplantae; phylum Streptophyta; class Magnoliopsida; order Poales; family Poaceae; genus Zoysia; species Zoysia pacifica. Next base: position 61,115 of record BCLH01000056.1, read on the forward strand.
TAGTCGCTAAAAGCGACTTTAGCGAGTTAAGATCAGTCGGTAAAAAGCTTTACCAACCTATAATGTTCGTCGATATAAATGGTATCGATAAAAACTTCACCGACACACATCTTTTTACCGACCGGTCGTCAGTGGCTCTACCGGCACCTTTACCAACCCTTAGTTGACGCTATTTTATACAATTACCGACTATCAGTTGGTCGCCAACATCTTATATGTTTTTAAAAAATATATATTACATAATATTAATTCTTATTATTAATATTTAGTCACAGTATTTCCAAAAATCATCATTTTAATGGCTCATATCCAAAACATAATATTGCACGCTAGAAATAAAATAATTTACTCAACTATTAAAATAAATTCATATTATTTTTAAATAATAACACTATTTGAAGTGCAAGTTATAAATTTACAATGGCTGACTCTAACTTTTGATTCAAACATTTTGAATCGTAGAATGCTAAAAACCTAAATGAATGCACTCAAGATGCTTGTCTTTATCAGCTACTCCCTCCGTCCCTCCGTCCCTAATTACTTGTCATTGAGTTCACAAGTTTTATCTATTTACTTGTCATTCTCGCTTACTAATACACTTTTTTCTATTTCAAATAGATTCTTATCTCTATCTCCCATCCTCGTTTTCAGTGTAACCCATCTTTTTCATCATCCTTAATTCTCATCATCCTTAATTCTCATGTACATATCTAAAATGACAAGTAAAAAGAAACAGAGGGAGTAACACTTGTTTCTCATAGCAGTAAGAAACAATCTGGAACTTCTTTAGCTGAAAACTAGTTATAACCATTCGGTTCCTCAAGCGCACGACTGGGATCTGCCTCCCCTTGGATGCCGCATGTGCACCACCCTGACTGGGACCAGAATCAGCATAAATCAACACAAAAAAGTAGCTCTTTCTCTCCACACATATATGATACCTTTGATTCAAATGTAGATATCATTTTGTGACATAAATTTCAACACATTTTTTTCAGTTGTAGGACAGTCATCAGAATAGAAGTACCAGCTATACTATGCTAATCAGATGATTATTTTTAAGAAGGGACATACATATGATCATTTTAAAAAGGGACATACATATGATGTATCTGTACCTTCTCCGTAGGATTAAGCCCAGGAAGCAAGAACACGAATTAAGCAAGACAAAAGGCCAGACATAGCTTATCTGATAACACACTTAATAAAATGCCTCTATATATTATTGTAAATAGATCTCCCTTCAACTGCTGCGACAACCGTGCTACGAAACAAATCAAAAAAGTAAAGAGCCAAATTGTGCAGTTTACTTACCATGTATATTTTCCACAAAGGATCAATTGCGATCTTCTTTATCGCCATACATTAGCCAAGAACCATACGAATCTTTACGCACTGAAAAAAAAACTTGTTGAACCTATGAATCAAGAAAACAATGATTAGAACAGTTGGTACATAGTCCGACGTACAGTACCATCTTCTTCAAAATGACTGGCATACATACATATGTAATTCGAGTGTGCATTTTTCCCCAAACAAACCAAGTACAAAGTGACATTGGCATACACGAAGCCTGTAAAACGCTATTGAATTAATCAGAAAAATTAACCTGCAAACAAATTGTGTTAGCAAAACTGACCTGCAAACAATAGAGACTGGAAAGCATTCCCATTTTCTGCAGATTTATCATGCTAGCCAAGAAAAACCAAAAGTAATAGAGCTTTCTCAATGAAATAGCCAGCAGACATAGAGAATCTGTGTCAAACCTCAAGTCAGAACCTAGTAAACAATGTCATACCAATTTCAGATATACCATTTAGATACCACTAATTTCTAGAAGAAGTTACAAGATCTGACTTCACCGATTCGGGGATCCCTCAGGTTTCAAAGTAATCTGGAGCTAACACATGTGAATGTTCAGTGGGTCAACCCTAGGGATGGAGGAGGAAACGAAGCAACAATCAGCAAAGAAAAAGGGAAAGGATTGCGGGTGTACCTTAGAGGACTGGAGCAGGCTGAGGAGGAGCCGCGCCGCACCACCACGCAGGGCCCCGCTGCGCCGCCAAGGAGGCCGCGCTGTTCTGCTGTGCAGGAACGCACCGCCGCGGCGAGGAGGAGCCGCGCCGCACCACCACGCAGGGCCCCGCTGCGCCGCCAAGGAGGCAGTGCCGTGCTGCGGCGCCGGGACGCGTTGCCGCGCTGAGAAGGGCCACGCTGCTTGCGGTGAGTGGCGGGGGCTGCCTGCTGCTGGCGACTCGAGCAGGGGGCGCGGCAGGGGAACGCGCGAGCACGAGGAGGGAGGAGGCCACCGGTTGGAGAAGTGATGGAGTGTTGAAGGGAGGCGGCGCGCCGGTTGACTGGTAAGGCGGGGAGAGATGAAAAGATTTAGGGCTTTGCCGCTTTCTAAATTTGTTTCCCTCCTGAAGCTTTTCTCGACCGATCATCGGACGGTGTAAGAAATTTTTACCGACCTATCTTCAGTCAGTAAATCTTATAAGTATCTCTGATAAGTATTTTTGACTCTTTGTCCGTCGGTAATTAAATTATTATCGACTTTTTTAAGTCATTCACTTTTATCGACCAATAATTAATAGTTAATATCGGTCGGTAAATTTTTTCTAAAAGAGTTGAATGATTGACTACGTAAAATAAAGTTTCAACTTTTTTTAGGAAGTGTAGGTTGATTTAAGTAGTCATTTATGCAAGTAATTAAGGTGAATAGAACTTGTAAATTGAGTCACTACAATATGAAAACTTTTACAATGATACATGTCTTATTTATTAACACTTGTGAATTAAATGAATATGTATATTGGCAAATTGCTGATGGGAAATGTATGAGAATTTCAAAGTCTGGAGCCAACTTGTATCTAGGGTGAGAAAAGCACATAGCACATATACACCTGGTTAATATAATTATAGTAGCTCAATTTGAAGTCATGCTGCACACAAATCAAAATTACATTAAATGAAGTGAAAGCAACATAGGGCATTATCACCCCCCCTCCCCCCACTTCTGATGGATGTCCTGGACATCTACTATTGAAATTAGGTGATCTTTTTTGGTCCCAAAGCTTAATGACTGATACTCCTCATTTTTGTGAGGCCTGCAAGAGGATCGTTCTTCCCTCAATATTTTTTTACATGGTTGACAACCCTTTCTTTCACTAGTGCTGTGTTGTTAGATGGTCCAACTCTCCGCTTATCTATAGTGTTAGGAGGATGAAACTTCGTTAGTGGGTTAATTCTTTATTTTTGGGTCAATTTTTATTACAGGCTAGAAAATTTTCTATTATATTTAAAATTCTATTATTAGAATATTTTCTCATTTCAATTATATTTTTATTTATCAATTAGTTTTAGAATACGGAGTTCTAACCAAAAGAGGATTGTTTTATATATTGATGGTGCATTAGCTATCACTGTCATATGGACTCAATTTTTTATTTCAGCTTCTTACTTTTCAGTAAAATAAAAAAGCTGAAAATTAAAAAGCTAAAATAAAAAAAACTCACTTTTAAAACGTTGAAAAGTTAACTTTTAAAAAAAAAATAACTAAAAATTGAAAAACTAAAAAAATTGTTTGTTTTAAAAAAGCTAAATATATATTAAAAACAATATTTAAATTTTATTAGTCAACTTTTTAAAAACATAAAAGATTAAAAAAACCGACTCTGAAACTGAACGCAGCTTTATGGTTGACTTTGCATTACGGTGGAGAACATCTACACCTCACTGGCAGCGGCAAGGAAAAGCGGCGGGACGAGCGAGCTCGATCGCCGCGGGCGGCAGCCATGCGGGAGAGGGAGGGAGAGAGAGGTTGGGCAGCGAAGGGACAGGGACGAGGTGGGCCCAGCCGCAGCGTCAGCGCTTGGACGCGAAGCCAAAGAAGCTGGATTTAATCAATATTTCAAATCCGGTCAAGCAAATATTGCGCATCGAAGAGGAATCCAAGGGTGGAGACGCACCCGATGACGCGGCCTGAATTGTGAACCGTCGGATGATACGAACGGCAAGAAAAAAAGGAGGTGACGTGACTTGCTTTTATCGCCAGCTAAAGCCGCGGCATCATATATCAAACCTGCTTGTGGTCCACACGCTCAAAACTACAAGAAACTAATCACCCCAGGGTCGCTAGAACGCCCACGATCTTTCGCGATACCTCCGAACAATTTTTTTTTTTACAGAGAAACACGCCGTTTGGAACGAAGAAATGAAAAACATAAAATATAAGAAAAAAATAGGAATGAGAAAAATTTAGCAAATGAGAAAAATAAGAAAATCACTGGAATGAGAAATAGAGAAATACAAGAATAGAACCACAAGAATAAAAATATTAGTGGAATTTAAATGCATTTTTATAAACTATTATTATTATTATTATTTATAGCACTTAATTTAAATTAAGGGGGCATTTCTTTTTTTTAAGCCTCGCCTATTTCTTTGGTGTTTTGGAATTTTTTTAAATGGTTAATTTCTGAAAATTCAAAATAGTCCTCTCAAGTTGCTAAAGTTTCTTAAAATTATTGTTTTTGATTCATCTCGTTGAATTCTTCGTGTATGTGTTTTTCGAGTTATTCTCAAAGGTTCTCAAAGTTGTTTTATTAGTTTCAAAATTTTATAAAATTGTTCTATTTCATTAGTTTATTAAATTTTTAAAAATTATTTCGTTAGTTCTCAAATTTTCCTCAGCCCCCGTTTGGAACAAAGAAAAGAAAAACACAAAAATAGAAAAACAAAGGAATGAAAAAAATACAGAAATGAGAAAAGTGAAAAAACTACGGAATAAAAAACACAGGGATGCAAATCTCATGGTGTTTGTAATGAAGGAACTTGTAACACAGGAAACTAAAATAGAAATGATAAACATATATCAAAACCAAATTTAGATCTATTAAATAAATTACTGTAATATTTTAATGACGAATGTTTGGAATGAAGGGATATAAATATATGAACTACAATTTATTGGAGATAATAATAATAATAATAATAATAATAATAATAATAATAAATACAAGCATTCTATAAATCTCTTAACATTTTTAATTGATCATTTCTTTCTCAATTACTTTTAATTAATAAATATAATGTCCTCCGTACACAAAAATGTTTGGATGCTAACCATTGTAGTCTCCACGGTGAACGAGCAAAAGAAAATTTTCTTTAGGTCCAACCTCATTTGTTCTTTCCTTTGTTTTGTGAAGGAGCTGTCCCCGTCCCTGGAAAGGATCTCCATTCCAAACATCAAATATAGGAAGCATTCCTATGAAATGGATTTCTTTGAAATTCTTTTGATGCAAACAGGTCCTAAAATTTCTCCGTTAGATCATTTTATCCACTGATTTGTCATCGTCAGGTGTGCATACGAAATTTTCTTCCCCCAAGCGTCAGCGCTAGCGACGATTCCCTTGGGTTGGAGTGGATGTTTTCATTCCTGTAAAATGTCCGATCCTTTTCCTGAGGAACCACAGACATCGTTCCTGCGTTGCAAACGCCGGTGCTCGATTCCATGAAAGTCTTCCTACAAAATTCCTTTGCCATTCCTGTATTCCAAAGGCAGCCTCAGCGGCTTCAACCTTGATGGCCATAAACGACCCCATCCTACCTGTTCACAAAGGATCCCGTATATTGATGACGCATGCAGTGACGCTAATTCATAGCGACCAGGTCTCAACGCAGCCAACGACTTTTCTGGACATTTTTTTTTTCAAAAATGAAAACGACCATCCTATACGTGCTCAATATGCCACGCATAAAGTGCGAACCGCCTCATCCCAGCCGTCCGATTCCCCTAACCGGGCCATAAATACTTGCATCCTCAGATCATTCCAAGAGGTCAGCAAACCCTAGCCGATGGCCGTGCTCTTCCCTTCGCAACCTAGGCTTGAATATCGACGCTTGGCCACACGCAACCTCTTCACCATCGACCTCCAGATCTCGCCTACTTATGCTTTCCCACGCCGATCCGTTCGTTTTGCCGATGAAATCTGCTGCTCAGATGCGGAACGGTGAGGTTTTCTCGATTTGATTTGTGCGAAGCAACGCGTTTGTTTCTGGTGATCAGGAATCAGATCCATGGGTCACATGCTCGGCGGCAGGATGCGAGCTGTTGGGACGCGGATCTGTCGACGGAGGCTGCGGATCTGAGCGCGCGTTCTTGTCGGTGGGCTGATCGGTTAGTTCTTTTTTCCGCCTGTGATCCAATCGATCTAGTATTGGCGACATGAACTGATCCCCCCGTGCTGTTGTGTTGGCTTCCAGATCTGGCGAACCGTGACGCTCTTGATGTTCCGTTTCGTCCGGGATTTCGTCTGCTGCTGATTCCAAACCTGGCTTCCAGATCCGAGGAGATGAAGGCGTGGCCCTTTGCCGGAATTTCGTCTGCTGCTGCATCGCCTCGAGGAATGATCTCTATGTACTGATAATTATTCGATATCTCGATAATTATTAGTAGCTCCAAGAGAGCCGCGTTGATTTGAGGCGGCGTGGAGGGGAAAATGGGAAAAAAAAAGAAAAGATGTGACACAGGCCTTTGCCATGTTGGGTGCGCTCGCATGGCAGGCCACCGGGAAATAAAAAAGAAATATTATTGTGTCTCGGAGGGGAGATCGCACGGGGATTCATCTTTTTGGCCCCGGGTTCTCCCTTCCTGGTGTCGTGTCCCGCGTCCCAATCTTTGCCGTTGGGCACTCCTGCTCCTCTTTGACCGTGGTCCGTGGCACGATTTGGCACTCTGCAACCGCATCTAACAACGGATCTACGCAGCACCTGAAGGTACAACTGATCATTCACTGTAAGCAAATTTCTTCTACATAACGCCTTCTATTCGTTAATTGCTTCAACAGATAAATCCATGCGTTGTATTCCCAAACATACAATTTCCTTTAATGTTATCAAGCCTCGTAATTTGGAAATCAAGATCCGGAATTCCTTAGTTCAAATCCGGAGGTACGCACGAGATTTTATTAGCCTATACATCAGAAAAAGTAATTGCAATTTCTAATTCTTAGTTCTCGTGTCCAGTATGTTTCTGAAATCAAGTCCAAAATTATTCCTGTATAAATTGTGAAGTACAATATTTTTCAGAACGAGCACGTGAGATTATAGATCAGATAAATTTTATGCCTGTCATAATTCCTGCAGATTTATGTGTCAATGTCCAAAGTAATTCCAAGTCTCCTGTGTTTTCTTACTCTCTCTTGTACGTGTTATTCTGAATATATGGTGGTACTGGGACTATGGTCCGAATGCATGTTACAAATGGAAGCTGTACCAAAATTTTTGATACTGGTATTTGGTCATTATTCATGTGTAATTTAGTCAGTTCGTCAGCTTGTATTTTTGTTAGTACAGTGTTAGGTTTGTGCAGATATTATTGTAAGGTGGTTCAAATATGATCTGTTTAAGGATCGTATTGACTGTGCCAAGGGTGTTCGTGGAATGTTCATGCTGATGCTGGTTATTCTTGACCCTGCTAACATAGCGTCAGTTCCAAATATCGTCTCCCACTTCTTTCCACCTTTTAAATGCTTTGGATGTTTTTATGGATCTTGTGGCAGCTTTATATTAGAAAGCTCACATTAATTTGATCTTTTAGTAAGTTTGGAAAATTGTAGATACTGGAGTATAGATTGTTTGGCCCGGTCACACACTCAAAAGTTCGACCAGTTCGAGTTCGATTAGTGTGTTTGTTGAACTGTTGTCTAGGTTAAGTAGTAGATATTTAATGGCAAAAAAGGAAGCGGGACCTAGGTTTTGGGTCGAGATATGGTTACATACAGAGGTAAATCAAGTTTTAAAATATTGAAAATGTTGTAAGACTATCTGCTACTATACCTTTTTTTATATGTATTTAAAAAATAAAAATAAATATATATGGGTAATATGTTTTTAATTATTAAGGCGTCAGAATTCTATGCGTCAGAATTCTATAATGTAGCTATACGAGTAATTTATTGCAAAACTATAGGTTTTTTTATCTAAATTATCACAAAATTATAGAATTTATGCTCAATTTATTACAAAACAATTTTTATACATATGTTTTTGAAAATGTGTAGTTTTTTGAAAATATAGCTTAAATTTGTTGTTTTGTGATAATATAGATAAAATATATGTAATTTTGTGAAATTTGCTCTAAATTTAATATTAAACTTTATGAGCTGATAAAGATATAACACATTTGAAAGTGATTGTAATTTTTTTTATCGTTAATTGTCTAGATAAAGTAATTTTGATAGTAAATAAATCTTTGGATACCAAATTTTATGCAAAATAATAATAGAAAAACTAAGATACTTAGTGTTATGATGTGCTTTATTAAAATTGCATTTTAAAAGCTAAAATAAACTAAAACGTAATTTAAATGTTGTTTGAACTTTGATTATATTTGACAGAGAAAATTGGATATTTATACTTTTAATTAATTGTGAGTATTTGTTTTATGAATAAGAACTTCTCAAATGTTTAAAATTATTGGTCATGAATAGTACAAAGCTGGGATAGTGAATTTATATGTTTGATACTATATAAATTTTGTTATCATATTCGTCATTATGAACACACATTATGTAACTAATTATTTTAATTTTTTGTTTAATTTTTTAAATTATTTTTAGAACTGATTTTTGATTGATTCTAGAAATTTTTAGATTTTGTTTTCTAAGACATTCCTAACAGCCTTGGATCGGTCATTCGTTCTTTTTGGATTTTGGATGGTAGTATCTTATGTTAATACTCTGGACTGTGGGTCTTCCCTCAACGTGGTGAGGTACTCTGTGTATTGCTTGCCCCCGGGAGCGCGTACTGGAGGAAGGGTGGTTCGATTCCACCAGGATCCTTTAGCACTGACGTTCTATTTTTTATATCAAAAATAATAATATCGTTCTCTAAATTAGCTTATTTCTTTCTTTTAAAATTTTCTCAGGGTGATGGTTGTGTCGGGGCCCATAGGGGCGGGTGGCGGTGACGTGACACAAACGCAGCAGCACACGACGAAGGGGCGGTTAGAGGATCAAGCACGGTGGCAAGGCGGAGGCGCGGTAGGGGTTGGGCGTGGTGGGGCGGCTGGGGGCGAGATTTTTTTTTATTTCATCTTTTTTAATTAATATTTAAAAAAATCGCTTCGAATTTAAATTGATTCAGTTATGTTAATTGTCGATTTGTGTAGAAATCATGTCACGTGGATCGAAACGATATGATTCACGTCAGTTGTGGACTCCAGTCGAGTTCACACAATCGGGCTGGCGCGACTAAGTCATGTTGATCTGTTTGGTGTGATTTTAGCTCATATAAGTTGGGTGTCAGCTTCACAGAGCTTTTTGTCACGTGTCGCGTCTCACCTCTCTTTTTGTCGCGATTTTGTCTTCAAAATCCGGTGAAGATCGGGCCTTTCTCTTAAATTTGAAGCATTTGGTTTTTTAAGGTAGCTTTTTTTACTCTTTTTGAGTAGATCTTGGACTAAGTTAGGGTTTAGTGAAATGTGGAGGTTTTTAGTTGATAATTTGCACGAATGTAGTTGTTTGAGGTATATTAACGTGTATGGTAGTGTGTATGTGTTATTTTTTTAAATGTGTATTAATTTTTATTTATTTTTTGTTGAGATAATTTTTAAAAATTAGTGTGTAATTTGTTGAATGGATTGTATAGTTTGTTTGTTTTATCATTGTATTGTGAATTAAAATGGTGAAGTGGTTGAGGTGCGAAGAAGTCATTTTATTTAGAAATCATTTTTATTGTGTAAAGTTGAGGTAAAAGTGAAGTCTATTGTTAGAGTGGATATGTTAGAGTGGATAGTGGTTTTAATTAGAGTGGATAGTGGTTTTAAGTTTTGTGGTCATTTTAATTTAAAAAGTGACGGTAGAGTTTATTATATTTTATTGAAATTAGTTTTAGAGGATGATTAGAACTTATATAAGAATTGTTTGAAAGATATTTAAGTGAAATGTGTTGAAGTTATAGTTGAGTAGGAAAAAATTGGTCATATTTTATTAGCACGTGAAGATGTATGTTTGAATGAGGAGCAAATTAAAGTATTGACTGTAGAAAAATTTTGTTTAGAGCAGAATAAGGAGAACCAATTATATATGATTGGATGGTTGTTGATAATGATTTTAATGGGAATAGTTTTGAGCCGAAGGAAAGAGAATTCTAATAAAAAACATATTTTAGTTTTTTATTATGAAGAGTGGGAGGAGTCATCGTTTGATATTAAAATTGAGGTTGAAGGGGTGATTTTTATGACAATGAAGTAGGTTTTGAAGATGAAAAGAAAGTAGGTTTTAAAGATGAAGATGTTAGTGATTTTGATGGAGCATAATCAGGTTAACATGAGAATATAGGTGGTGATATTGAAATAAATTGGAATAAAATATATAGTAAAGATGAGTTACGTGCATTGAAAGATATGAATATTAGTTTACTTAAAGGAATAATACATATCGATCTTAGTAGAACGAGGATGCTATAATGAACAATGGCTTTAGGTTAAAAGATTAACCTAGTGATACTCAGAACCTTTTGATCAATAAAGGTATGATTTTTGAGACTGAAATATTTAAAATATTTTTTTGAGTACTATGCATTGAGGCACAATAGACTTTAGTATGTATGTAACTTGAATAAAAAAGAGGTATAAAATTAAGTGTCAGCATGCAATGTCTTTGTAGTGTTTGGGCCCTATACAAATAAGCATGGTGAACGTTGAAAAGTGACCAATGTGAAACAATCTCACACATACGGTACAGCTCATATCAAGCAAGTATATTTATAATGCACGGTGAGGTATCTTAGACTTCGCATTGCTTTAATGTTATGGGTTGAGTGCAACATCATTGTTGCATCTTTTATTGAGGCTATGCACGGTTTCATCGGTTACCTGTGAAGTATGGCAAGGCATGGAGGGCGAAACAATTCGCTATGGATGAACTTTAAGGAGATCGGAAAGAGTATAATACAGTATTTATACCTAGAATTTTTAATGCAATTGATCATTACAATTGTAGAACAACATATTTTATAGATAACAAAAAATGCTAGATTGTGATGGTGAGGGAATGATGAAACTTGTGCTTCGCTGTGTGTTTTGGTGCTTTCCTCAGTGTGCAGAGGCTTTTAGTAATTGTCGGCCAATGATTAGTGTGGATGTCACTTTTTTAACCGGTAAATACAAGTGAACATTAATGGTAGCAGTTAGCATTGATGTCGATGACCAATTGATTCCTTTAGCATTTACCATCACGAAGAGTGAGAACAACTCGAGTTGGTCATAGTTTGTTACACACACAAGACGTCATGTGATGAGGTCAAATAGGTGGATATGTATGATTTCAGATTGGCATCAAGGTCTACTACATGCTGTCTCAAAGGAACTCTGTGGATATCTTGCACTAGTTCATAGGTGGTGCATGCGGCATTTTGCTGCAAATATCTGAAAAAGACAAAAAAGTAGGTTATTAAATCTCTTAAGATCGTTTGCATGGTTATGGAGAAGAGACAATTTAACAAACGATTAGAAGAGTGTCGTAATCTTTTAAATGACAGTGCAAAGGAATGGTTAGATTAACAAATGCCAAAAAAACATAAATGGACTCTACCTTTTGATGATAGAGGATTTAGATATGCCTCAATGACTACGAATGTGTCAGAAGTGTTCAACAATGTTAAAAAAGAGATCTGAGGATTGCCAATTTTCGCTATTATAGGATTCACTTTTCAAAAGTGTATTTTCTATTTTGTGAATAGGAGGTTGAAGGCACGACGAGTCATTGAAGCTGAAGATAAATAGGGAGCCTCTTGCTTAAGCACTTGCATAATCAAGAGCTTATCTCAACTAACCAAGAAGCTCGTCTTTTCAATCTAAGACAATTCATGTACAAAGTTAGATCCGTTTGTTACACAAACATTGGTGGTGAAAGATTTGGAGATCGTGTATTTAGGGTGGAGATAGGGGACAATGTTACATACACATATAGGACAGCTCAATTGTTGCTTGTCACATGTTCACATGTCATCACAGTATGTCGAGTTAGAGGTGTCGACAGTGAATGTAGTACATATTTGAGTCTATTCTACTCGTGTCAAGCATGCCTCAAAACATGAGAATCCACTTTTGAACCATGTCTTGATAAGATTAGATGACTGGAGTACACTGGTGTCGACTATATTTCAGATGTTTTCTTATATAAGAACAAAAAGTGTAGACGAAAGAAGAAATGATTATGAAATGAAAAGGATAATATGAAAAAAGGGTATGGCTTTGATGCTTATGGTTGTGGTGATTTTAACGAGGATCTTGTACACCAATGTTGTTCTATATGTCATAAAGAGGGCTATTGAATGGAGCGACATAAGTTAGGTGCAAAGAACAAGCCGAAACGTCGTAGCAAAAGCCGACGGAATACAACAACGGGGAGTAGTTCCTCGCAGGTAGTAAAATGCATTGCGTGTAATAAATTTTTTCTTGACATATTCTTTTTACTTCATACTCACTAACTATTTCATATTGCAGGCACATGGCGCCCCACCCGGTCTTTCTGTTCCTTTTTCAAATGGTTGATGAACGATGTATAAGTTCATTTTCAAATGTCATCGCTCTTTTTACTTCTTAAAGATGCTAACTATTGTTCACATTTGATTGTCTTAAAATTGCAGGTTCTATGACTGATCATGCCGCACACACAGTCTGTTACAGTGGGATAAACGGTATACACCGTTCATACGACAAGCTAGTTTTTTGCCACTTGCTCGTATCGTCAATGCGGGGTTACCGACTATAGACGTCTCTGCATGGGCAACACTGGTAGATCGATGGCGATCGGAGACCCACACGTTCCACTTGCCATGTGGGAGCTCGCAGTCACTTTGATGGTTGTTGCTATAATACTTGGGCTATCCATTGCGGAGCAGCAGTGTGTGGATGGGTGTAACTGTAGGGGTGGCGTGACCAAAACAGAGGCTCTTACTGGATTGAAGCCCTCGGAGCCGGTCCAAGATGCAAGAGATGAGTATGATAGGTCACATTGATGCGCACGACATGTCCCATCAACATAGGTAAGTGATTAGAAAACTAATATAGTCTACGTTACATAGCAAAAGCACAATATTAAATTAATAACATTATTTATACGCTACTACTACATCTCTGCAACAAGATATACAACCACAATAATAACTAGTACATATCTATTGCGGCAACAACAACAATAATAATAAGTTCATACATCATTTTTAACATCAATTAAAGGAACGAAGGATAATTAGTCATCTTCGTTGTCACGTGAGTTCATGATACTTTTGCTCTTGTCAAGCGGGGCATCATTTATTTTATCACATCCGTATCAAATTGTAACTTATTGTTTGTCTCCTCTTTTCTTGCTCTCGTCTCTTCTTCCTCCTTTAGCCTTATCTTTTTTTTTCTCTTCTTCAACCTAGCAAAATATGATTCTGTAGATCTTTCAATCTTGTCTCATAATAAGTTTTTTTTTTCTTTTGAGTTTCTAACTCCTTTTGATGACACTGCTCTTGATACACTGGATGGATTAGCTTCTGCATTCACTACAAGAGTAATACCCCTTTTGCAACACATAAATGTGTTGCTAAAAGCTCAAATAAGTATTGCAAAGGTCTTTAGCAACATATATTTAAGCTTCTGCATCTACTACAAGAGTAATACCTTTTTTGCAACACATAAATGTGTTGCTAAAAGCTCAAATAAGTATTGCAAAGTCTTTAGCAACATATATTTAAGCGTTGGTAGTTGTTAATAAAACTGTTGCAAAGCTACCACGGATGATAGCAACGCTTCGATTCGTTGGTAAATATAAAGATGCGGCAAGCATTTTTTTTATTTCCACGGTTGTAATATTTTTTCAAGTCAACTCAAGCAATTTTCATACAGTTTGACCAAATTCAAGCAATTCAAAATACAAAATCAATTCTGACAAAAAAATTTTATTTGACTGATCTTAACAATATTTTACACCATACATGAATTATTCACATCATACAAGAATTATCTTATAACAAAGATACAATTAAATTCGCTGCTCTAACATGCTTTTGCGTATCTCCGAGCTTTTACGCCTCCCTTTTCCATGGTCGGAAAAGAATATATCCAAAATCTACAAGGTGGCAGTAACATTATTAAAATTGTCACTTCAATTGTCAAAGAATGCTAAAAGACAAGTAAGTGGACAAGCTTTAACCCTTACTCTGTCACAGAAAAATTCTTCCCTGCACGTGTCCTAAACAATGCTAACTGCAGCTCCTCCCCTTAAAAATACTCCTTTCGTCTCCCTTCGTCTTAAAACAAGAAGTGTCGTTTTAAATTTTCAAACTTCTCCTTTTATCCATTCATCTTATTAAAAAAGATTTTTAAAAAATATTTATTTTATTGTGATCCGATTCATTATTAAAAATAATTAAAAATTGACTTGTTCATTTTTGTATTTTCAATTTTTTTAATAAAATAAATAGATTTTAAAAAGTGAAAAACGACATTTATTTTGAAACGGTGCAAGCAGGAACTTGCAAGATCAGTATTAAAAAAAAACCAAAGCATTGTGCAGCAGTAAATTGGTCCTCTAGAAAACAGCAGTAAGTCATTTTCAACATTTGTACTGGCTCAGAAATTTGCTACCATGGAAAGCATGAGAACACCAATTTTCTAGTCTCCGAAGTGCAGCCTGAGCAACTACTAAATGGACCTGAGGGTTCTTACATAATCAAAACGGATTAGATGCAGTATATTTTGCTATTAATCAAATGCTCCGTACGCCATCCAAGCCACCCTTGAAGCCTTGTACCACTCTGCAATGCAGATCGGATAAGCAAAAACAATATGTTTCACAATAATTTTGAGGAATTTTACAAAATAAAAAATTTAAGTTTTTGCAGGAAATACAAAAATTGAAGCCAATATAACAGGCGTAAAAGGTGAACAAAAGCACATTGGAATTAAATCACCTGTACAGTATGCAACTCCTGTGATTGTTAATGGAACAATTTCAGCGCAAGAACTCTCAGCCCATACCCTGAAAAGAATGTGAGATCTGAATTCAAATGACACCCGTAACTGCACTAAACTCCTTCTCAATTCAGAGTTACATGAGGGGATTTGTTGGAGAATACCTTAGGAAAAACTGACGATTTCACAGATGACACGAAATGCATAAACCCCCTTCAGATCGAGCCACCAAACACCTCGGGAATCATCCTGCAGGAACAGAAAAGTGCACAAGAAAAAATGGATGAGGTGGCCACACATCCACGTGGGGAGATGACTATAGATCCATGCTAAAACCTCTTTTAGATCTAGAAGATCTGATAAGAGGAAACAAAGAAACAGAGGAAACAAGTCACCAGTTTCAGAAATCTCGTAGAACCCTAAGAAATGGGAAAAGTCAAAATTCGAAATCAAAAGGTGCTCGTGAGTGGATCCAATTAATCCATCACATGGTCTCACATGTCCTAGCCAGTAGCAACAAAGAATCTCAACGATAAAATGGAGAAAAAAATTGATAAGGAGAGGATGGCGCAGTGGGAGGAGACTCGAACTAAATCAAAAAATCAATTGTATGTTACAGATACTGAGGTGGCCCAGTAGACGGAGATGGAACCTATGCCCGGAGGAGATCGACGGAGGGTCCTCGAGGAGATCAACGGGAGGAGCGAAGGGGAAGGAGATGTATGAGAATGGGGGAAAGAAGCGATGCGGGGGGCGAAATGACTGGGGCAGCCAGATTTATTATTTTAGTCCGCGGCCGCAACATATTTGGGATTCGTTGTAAACTAAACGTTGCTAAAGAGATGTTTGTATTGCAGTGATCATTTCTTTGCACTGTGAAGTATATTTTAGAGCCGTAGCAAATATTATGTACCATGACGAGAACAAATAATTACATTGCTTCTTAAAAAGATACTTTTTTTATTCTCACTCTAATACTTCAATGTAATCTTATAGGTATCATGTTTATCTTTTATTTTATCAAGTTCAAACTCTTTTTTGATTGTTCCAATGATCTATTCTGACGGATATGTCAAATGTTGAGATCAAATCTCTTTTCTTCTTCTCAAAACCTCCTCTCTTTATTTATGATTATATAATTTTAGCTGCACGTAAAATTCATCTTACTCTCTTCATTTCTTTCAGTTGTACCTCTGAGTGTGCTGTATAATAAAGTACAAGTTATATTTTATTTTTTACTGAAGTGAAAACGAGTATTAAGAATGAAAACAAATATCACAAAATCATATCTTATTCATGCATCATTATCACCTCTTGTGTTGCCACAGAACCTTCCAAATGCTAGCTCTGACGAAACCACTCCTTCCTTTGCACGCACACTGCATTAACACAAAACTTTTATATTTTATTGCATGGTAACTATAAATTGTTATTCAAATTCGACCAATCTTCAGTTCTGTATAATGAGATTTTAAAACATATATCCACTCCTGAAAGTCACATATTTGCCTATAATTTTACATGATGAAATGATATTATTTAATATTAAGCAATATCATGAAGTACCACAAACATCACTCTACATCTAAAATTACTAACCACGAACTTCTTAGAACAGCGAAAAAATAGAGTGTATGTTAAACCAACAGGCGGCCTTTCTAGCTCGACCGATGACCACAATTGCACAACGGCGGATTGCGGATACATCTTCTTATGCTTTCGCCTTCTCCCCATCTATCGTAGAAGGAGGATTTGGTGGTGGAGGCATCCATCGCTCGAAAGCTTCGTATCGAACCATTTCGTATGGGTCATGTGGAAATAGTAGAATTCTGTCATCAACCATCTCTGGACCATTTGTCCATCGAAAAAATTTGCAACTACTTCAATGACTCTGTAAAATCATTGTTAATCATATGTATTTTTTCATTATTTACTTAATACAATATTCTTACATAGCCTTTGTCAAGGCACGTATAATATGCACGTGCTACCGCTGTTGGATGTCTCGACTGAATCACTTTGACAACGGTGGAGGCAGTTCACCATCCACCCACATGAGGCAACCGTGATCTTTCTTCGGTTACTTCAGATAAAAATGACCCTACTTACCCTAAATAAATGTTTTAAAATGACACATCTTAATACAAATGATACCGCAAACAAACAAATTTCTACTACTTGTAACAAAAAGTACATATATTTCACTAAACCTAACTACTCCAAAACCAAACAAAACATTCTTGAAAAACAAATCTACACGGAGTAAATGAAAGAGCTACCTTTACTCGACTTATTCTTCAAGTTTGAGGAATGGAAAGGCTCGATCCAAGGCATATTTCTTTGGTGAAGCATATTTCGTTGGTGAAGCCGCGGCAATGGACAGAGAAAGAAGAGCAGTGCGTACGTGTGAGAAAGAAGAATGGAGGAGGAGGAAGAAGCCCCGCGGGGCTAGCGCCCGATTGATATGTGCTGGAGTCACGTCAAACAGATCGGCGTGACTCAATCGTGCCAGTTCGATCGACGCGACGCGTGGACTCCGGCTGGAGTCCGCGACTGATCTGAAGCATATCGCGTCGGTCTTTGTGGCGTGATTTTTACACAAATGGCACCACGATGATTGGCGTGACTGAAACTGTCTAGACCGTGGAACTATAGTTCGACGTGTTTTTTTTACATATTAATTAAAAAAGGATTAAATAATAAAAAACTCACTGGGAGGGACTTTTTGGCATAGCTTCATCGAGGGGAGGTTGGCGGTGTGGGATGTGTAATTTGGAGTCAGGGATTGAGGATTAGGCTTGTATGTAGAAAAAAAACACTTTTTCTTTTCTACGTAAAATATTTTTAACAGAAATGAGTTAGATTACGTACACACAAAAAATACACGTAAAACTATCTCTTTTTTACAAATCTGATGAATAAAATCTCTACACATACACCTCTTACAAATCTAACGGATGAGCTGTTTCAGATCTCCCAATCTTAGGCCCACATTGACTATAGTTAGTTAACAAAACACCACTACCCAGAACAAATATATGAGATCAAAGAAAATTATTGAAAAATAATATTTTTTTAATATTAATGTATTATTTCTTAAGTTAATATTTTTTCTTAAACCTGCTTAACGTCACTTATTACACATGGGAAATGCAAGTTAAAACAGAATATTGGAAGGTGCATATTGTACACATCCAGTAATTTCCCACATGAATCGTGGCCCTCCAAAAATATGAGGTTTTTTTTTCATTTTTTGTTGCAAAGGTGCGTATTTTATGCATGTGGTCGTGTGTACCTTTTCTTGATCTTTATCATTTACTGTCTCCATCCATAAATTAACACTTTTACTATTAGATGTCATATTTGACTTCTCATCTTATTCAAAAAAATACAAAAATATTATTTATTTTGTCATGATTAATTTTATCATATAAGATTCTAAAAATAATGATATCTTCTTTACTTCTTAAAAAGCATAATTTTTTTTTTCTATGTACACCCGATAGACTACATGCACACGGAACAAATGTATGAAATCTAAAGAAAGTTGTTAGAAAACAAAACAAATTCATTTCTGGTCATCCAAAATTTCTAAAGCGCATCAAGTTTTAGATATAATGCACATAAACTTTGAATGATTAGTTTGTATTTAACCTTTTATAACGAAGAATGAGAAACTTCGAATTTTAATATTAATATATTATTTTTTAAATTAATAGTTTTTTTATACTGTAGTGTTAGTACGAGTATCAAGACTAGTTATGAGATAAGGCTAAACAACCCTCTCAACTACGAGGGTGGGTGCACTTCACTCCCAACCTTTAAAACCGAATACTTAAGCCTACGAAGTATTGAAAATCATCTAAATAACTCTCTAGGCTATTTTAGAGACGGTATTATTGTTTATGGGACTACATGTCAGTTTGAAATAAGTATATTTCACTCTCAACTATCAATAGTAGCTTACTTCACACCCAAACTTGTCTAGATAACTCATATGTTATTTAAACAGTTTGCAATACCGTATAGCATTTAAAGTACGATTTTAAAGTTTGAAGGGTGAAATAGACTACCATTGATGGTTAAGAGGTAAAATAGAATTATTCCAAACTAACGTATGGGCCTGTGAATAGTAAAACCACCATTAAAACTGCTAGGGGATACTTAGACGGTTTTTAATACTTCAGGGGCATAAGTATCCGATTTTAAGGTTAAAGGGTGAAGTGCACTCATAGTGCTTTGGCAAGGTTTAAGTTGGTCTAACCTAGTAAAAACTGAGATGATTTGATTTAATTATTTTTTGCCCCGACATGGTATCTGTGGGTGTGAAATAAATTCTGCATTTGATTTACGCGAGTCAGGTGCCAGGTGCAAAGCTCAACAGGAACCAGATTCGGGACCCAAATTACCATCCTTAACGCACATGTACACACTCTTACACGTATACACTAATAAACCTACAACTATATGCAATGTCAAATTTACACGTCCTTCTTGAAATCACCGGAGTCCACAGAAATGCGATGTAGGTTGCACTTCCATTGTGGCTTCATGCATGGAGAGGAGGATCTCCGGAATATTAAACTGGGGATGAACCCCGTGACAATGGTCTCATGGTGTTTATTAACTTGATCACCAATTTATTCACAGTAGGAACAAGGAAAAAAGATATCACACAAAAACCTTGGATGGATGAAAAGCGAGAGATGTATTACGATTCTTCACGAGTTATTTGTTCGTAATTGCTTGAAATCAGTTTCTTTAGGGTCAGTCTACACAAAGAGGAAAAATTCATGTCATGAGATTTTTTTTCCTTCTACTTGATATAGAAAAACAGGAAAAAATTCAGTAAGGCTATAAAAAAATATGAGTAAATAGCTGAAGCTTTTCTTTATTTGACTTGATATAACTAGTGATTCCATTTATATATTTGGAAATAGTAGGGGTTCAATATGACGACCAAAAGTTATGATTAATGTGTAGTTCTCATCAAAATTTAATATTTTATTATATTTATATTATGGGAAACTTTTTTATTTATAATTTAATATGTATAATAAAATTGAGATAGTAATAAATTACTTCCTCTGATTTTAAATTATTTCCACTCAAGCACTAATGGAATCTACGACTTTGATTTTTGTGGATTATATTTTGTTTGCATTAAGTATGTATGGCGTATAGATGTGAACTTTGTGACTCCATTGATATTTATAGGGCGAACTTACCTCTGCCATATAGTTAGGGCTAGTAGCGGGGACAAACAAAAAATAGCTAGGGTCGAACTATATTTCTATTTATATGTTTGGAACTAACGCGGTTTATTATAAACTAGTTTATAGATGTAGTTTATATAAACCAGTTTATGGAAGAAAAGGTGGGGATGCTTAGAAATCAATTTAAACTATAATTCAGTTTTTTTCTTGTATAATGATCTTTTCGTCCATCTTTTTTAGTGGAGGTGCTAGTGCCAGTAACAGTAATTATTTAATTTTAGTGGAGGATAACATGCCTTTTGCAATCCACAAACCGGTAAAAGTTAGGATGGAGTAGTTTGTAAGTTTATAATAAATTGGGAATCTAATTTTTATAAACTGAATAATATACCAACCTATTTGGAAGCTATCTAATTTATATAAATTGAGAGAATCCAAACATTGCCTAAGTTCTGAAAGGATCCGTAGTCTGAGCAATTTTAGCACGTACCTATTGTTGTGGGTTGATGGACTTAACCCTTACTTCTAATTACTTTTCTTGTGCGCCTTAAGACCCTGCTTGTTTGGGATTATAATCTACTAGATTATATAATTAGAGATAAACAAACAGAACAACTTATAGTATTAGATTATTTTAATCTTAAGTCTAGATTATTATAATTTATGATATGATCATTAGGTGCTTATTTGAAATTAATAATCTCTAAAAGATCCACTACCCTTGCCAACTTGAAAAAAATTACCCCCACTGCCACTCCCAAACTACTCATCCCTGACCCATCCTCTCCTGCGCTGCTCATTTGGGATCGATCATCTTCTCTTCTTTCTTTCTCCTCTCTTCCTACTCAAAATAATGTATGAAATACTTATCTAATTTCATTTCCATACCATATTTGTCCAACAAAATGATGTATGAAATACTTAAACTATTTGTGTTGACAACTTGAACAATACTTTATTTACTCAAGTTATGTGCTGAATTTTTTAAAGTCCTTAAAGTATAATCAAGATATAACCAAGTGAAATATATTCATATAACAATCAAGGGTATTGTTGTCTTCTAACATACAAAAGAAATAATTTGTGTTCAAATAAGTTGGGATAATTCATGTTCAAATAAGTTGGGTTGCCAAACAGACAAGTACAGATTATAATCTCTAAATTATAATTTAGATTATATAATTTAAAAATTATAATTCAGATTATATAACCTAGTGGGGAAACAAATATGATCCATGCAAAAATGATATTATTACTAGCATATTTGTAATCTTTCCTACCTATTACGGCCCTGTTTGGAACTACCAAGATTATAATAAATTAGATTATATAATCTTTACTAGTTTCAAAGATGTTGGTTTATTGACTAGATTAAAAAAACTAAACCCTCCAGATTATATAAACCCATAATCCAGTCTACCCCAGATAAAATTTTATTATGACTTTTAAGTAACCAACTACCCTTCGTTAGTTATAGATAATAACAAGAATTTGCCACCGCACTCATCTATTTCTCCGACCTTCAACCGCTGTCTCCGCACACACATATATCTGCAGCCTTTTCATCGATGACTCTCTTTGTTAGTTACAGATAATTGAAGGGTAAACAAGACATTTTGTGATGGGAAAAAACTAAAAATCAGTTTATATAATCAGACCTCCAAACATCACCCTCCAAATTATGTTTGTAAATAAGATTATAAAAACTATCTTTATAATTTAGATTATAATAACCTTTACCGGTTCGAACAGAGCCTAAATTCCTAAGAGACATCACTACCGATGCTCTTCGTGTCACGCTCGAACAACCTTCGAGGTAACCGAATCTCCGCGCTTGGCATGGATGCACCCCCTCCCGATTTTTGCAGCTCGCGTGCTGCCTCACTTCCCTCCCCTGGAGCCCAGTAGCCCACCCGCCCGGCCTCGCCGCGCTCCGCCCTGGCCCGCCTCTGTGCGCACACAGCTTGACAAACAAAGTTCGTTGAAGATGAAGCCGAAAAAAAGGCAAATCAATAGAAAGGGAGTATGGATTATGGACCAAGTCAAACTGTCTTGTGTTGCAACTTGCAATTACAAAAGCGCCGTCCTCATCGAGGCCAATTCCAACTCACCGAATCCCCGATCGTCTCTCATAACAAAGTCAACAACTAACCCTCCATCTTATTCGACAAAGAAGCCACGTAATATAATGTCAAAGCTCATTAGTACCAGCACAGTTTTTAGTCTCATTTCCATTGCCCCTGCACAACAAGTTCATGGTCAAGGAAAGCGAGATCTCCAAGTCATGATGCTCCGGCTACGGCGATGTCCAGCGGTCGCTGAGCCGCTCGAAAGAAAATCAGGCAGACAGGGATGATCGCCGGAGGACAGCAGCGGCAAGATCGCCTGGTCAACATCCTGCGGTGCCGCCTCCTTCCGCCCCGCCGTCGTCGAGGTTTGCCCTGCTTCGATCTTGGATTACGTCGTGACCCACCGTGTTAATCCCAGCGGACGGGCTGCGCGAAGTGATCCTCGCCATTGACTCACGGGACCCGGCTTCTGACGGCCTAGATCCGCATCCCTACGGATGCAACAGGCCTGAGCTAGATTACAGGTTCCTTGCGCCACCCCTTGCTGCGTTCATCCGCATCATCATCAACAACGGGTAACGCAAATTAGAAACTTGCTAAAGATTAGTTTTGTGTGTCCTTTTACGATTGTGGAGAATCAAACCAATTTCTTCACTTGCTGAAAGCTAGAGTCCTTTTCCAGTTTCCACCATCCCGTGTAGTAGCTGATTGATTCAATTTCTTTATTTACTGCTACCAGTCCACACCCCCCCCCCCCCCCCACATGTATTTAGTACACTGCTTCGAACAAAGTGGGAAAATGGCTCTTTTTCTCAGGAGATACTGGTAGCTGAGAAGCAGTCAAGGATCGTAATATTGGTTACTTAAGTACTAATTACTTTAGATCTTAAACGTAGAATCATGAACATATTAAATATAATGCGAAATTTAGTGGTCTTACATTCAGTGCTATTGTCTATGGTGCTTGATGTGGTTGTTAGTCGTTGTAGTCGATCATGTGGAGGGTACCTTCTCCCTTCTAGCCTATAGCGGCACTGTTCGATGATGGCCATGGAGAGGTTGGGGCTTCAAATCGATCCACCGCCTTCTCAGATCATTATGGGGTTGTAGAGAGGTGGTCTGCCAAATAACTCGTGTGTATTCTTTGGTGGCCACCACTCCCCCTAATTTATACGATGTTGCTCGAATCAGGAGACACAACCATGAGTTGGTTGCACCATCGATCAGGACGTGTGACTGAGTTTCCGCATTATGTTTAATGTGTTCATGATTCTAAGCTAAGTAATTAGTCCCTTAGTACCCAACACGTAATGCCTTCAAAAGTTTCTGCTAGTGTGGAAATATAGAACGCTAAATCCTGAATTCTCCTATATTCGTGGGACCCTGCCTACATATCAAGTTAAATTTATACTGTCTATGCGGGAATATAGGACAATTTAGGATTGGTGATATGCAGGCATGAGGTTGGAATATTAATTTTTTGACCTGATTTTGTTGATATGAGCTGGTAATCATGATTGCAGATAAATTTGTAAGGTGAGTTTATGTTCCTATCCATGGGGCATATTTCTTTGCTGCCTTTTATTCCCGAGCAGGCCCCATGTCAGCAAACTAAAATAAAGTACACAAAAAGGAGGAAACGACCGCAAGAACATTCAGAGTTATCATAACCATCATCTATTTGGCATCTATGTTCGAACTACATATACATGTATCTGTAAATAAAAATATTTATGTTAAGGACCAACTCATTGCATTTACATTTTGGTCCTTGCTATTTTGTAACATTTTCCTGCTTAGGTATAAGCAATTATGTATGTCATTGATAGGGGAACAGAAACCAGCACCTGACTTGTTGCACAGAAACCAGTACCTGACTTGTTCAAATACATTCAGATGATGCTTGCAGGAACCACACTACCACCCACTATGAAGAGGCTGCGGAATGAAGGCTGATGAGCGATGCATACGCGCCATCCTTGATGTTGATCAAGGTATCGTGCTTTCCCTTCTCAATAATCATCCCGTTCTTCACGACTGCGATTAAATCCGCATTTTGTATAGTTGATAAACGGTGTGCGACGATCACCGTTGTCCGATTCAGCATCACCCTGTCAAGGGCGTCCTGGACCACCCGTTCAGATTCAGCATCCAACGCACTGGTTGCTTCATCAAGCAGCAGGATCCTGGGGTCCTTCACTATTGCGCGGGCAATCGCCACACGCTGCTTCTGCCCTCCTGATAGCTGAGCTCCACGCTCTCCAACCATAGTGTCATACCCCTGCATTTTTCAGGTAACAGTCACTTCAGCAACAGTTTCTATGCTTGGTTGAGTGCATGGCAAAGCAACATCTATACTTACTTCAAGTGGACAAATAAACTAACCTGGAGTGACGAACTGATAAATTTGTGAGCATTTGCCAATTCCGCAGCAGCTATGATCTCAGACTCTGTTGCTTGTCCATCCTTCCCATAAGCAATGTTTGCCCGTATTGTGTCATTAAACAGAGCAGGTTCTTGACTAACCAGGCCCATCTGTTGTCTTAGCCACCTTAACTGAAACTTCTGAATGTGCACACCATCTAGTAGTATATGGCCTACATCAGGATCATAGAACCTCTGAAGCAATGAAATTGCTGTCGATTTACCACTACCACTCTCTCCGACAAGAGCAACAGTCTGAAAGATAAATAGTCAAATTGTCAGCTACTTAATTCTAGCAATCATAAATAAGGTTAGCTGATCTTATGTGTTAGGAGGGTCACTTGCCTTTCCAGCTCGAATTGTCAAGCAAAAGTCCTGGAAAATCTGAACATCTGGCCTAGTTGGGTATCTGAAGCTGACATGCTGGAACTCGATATTTCCTTGCAGTGTCTCAACAGTGACCCCTGTATCCTCACTTGGATCTATTCTAGATTTCCGGTCCACAATTGCAAATATAGAAGATGCAGCTGATTTTGCCTTGGAAGAATCTGATGTAAGAGTACTTGATTGTGACACCCCAATTGCTGCCATTGCAAGAGCAAGAAAAACCTGCATATAGATGGCCATATTATTAGCAGGTCTTTCATTAGAAAGCTACATGACACTCGATCCAAATCCTGTTTCTTTGACTTATCATTTATGCAGTCCTGCTAACATTTCTTCCTTAATATAAAAGCTAGCTGAAATGAACATTTTATCAATGAGAACTTACCCTGAAAACTTTAGGAAAAGTCGTCTTCTTGTCCTCGACAAGCCGGGCACCAGCATAAAAACTAGCTGCATATACCCCGAATAGCAGGAAAAAGGAAACACCAAAACCGATTCCACTTATAATTCCTGTCCTGATTCCTGTTCTTAGGGGACCTTCGCATTTCTTCTTGTATAAATCCATTACCTTCTCTTCAGCAGAAAATGAGGCCACAGTCCTTATACTGCTTACTGCATCATTGGCCACTTGGCTTGCCTCCTCGTACATCATCTGCATTTCACAGATAACTTAAATCAAATTTGATGCAGAAAAAAGAATCCAAATGTAAAGGTGGAACAACAGAAGATGACAAACCTTGGCATCAGCACTGAAACCCTGAATAAACTTCATTTGGATCCATCCATTGAGGCCAATGAGCGGTATTAAAGCTAAGATGATGAGTGATAACTCCCAGTTTGATACGAAGGCAATTACCAAACCAGCAACTAAAGTTGCAAAGTTTTGTGCAACCAATTGAAGTGCATCGCCCACAAGTCCTCTAACTTTTGCTGCATCAGCTGATAGCCTCGCACCAATTGCTCCACTTGAGTTTTCTGGGTGATCAAACCATTCAATCTCCATGTTTACCACCTTCTCAAATGTCATCAGCCTGATCCTTCTGATCAGTCTGCACCCAGCTACAGAGAAAAGGTATGAACCGACAGGGAGTGACATGAAGTACACTGCACCGAACACCAAGAACATTGATGACCAGAACTGTGAATCCCTTCTTAGCAGATGTGGTGGTTCATAGAATGCTTCAATCACATTTGACAGAAGAATCGCAAAGACTGGGAAGATTACTCCACTGATGGCTGAGGCGATAGAACCTAGAATGAGCACCGGGATCTCTGGCCTGTTCAGAGATGCCAGACGGCTAAGAGGCACTTCCTGTGGCATATCGTCACATAGTTTATTTGATGAACCACCCTGAATGTCCACCCCAAGAGGCATACCGAATGGAACCGAGAATGAATGGTGGCTACTGTTATCATGGCTCCTGCTAGCTGACTTATTTACCAAGATTTGTTTGCCTGAGCGAGCACCTGAACTACCCTTTCGATCAGACTTATCCTGTCGATTTGCTTCCTGTAGTCTTATTAACTGGCTATAAGCCCCTTCTGGATCCTTCAGAAGTTCATTGTGCGAACCTGGTTCAAAATGCTAATTGGTTGAGCAAAGGTGTATAAAGACGAGCTGAAACAAAGGGACTTTACTCATGTATATTTGACAAACTCACCTTTTTCAACTAGTGATCCTTGATGAATGACAGCAATGGTATCAGCATTTCTGACAGTACTCAAACGGTGTGCAACTATGACAGTTGTCCTGTTCGTCATGACCCTGTCAAGAGCCTCCTGCACGATCCTCTCAGACTCAGCATCCAGAGCACTTGTTGCTTCATCCAGTAATAGGATCCTTGGATCTTTCAGAATTGCTCTTGCGATGGCAATTCTTTGCTTCTGCCCACCAGAAAGTTGTGTTCCATGCTCACCAACTGAGGTGTCAAAACCCTGCCAAATATCAGAGACCAAATATAGCTCAATACATGCTGCACACCATTACCTGAACTGACTGAAAATTAAAACTTGCTGAATGAAAAGCTTTCTGACCTGAGGCATTTTGTCTATGAATTTGGCGG
The DNA here is from genome assembly GCA_001602315.1 of Zoysia pacifica. Lineage (NCBI taxonomy): Eukaryota > Viridiplantae > Streptophyta > Magnoliopsida > Poales > Poaceae > Zoysia > Zoysia pacifica. The sequence goes on from BCLH01000056.1 coordinate 88,242, forward strand.
CATTGGCAAGCTCAGCTGCAGCTCTAATTTCTTGATCAGTCGCATTGTCCTTGCCATAGGCTATGTTTTCCTTTATGGTTGCAGCAAATAGGACTGGTTCTTGGCTGACAAGGCTAATTTTACTTCTGATCCACCTTAACTGGAAGTCCTTGAGATTCACATCATCTATCAGAACGTCACCACGCTGTGGGTCGTAAAACCGTTCAATTAGACTGATGACTGTAGATTTACCACTTCCACTCTGGCCTACCAATGCGACTGTTGTGCCACTAGGTATGGTGAGAGATAAACCCTTGAATATTTGCTCATCAGGCCTTGTTGGATATGAGAAATAAACATCCCTTAACTCAATATCCCCTCGAATGTCATCCACCTTCTTTCCCGTACTGTCATACGCATCAATCTCTGGTGTCCTGTTGATTGTCTCGAACATTTTGTACGCAGCGGCCTGTCCACTTGCAAATGCTTTCATGCTTGGCGATGCTTGACCTAGAGAGCTGGGAGCATCATAAAAAAAATAAAGAAAGAACCAGGTTCTTCAATCAGTTGTCAGTTTACTTTGTTAATTTAAAAAAGAGTGCTCTGAATATTACACAAGAAAATGTAAAGGAGAACAGCGAGGTGATAGAGAGCAGTACATAAGTCAATAATTTGGGAAAACCATTTGCTGCTTTTATTTGTGGATTTCGTACCATTTTGAGTTAATTGCCCTAGTTCAATGGATGCCACCTACTTGTTAAAGGAGACGAGCATTTTTTGGGTTCTGTTGAACCTGCCGCTAGGAGTTGGTAGTTAGGTACCAATTGTCCCATATATTAGTACTCCTTTCTTGAAACAAAAGGAAAAAGGGTCTACCGATCACTCAATAGTGCACCAGTCAACCTTCCAAAGTTCGTTAAGCAATTTGCACACGATAACATGGCGGCATCATTTTCTGAAAAGACATATTGCAACCAACCTAACACGTCCAAATCATCATAAACACTGCAACTTTATCTGTTGTACCCTCCTATGACTGATGGCTCCATCCCATTCCCCAGCAGCAATTTGCAAGGACGGAATGATTGGTAACCAAGAATATGACTGAAGTATTGTAACAGGTTATAATAAAATTTTTGACATCCATGACAGAGGAACTTACAGAGAACCAGTGAGGACTGCAAAGATCACATTCATGACCTTGGCTCCAGTGTATCCCTTCTCCAGAATCAGCTTGGCGCCATACCATATCCCCAGCGAGTAGCCGCAGAAGAGGAGCACCATGACCGTGCCCATGCCTAGCCCGCTTGCGAGGCCCTCCCTAACACCGGACTTGTAAGCGCTCTCCAGGGACTTGTTGTATTTCTCCACTGCCCGTTTCTCGCCGGTGAAAGATGCGACCTGCAGCACCACGAACACGGCCAACGTGTCATCTCTGCTGGGACTTCAATCCTGTGGCACGACAAGGCCATGTGCGTTTGGGGACTGATTTGCTTTTTGGTGCTCAGCTCACCGTTCTGATGGACCCGATGGTCTGCTCAACCACCACCGACGACTCCGCATAGGCCGCCTGGCCCAGGGATGCCATCTTCGCGACGACGTTCGACATGACCGCGCCCGCCATGACGAGCGGCGGAATGGTGGCCAACATGACCAGGGTGAGCAGCCATCCTTGCACGAAGGCGACGATGAAACCGCCGAAGAACGTGACCACCAGCTGGATGAACTTGCCGACCTTCTCGCCCATGGCGTCCTGGATCAGCACCGTGTCGCCGGACATCCTCCCGACGACTTCGCCAGTGTTGGTGTACTTGTCGAAGAAGGCGATCTCCTGGCGCAGGATGGTCTTGAGGTACAGGTTCCGTATCCGCGCCGCCTGCCGCTCGCCGGTGATCATCCAGCACGTCACCTCTGCTCGCACAGACGATTCAACAGCAAATTAGTCGCGAAAGCTGAGCGAGCTCAGTGTCGGCGCGCTACCTTACTGCACAGGAAGTTCACTTACGGACGAACGACGCGACCGCGGAGAAGATGGCGAGGTAGATGAACTCGAGCGAGACCCAGGAGACCCGGTTCACGACGTCGCGGGTGCTGAGCGCACCGCCGAAGGCGTCGACGAGGTTGCCGAAGAGCACGGTCATGAACGGCATCGCGGCGCCGTTGGCCACGGCGCCGAGCGCGCCCAGCACCATCAGCATGACATCCGTGCAGTCCGCGAACGCGAACAGCCTGTGGAACCGCACCCGTGGCGCCGCGCCGGAGGCCTCCCCGGCCGCCGCTGGCTTCTTGCCGTCGCCCCGGCTCACAGCCTTGGCCGCTGAAGAAGAGGCATTCGCCTCGGCGTCTCTCCAGGACTCCGGCATGGCCGCGCCTTCACTCACCGGACACCGAGATTCGCGACCCCGCGCTCACGTACCCTCCTCCACGGCAAGATTCGGCACCGCCGCTCGGCGCGAGAAGAACCGCAGTGCGCCGCTGCTCCGCTGCTCGTCGTACGATTGATGATGATCCCTACCTAGCTCCCGCATACCAGCGGCAGCACCTCACCTGCCAAGAGACCAACATTCACACACATTTCAGTGGATTTCATCTCAGTGCCTCACAGAACAAACTTAAAAAGCAACCATACATATAGCAAGAACACCACAAATCTGAATATGCAATCTACTAGCTACTAGTGTAACCGACCAGACAGAGCAGCGAGCGAGACTATCGATTCTGGAGCAGGAGGAGAGGAGATTAGAACAGGAGGAGATATCTGAAAGCGGAGGAGAGTTGAGATGCGAACTTGCGATGAAGTCGCTGCTGGTTCGGTTGGGGAAGGAACAAGCCAAGGAGTAAGGAAAAGTTGGCAGCTTTCGCACTTGCCGCCGGAGAGGCCACTACAGCCACCACACCACCGCAGGGGAAAGCGAGAAAAAGCTCGGAGGAGAGAGAGAGAGAAGCAACAAAGAGATCGGCGCGGAGTGTACTCGAGTGATTAAAGCGAGCAGCAGTGACACTGGCAGTATCCTCCATGGCATGACGACCATATATACATAAAAAACGCGAAGGCGAGGCGAGGCGAGCCAGCTGCCGCAGCTCACGAACCACTCACCATCGCAGGCGGGCAAGCAGCATCGGCGGCTGGGCACGGCAGGAATAAGGGGGATGTTTGGTTTATATCCAATGTTAGCCTTTTCAAATTTTTATCAAATCGAATTGAGGGTAACTTTAAATCGTTGTAGAAAAAATATGTTTGAATTATTACTTTATCAAATTGATAGTAACAAATAAAAAAATTGTATTTGAATTTTAACCATACCAATATTTGATAAAAATATTAGTATGACATGTGGAGTCTTAAAAAAATATTATAATTTTTTTTAAAATATATTCTAGTGAGATCTTGTTTTATAGATTTAATTGTAAAAGTCTAATAGTAAAAACAGATTTTAAATCAGATATACTATTGGAAGATATAATTGTTAAAAGTGTTTCAATTCAAATGATTTTGAATTTTGTGCAGCCAATGAGTAAACGCCACATCAGCGATGGAACTTTGGCGACGTATAAGGGAATCGCGGGCGAGCGTTTCCAGCGCCCTGGTTTCGGCCAGCGTTGGGTGTGGTTTTTCCCTGGCATTGCCAAATTTTATTTGGTCATCTAAACTTTAGCTAAGAAGCAAATAGCATCTAAATTTCAATGGGCTCATCAAAATTTGGAAAGGCATTTGTTGAAAGCAATCTAAACACAGTTCAAGCATCCACTGCACTTCAACTCTGACCGGTGGTTATAATGACTGGCTGGTTGGATGGTCTTCGGGTATTTATAGATGTGGGGTTTTCGCTCTACAGCTCAAAGTTTCAGATTATTCAGATTATAATTTTATCATGTTTTGTTTAGTTTATTACTCGTACAAGCGCATTGTCTTTTCGAGGCAGTAATTTTTCTCGTACTGTGAAGAAAGATAAACTTTTTTTCTATCTCCATCCCAAAATTTTGAGTATATAAAATTAATCAAAAGATGAATTTTGTAATTTAAAACTTGTTTCCCTTAATGTTATAATTCGCAGCACAGTGCCCACGCAAGCTCGCGCGTTACCGCAAGAATCAAGTTGCAACGCTGATGCCGAATCGACACCGACACACACACACACACAGGCGGAGACTGGCTTTGTTGGGTTGCTGACGACGCGGGTCGTGCCGTCAAACCCCTCACGTGGTCGAGCAGCGTCGCCCACATGGAGAGAGCAGTAGAGAAGGGAAGCCTAATCCGTGCGGCTTAGCCTTAGGTTACAGTAACCACCCGCTGATGGATGACCACGGTCCTGTGTGTTCATGGGTGGCGTGTGCGAGCACTTCTCCGAGACACCACGCGCTTCGGGTGGCTGGAACTTGGACGCCGCGCGCGCCGGAGGCAGCAGCGGGCGCTTTGCCCAGTCCACTTGAGCCAGGCCCTTCTCGTGCCAGGGATTGCAAAATTGGTCCGGTTTCACCAGTAGTCTTGTTTTTAGTTTAAAGTTTAATTTTTTAAAAAATTAAAAATTCAAAAACTGATCAAATAAGTTGAAAAAAACTCTTCGGTCCTCTCGGTCAACTCGATCCGTCCAACTGAAATCTAAAGTGCCGCTTAAAATCAGATTTTCTTCACTAGCTTCTGCTAAAAGGGAGCGTTGTGACGAATAAGGGTGAATGGCGATACGAGGGTGGAGAAAAGGTGAAAGCCAGGAATAAACTTCATCAGCCAACATCCAATACGTTTTTTTTTAGACCAACATACGATATGTTTCGCGTTGGTGTCTTTGTTTTCTTTTTCTGGTAACGTGCTGGCGGTCACTGGCGCCTCCGACTGTGTTCCGTGGAGCGTTGGATTGGATGGATGAGCACCGGCTGCCTGCCTCCCAGGTGTGTCCTCCTGGACCCCTTCTGGCGTCGCGTGGGCGCGTACCGGCATCCGCGAGGATCCCAGGCACCCCCTTGCCTCAGGGTCGCTCGCCGTTGGCCGTCGCCGCCGCTGCGCTGCCGCGCCCATCTCGTGCTCGGCGGAAACCGTGTGTGTCTGTCGGTCCCGTCCCACCGCGCCAGGCGCCGGACACGGGCACACATGTGGGGGGATGTGACGCGCGCCAGCCGGACCTGCTTTGTACCAGAGGATGACCGAGGAGTAGTTCTCGCTTCAGGGACACGCACAGGCCATGGGTTTCTTTTACTCTTGAATGCTCGAAAGCGTTGCCGAGACCGCACATGCGTGGGAGATTACTCCGCCTGCAAGGCTGCAACACGGTCACTTTGGCTTGGAGTTTTACATCGTCGCAGTCTCACAGACGACCGATTGCGTCAGGCGCTAAACGGCCAATAAAGGAGGCACCATGTGGAATTCGGCAGAATGAGGAAAACAACTCACAATGTTGCTCACCCTCGCGGATCCTGTATTAATTCTCAATTCTCACACAAAAAATTAGAAATTAGAAGAGAAATTAGAAATTAGAAGAGCTTTGTCAAATCTTATTTTTTTTAAATAATTCTTTTTTGATTCTGTGAAATATTTTTTTAAAATAAATTATAAAATTATAAAATTTTTCTAATTCTGTGAAATAATTCTTTATCTTGATTTTAAAAGTTTATAAAGAATCACTTTTAACTTAAAAAATCACTTTACAGAAAAATAAAAAATGAATTAAAAAATCAAAAATTGATTGATGATATACGAGTATAATACTTTGTAATTTGTATTTAGTAAGTTGCGTGCGTGCTTACGCTGTAACGATAAGATTCGATGCTAATTAGAACCAATCACCAACTTCCTACCCCAGTTCATCCATCCATAGACCATATGAACAGGACTAGCAGTAGTTTCTGGACCAGGAGAGACTGGAAACGGATTCCTGGTTTCCCGGTGTGTAGTACTCTCTCCGTTCCGATAGTACTCTCACAGTCAGAATCGAGGAAGTAAGACATCAAACGTGGCGTGATGCGACCAGTAAGTGCGTGCGTACCCATACACATGCGTGACCGACTGGCCGTGGTCTCTAATCTCATCTCCACCGAAGTCGTCACATGCGTTCCGATTGCGTAGACATCCATCATCGCGTCATCGCGGTGGTGTGTCCATCGAAAAGGTGACGACAGTTTCTCGAGCTCAAGCAGGAGCAAAACGGCAAATGCGTGCGCGCATACTGAGGATTAGGAGTAATTAATTTCGCCAGTGGATCTGATGGTGGAGGCGTGCCGGAACCGACCTGGCCCGCTGCCGACGGGAACCGGAAATTGTACCCCACCCACCGTCGCATCGCCGCCATCATTCCACGGTGAGAAAAGAGGGGTGCGTGCTCCTCGCCGTCGATCGACGAATTTTCTCAGTCAGTGTCATATGAAAATTGTTAGATTTCACATATCAACGACTTAAATTTATTTATTATAGACATAATTTTTTATTATTTATGCACAGTTTTTTTATTATTTATTAAAGATAATGCTTACTTTTTCTTTTCTCCGATCGCCAAGGTGGATCGCGCATTCGCGCGGCGGGGCCGGGTGATGGACGCCTCGCCCACCCAAGACCCAATGCTATCACCCATGTGAGGATATGTAAAACCTGCTATGCCTCCACTAGGATATGTTTAGCAAGCTGCTAGTGGTGGTAAAGATATTTCTCAATAGTTCCGCTATGTACTGTAGCTTCTTTAGTCATTCACAGTGGTGGTGGAGACCTGTCGGCTCGTGGCTCGTGGCGTCGCTGTTTCATGTCTACGTTCAGCGTTTCGACTATGCATCACGTCCAGTGCGCTCAAGTAAACAATGGCTAGGATATCAGTAAGGGGGAATGCAACTATGCAAGGACCTGCATTATTTTGTTTAAGGTCACGTTCCTGGTTATAGTCCTGCTTGTCCGCCTTATTAAGACGTGGTAGTTAAAATAATCCCTGTTTATCCGTACGAGTCAACCGTCAAATAAGGAGATACTTTTTCAGCAGTTACGCTGAAATTAGCCAATTGACTTGACGTGGACTACTGCAGAACCGAAGCCAAACGATCAGGTCCATCTGTCCCTTTCGCACTGTTCCAATAATAATCAGGTGAGGTTTCAAAAAAAAAAATTATCGGATGACAACCCAGGCGTCTACTACATAAGGTTTTTATATTCCAGAGTTAGTTGAACCCTATATATCTGGGCAACCACACGGATGGCAATTGCTGTGAAACAGCATGGGCCCTCCTCTTATATCATTTGCGCAATAACTTTAACTATTTTTAAATTAAGATTAAAGATGATTCGGAGTAATTTGGAAACGGAGAGCACCGGCGAGCCGAGATAAGATGAGACGAGGCCCGGCGAGGTTCAGACACCGCGCGCGTATCGTGCGTTCGTAGGCTGTTCTACTCCTCTGCGAAGTTGCCATCACGGAGACAGCGACCACGAATCCTGCCTGCCGCCGTCCGCCCGGAAACCCAGTGCTTCTCAGAGTGGAACGGTTAGGTAACTTCGTCCCAAGTTGGCGCAGCGGCCCACGCTTTACAGCAGGACGGACGATCACGATGCGAGTCAGTCACCTTCCCCAGCTCGAGAGGCACAACGAGGTAACGAACACGGGGATCACGCTTGCTGGAACCGCAGGATATTCTCCGGACAGCAACTGGGAACGAACGAGCGCGCGACCAATCCGGCTCCAGAGTGGTGTGCAGCCGCCTAATCTTTTGGGAGCCACTTTGCATCTTCCCCTTCAACTGGCGCTGGATTTTTAGTTATTGGCAGCCCCACCCTTCTGTTTTTCTTTCTCTCCCCTGATGATATTTAGTTATACTGGCGCCACCAAATGCATGGTGCCAAATCGAATGCGGCTGTTAGTTGGGTGGAGAAGAAAAGAAATGGGTGGACGCACCCACGCTGCAGAAACCTACGTCCGCCCGTGAGGCGAAGTGCCTTTCCCAGAACTGATAGCTTGGGTGGATATGATGGCTTCGTCGTTTTTTTTTTTTCCTTTTTAAAGGATAACGAGTTGTTTGGGTAACAAGATATGTGGGTTGAAAATGAGATTAGGATATGAAAGTGAAAATCTAAACTACGCATTTATCTATCCTATTAGTTTTTAACTATTTGTCCGGTTCTCAATCACAAGCCCACTCCTCGTTTCCGGGTTGCCAAACGCCACAGAAGTTCGTCCTGGTTGTGGCTATCTCCCTTTCAATTTCAGGTTCATGCTACTGTTACTCTGTAAAATCCCTGATGATTTACCATGCTCCTATAGATATAGGGCAGTGCTTTCTTGAGCCGCTAGGCGTGGCTTTTGTCTATGAAAAGGAGAGATGACAGGGACGAAAGGTCGCAAAGCGGAGCGCTGCCTTTTAATTGGGATGATGGAAAGTCGATCGATCACGGGTTCAATATCTTGGTTAGCGAGTAGTAGGCCATTGCGTCTGAATAATCATCGTATAATGAAACATGTAATGATGTCATGAACAAGGCGTGCTCGCCAGGCCGAAATATGCAGCAAGCACTAGCAAAAGGCCGGATCATTTATCCATTATCTGAAAAAAAAAATGAACAAGGCATGCTTCCTTCCTTCCTGCTCTAATCCAATCCAAGAGGCACTGGCACGCACGCACGATTGATACATCTACACTGACAGTCTGTCGCCGCACTTCTCCGTATCTTCCTCCGAGGAATCACTGTCAGCTGCTTCTCCAACTCCATGGCCGCTAGTATAGTTGGGCGCGTGGGCCGGGCTTTTCGGGCCGAGAGGCGGCCCGTTGCTTTCGGTCCAGCTCGAACACGGCACGGCCAGGTTTTAGGCGGGCCCGTGCCGGCACGACCCTGTGGAGTGGGCCGTGCCTGGGCCGTCCCCCAGACACGAGCACGGCCCGAAAAGGAGCCGGACCTACTACGGCCCGATTATCGTTTGAGTTCTGTCGGTTAGAGGCCAAGGCAGGCCGCGGCCCAGGCGCCTAGCCCACCGGCCCCCGCGTGGCGCGCCGCACCCCGTATAAAAGCGCACGGATGCCGTCTCGTGAGTCCGTGACTCTCGTCCCCTCGCGAACCCTAAGCCTCAGTTCCCACTTCCCACTCGCGCAGTCGCTCTCTTCGTCGTCCTCGTCACCCGTCGCCGTCCCCTCGCGAACCCTAGCCTTCGCCGACCGTCGCTGTCATTGCTTCCGATCCAGAGATCCGCGCGCACCGCGTTGGCCATCGCCCGCCGGCTCGCCGCCATCTCTTCCCCCCATCTAGGCTCTACTCGCCGCCATCTCTTCCTTCCTCCTCTATTAGTTGCCTCCTCGGCTCCGATCCAGATCTGCTCCGTCTCCTGCTGCCTGCTGGTGCTTGGCGGCGTCGGAGCAGTGGTAGGAGGTAGGCTGCCTGCAGCCCCCGGCTCGCCGCCTTGCCCCTCGGGAACCCTAGCCTTCACCGACCCCGATGTCGTTGCTTTCGATTCAGAGATTCGCGCGCATCGCGACGGCTGTCGCCCGTTGGTTCGCTGCCATCTCTTCCCTCCCTCTAGGCTCTACTCCCCGCCATCTCTTTCTTCCTCCTCTGGTAGTCGCCTCCTCGGCTCTGATCTAGATCTGCTCCGTCTCCTGCTACCTGCTGATGCTCGACGGCGTTGGAGCAGTGGTAGGAGGCAGGCAGCACTTGAGCTGCCTGCAACCCCCAACTCGCCGCCTCGCTGTGGTGTCACGTGGCCAGGCCTCTGTGGCATCTGGATCTGGTCGGAGTGATGACCGGTTCTTCGCGGGAGGCTGACAGCAGCGCTGCAGCATCTGAGCCTGTTGTCCCTGCTCTGGTTGATCAAGAGGTCGACGGCACCAATCCTTTGAGTCAAGGTGCTTTGAGTAGCACTTCCAAAAGAGGCCGTGGCAACAGCTCTGTTGTATGGAATCACTTTAAGAAGCTCTTCAACACAGTGGATGGCATCAAGAAAAGGTATGGCACTCAGTGCCCTATCTGTAGGAAAGAGTTGAGTACCACATCTAGTGGTAGTACAGGGCACTTGGCTAGACATAAGAAGGCTTGTGTTTCTAGAGCTGCTCGTACTTGTAACACCCAAAGCATGCTAAACTTGTTTGATGATGGCTCTGTTTGTAATTGGGTTTACGATCCTAAAGTAGCTCGGGTTGAATTAGTTAAGTTGATTGCTAAGAATGATCTTAATTTGGGTATTGCTGAATCTGATAGTGCCTTTGAAGAATATATTCAGCGTGCTCATAACTCTAAGTTCTATGGTGTGTCTAGGAGAACAACTGGTCGTGATATCGTTAAATATTTTGAAACTAGACGTACTAAATTGATTGAAAGCTTGACTAATACTGTATCCTCGGTTGCTATTACTTCTGATATTTGGTCTGGCAATGCTAAAGAGGGCTATCTTAATGTGATTATACATTTTGTCAGTTCTGATTGGGAATTACAGAAAAAAATAGTTGGTTTACGACTGATTGATGTGTCTCATACTGATGATAATATAGCTGAACGTATTGAAGGTGTTATACATGATTTTAATTTGATTGATAAGGTATTTGCTGTTACCTTAGATAATGCATCTGCAAATACTGCTGTCATTAGGTGTTTAACTCCAAAATTGAGTGGTTATGTTGATTTTGATCTACTTTTGCATCAAAGATGTGCATGTCATATAATAAATTTGATTGTTAAGTCTGGATTGAAACGTTTGAAGCCATTTTTAGAGGATTTTAGAACTGCAATATCATTTCTAAATTTATTTAATCAACGTATTGCTTTATTTAAACAATTTTGCATTGCATCTGGATTTAGGCCTCGTAAATTTGCTTTAGATATGGATGTGAGATGGAACAGCACTTATCTAATGATGTAGCACTTGGTTCCATACTGAGATCTCTTTGGTGTGTTTATCTGTGCTAATTGTCAAGTTTCTGTTGGTGCTAGACCACTTTTGACTGATGATCACTGGTATGTTGGTAACAAAATTTTAAAATTCTTTGAGTTGTTTTATGATTCCACAGTAGCTCTGTCTGGTGTTTATTATCCAACTTCTCCACTAATGTTGCATCATATTCTATTGATTGCTAAGCATTTATGCAAATATGAAAATGATCAATTGCTTAAAGAATTAGTTGTCCTTATGAAGTCCAAATTTCTTAAATACTATCAAAACATCCCTATGCTTTATTCATTTACTTTTCTTTTAGATCCTAGAGCTAAGATGAAAGGCTTTAATAAACTCATTGGAGTGTTACCAAATTTTGTTGGCACTGATTACTCATCTTATTTTATGAATGTGTGTTTAGAACTAACTCACTTTTTTAACAAGTATAAAATTAAGTTTAGTGCAGTTAGATTGCAAAGGCCAACACATCAAGCAACCGGCACTGGTAAGAAAAAAACAGCATGGAGTCATATCTTTTGTGATTTTGAAACTAGTACTTCTGTTACTCTAACACCTGGTGGACATGTTTCTGAACTAAATTCTTATCGTGACAGTGAAAGTATTACTGAGTTTAATGATGATTTTGATATCTTTAGTTGGTGGCAAGCATATAAAATGACTTACTCCATATTATCTATATTAGCAAAGGATATTATGACTGTTTCTACTTCTACTATTAGTTCAAAATTTGATTTTAGTTTTACTGGCAGGATCATTGAGGAACGGAGGCGCTCGTTGACCAACGATACGGTGGAGATGCTGACGTGTGTCAAAGATTGGGAATGTAAAGATGCAAGGGAACAGTACAACATAGAGGATAAAGAAATAGTGAATAAGTTCGAACATTTGTATCTGGATAAACATGTTAGTCAATCTGTCGATGACTGACTAATACTGTACCTCTATAAATATCTTGTATGTGACTGGAATTTAGAGCTGGGCTGTACTCTCTTTTTTTTATTAGCAAGGTTTTTAACGAGGCAGCCAAAAAGTTAAATAACTCAATAAAGTAGTAGTTTGATAAATATTGTTTTCTGTGCTTGTGCTCTGTTTTAAGCTGTTCTAGAAATTTTGACCTATCAATTCTGTGATATCTTTGAATTTTGAACAATATTGGTAACGGGTCTGATGGGCGTGCCTGCGGGCTGGCAAGCTGATCGGGCCGGCCCGACACAATTCTGCCTTGTCCAGACTGTGCCACGGGCCGACCACAGGACCTGCAGCACGGCGCGGCGCGGCCCGACCGGCCCGTCGTGCCTGGGCGGGCTGTGACGAGATCCGTGCCGTGCGGGGCGGTCTGAATGCCCAGATATAGCCGCTAGGGACTGCAGCGCCTCGCCGATCGACGATAGGATCAGGATCGGATCCGTGACGCCGGTGCGCCAATCATCGATCGGGAGTTGGTAGGGAGTCACATTCACGCGCGACTCGTTTCGTCGTCGTCAGATGACTGCTGGACAGGAGGATAGTCACAACGTCAGAATCGAGTCCACGCATGGCCGCCGTGCAAGAAGAGCTGGCCGGTGGCTGGAGGCGGCGGCCATGCGTGGCAGGTGAGGCTGCGAGCAAGTCGTCGCGAGTCGTCCGTGCGGTTGAGTTGGCCGGACACGTTTGCTCGTGCAGACACGGCGATCAGCAAGTCGAAAGTTTATACAGGTCCATAACCAGGAGGAGAAGGACGTCGTCGAACGTAAACTGTGCTAGTCCCCCGTCTAGCAGGTCGTCACTCGTTCTGCCCGTTAAAGAGAAGTTAGGTGCGAGGCCATGATATTGGCATTCGGCAACTGAACGCCTAACACCAGACTACTCTCTGAAGAGGTGCTTCGCTTTCTTCCGCCACCAAACCTCTCAGAGAGTTGGAGGGTTGCAGTAGAGGACTATTAGGAATAGAACTTTGTCTCCTGAGAGTTGGAGACTTGCAGTAAATGACTGTTACGAATGGAACTACTACCATCTGAGTCAGCGATGGTGATTCTCCATCACTGCTGAACGGCTACCGAAAGTGCCGTCCTCTTCGTCCGAACCACGTTATTCAAGCTTGTCTTTGGCACAGGCGCGGTTTCTCTGTAGTCGTTCTCCGATCTCCTCCTCAGCTCAGCCTCAGAGAGAGCTGGTGAACCAAGTGTCAGTGAGCTACGAAGGCTATCTTAGGTGACTGTGACAAGTCTGAAAGGTACCCAGTGATGATAGGCAACGCAGACAAGTCGCTGAGTGCACTGTACACATGAGTTACGATTGCGATGGAGCTCGGCATCTAGTATAGCCGTGATACGGATTGGCTGATTGCCGCCAGTGTTTTTCCTGCATTTGGTTGGTGGAGTAATGGAGTATGAGTGGCTCTGTTCATAGCAAGATAACAGGTCTTTCGCGGACAAAATCGCACGTCCGCTTCTCGGTGTCGTCGGATTCTCTCCCCGACATTGGAAAATCTTGCACGCGGATGTGGATACTCTGCACAATAGAGGTCACTGATACGTCTATCCAATTCCAATCCCACACACCTATTTAGGACCCCGATCTGCGCGTATGTACACACAATGAGCCGAACAAATCCATAGCACTCGGGCGACGTCGTTGTGAAGGGATCAGGCGAGAGACGAGGTCCCTCAGGGTTCCGTTAACAAAAGCTGAAGCTGAACGAACATAAACGGTTACTAATCGTTGTGAGTTACAACAACTAGGTAGGGCTGAAAACGATCGAAAACGGTCAGAAAAACACTTCAATCATCTTTATTTTCATATTTACAATACCAAATAGAAACAAAAACGAGAAAGATAAAAACAAAAACGAACGGATAAATACGAAGTTTGAAAACAAAATAAAACAGTCGATAATCGAAAAATATATCAGAAATATAAATAAAATAAATATAAAAAATTCATTCAAGTCTTACAATATATATAATACAAATTGCAATTAAATTCATAACATACAATCTAACAACATATTATTAATAAAATGTTATTTGGTTTCCAACTTTTAATTTTTATTTTTCATAAAATATGTTCAAATGAGATCTTATTTTCGTATTTAGAAAAAAGAGTAAAAAAAAAGAAAAATTTCTGTTAGAAATGGGATTTCTGTTAAAACAGTCAAAAAAAAGTCTATACCGATTTCGTTACTGTTTTTATTTTTCTCTATCTATTTAAAAATAAAAAAAAGTAACAAAACACCATCGAAACCGAAAATTTCCGTACTTTTTTTAGGCCTACAAGCAGGATGATTTATGCCCGTTTTCACGGGCAGTCTCTTAGTAATCGCAAAACAAGGACAGCGGCTCTGTCTGTCCTTAACGTTGATTGTATTTATTTACTGGCCGTACGTCGTCGCATCGCAGAAAACCTAGGCCTGTGTCATGCTAACAGCTAGATTAGAATAGTCAGAACAGCACCATTAACATTTCTACAGGCGAGTGCTCGCTTGCTCGCCAGTGTAATCGATCTGAAAACGAGATGCATGCCCAAACTTCGGCAGACGCCATTATTCGTTCAGTCGATTGTTCAACCGGCCACTGGTATCCTTTCGTGCAAAGCGGCAAGGTTCCCATCACATTCGCTAGCCGTAACCATCGTCGTTGGCGAGTACGTACAAGTCTACTCGGCGTCACACATTCGCGCGTCTGCTCCGATCACTCGCTTTAATAATTTGGGGATAAGTCCACAAAGTTGGAGTTGCTTTCGGGGCACAAACAGCGCCGTCGCTGCCCAGCATTGACGAAATTGTGAAAGGGGGTACAGTACGAAACAGAGCTGGAATAGGACGGCGTTGTTGGCGTAGGTGAGGTCGTTAATCACCCACTGTGAGTGAGTGAGTCAGTTACGTTCGCTGACTCCTCAACTCGGCTCTCTTCTTATCCTCTCTCTCTTCAAGTTTGTTTGGCCTGTGGAAGGAGTGGATGTGCATACAGCTGTGCAGCAATGGGACTAGTCGGTAGCAGGAATTCCTCTCGAGCCTGATTAGTGATTACCTGCTACCAATCCACCCCCCCCCCCCCCCCACCCCCAGATCTGTGATGGCAACTTGCAGGCTTTCCTCCTGACCTTCTCTGCTCGTCGTCGGCATCAGGTACAGCCACCAGTTCATGGCCAGGTGCAGTGGCGGAACGGGAATCCAAATAAAGGAGGGGTCGACTACTACAGAAACTTTTTTAATCTCTAATCAAAAGAAATTTGACACTTATAAACAGTGAGATGAGAGAGAAAAACTTAAAATATATCACTTTTATGTGCTGTTATTAATTAATCTTCACGTTTTTTATTTTGATTTTACATCTTTTACCATTGCTTTATAAATCAAGAAAGGCCGGGCCCAGTTTGACCTCCGTGAGGCTCCGCCCCTGGCCAGGGGCACCGCCATGCACGCGTGGTGGTGGGCGCGCACCTACGCACGCGAGTGTGGTGGACGGGACCAGCAACAGGACGCAGCGATCTGTCGTTCAAAGTGATCTTCAGCGTCGACCAGCCGCTGCACCGTCTCTCGATCGGCTCTCAGTAAGATGCCACGTAGTACAGTGCCGTTGCTTCAGAGGGACTCAAGCTTTGCTTTGTTTGGAGCAGTGATCTCGTTTATTGGTTGGTTGGTCCCTCGCAGATGCTACTTTGTGTTCGATGTATAGCCCCTGCGGTCCTTCTATAATATAGAGGGCAACACAGATGGATATGGATCTTACGTAGAGCTTCTAGCCTTCTATTGGAGGACGGTGAACGTTGGTTGATATTGCCATGTAAGTGGCAGATTGTGGTGTTTAACAGCTGGTGAAGGCTAAGCATAAGAGCTCTGCAGGGTTATTGAGGCCTTTGGATATTCCGAAGTGGAACTGAGAGCACATCACTATGAATTTTGTGCTTGGTTTATCTAATTATTCTCCTTGAGGTAGGGATGCTATATGGCCTGGTTGATCCAGTCGCTAAGTCGCACACTTTTTGTCCAAATGAAGACTAATCCAACCGAGGTGTTAGTTACTTTAAATATGAAGGAAGTGTTGAAGTTTTATGGTATGTCTAAGTCTATTGTTTCTGATCAAAACTCAACGTATGAATCCAAATTCTAGCAAAGGTATCCAAACTTTGGCACAATCTACAAAATGCTTTAGGTACAAAGCTTTCTTTTAGTGTTTCTTTTTCACCCTTAGACCGATGGTCAATCCGAGGATATGCTTTTATACTTGTGTCATTTATTGGAAGGGTAATTAGGGCGACCATCTATTATTAGACTGATGCATGAAGAGAAATTGTGGATGCATAATTGTTATAATGTTGATATCATGAGCATGATAATCACAAACATAAGTTTTCTCAACGATCTATGATTGTGATTGTACCAGTACGCATAGTACGTCCTCGAGAATAGCTGCAATTTAAAAATGTTAATGGCATTACATCCATATACGTCCGTGAAGTGGATAATATATAAATGTTCTGGTGGAAATGAAGTGGTATTGTTTACACTCTTAGTAGTGCTTCAATATTTTATCGTTATCATTATTGTTTACACATTATTTATCTTGTTTTATGCATCCCTTTAAATCATTATTTAATTCAACTCGTGTTTACAAAAATTATCAAACTAAGTTTGTTTGCTGAAATGTTTCATCTCATGCCGACATTACTTGATGCTTGCTAGGAAAGCAGCATCTCACACACATGTATGTATTTAATGTCTTCATGCTTTCTTTTTAATAATTTAGTTTCGTTATAATCTTGAGAACTATTATTTGTAAAACATACTTTTTATGCATTATTATCTTTGTTAAGTTGTTATATCAATTTGATTCTTATGTGATCCTTGTAAATATAGAGATGCTGCCAACTTTTTTATTTTTTATTTTATTTACTATACTTTTTTAAATAAAAAAATGATTAAAGTTAGATGTTAGAAATCAACGTTGTCAATATTTTAAAACGGAGGAAATATTGTTTCAATTCTAAAAAAGATGTAAAATTTGAGATTCTTTCCTCAGGGGACTTAAGTGGTGAGATTGACTGGACTGACCCCGACTGCAAGAGAGTCTTCAGAGACGGAAAAACTAACTTTTTTGAGAAAGCAAGTCAAGGCAGTGACGAAGACCGATGTTGTCGTTGGTCAGTAATTCAGATTCAGATTTGCTTTACGCTTTGGTCTTTCGCAGGATAAATTCCATACACACAGATCACATCATCGTGGATAGAGGAGATGAATAGAGACTGATGGACATCTGTTTTTGATCACCTGTGTGCAGTTCTTTGTCTGTTAAAAAGCAAACCTTGCTACTTTGTTCTGTAAGATAATAACCTGTCTACTGCGAAGAATTAGGCCTTTTTTTATAGGGATTATGATTATTCAAAAAAAATTTATATTATAGATTATTCATAAAAATCATTTATCCAACGTATCCACATAAGTTATTTTTTAAGTTAAGAATGTTTGGCAAAACAATTTATTTGATGCTGTATGAATTATAGACGGTGAGAAGAGAGAAGTGGTAAAAAGCTACTATATTTATAATTTATAGATGCTATTACAAAATGTAGATGTAATTATAATAATTATGATTATAATTATTTATAAATTCTAAATGTTTGATATAAATTATAATATAATCTATGATAATTATTAAAAAAATCAACCTCATAATCCCTATCAAACGGGGGCCTTAGGTAGGGCACACATGACATGGAGATTATGATGCGGTCCATCGGCAAACCCACAAGGCCACAACTAAGCCCACCATTCCCTGCTCTCAAATTAGCCCATCAACGCAAGGCCCCTCCCACCCGCCTGGGCCTAAGAAACAAACGTGGGGCTCAAACTGAGAAATTCTACACCTACGGAGAGAACTTACGAAATTGTTACGTACTCTCTCACAGCTAACCCCCCTGATCTCTACAACCATTTTCATTGTTACCTCTCAGTCCGTAAAAAATTCGTAAGTTTCGTTCGTAGACGTAGCATCGCTCGCTCAAACTGCGAGCTGATTTTGCCTCCTAAGTGTTCTAGCAAGAAGAGTCTAGCGGGCAACGCTGGATTACTGGGGCCATGTTATATTCCGCCTATGTCAAATTGAGTTTATTTTTAAAATTTTAAATGTTCACTCTTGATAAATCAAATGTTCTAGTATTATGGTTTAATCTTTCCAGTGGTGAAAATTTTACTCCAATAGCAAAAAAAATTATTTGTGTAATAAAAATGAAATTTTATAAATATTTCGTGGATACATGAGCACAATAAAGTAAAATAAAAAATAAAATATTTAAAAATTAAAAGAATTATAAGAGCTAATAAAAAATAAAAAAATTAAAATTGTAAAATAAAAACCTTTGAGGAGAAAAAATTAACTTAGCTCTGCCCAGCAGCTAGGTTTAAGGGTGCATGGAGGTGTGGCCAATTAACTCGTGATGGGCCAGAAAAAAAGAAGAAATGGCCCAATGAACAGAGTGTGCGAAGGTTGCTTCTCAGCTAGCTATGCGTAGCTGAAGAATGCCTGAATTACTGGGGGTCCTATTATGTTATTCGTGTCAAATCTAATCCGGCTAAGAACATTTTTAAAAGCTCCTCATTAACTTCTTTTAAATTAAATTATAAGCAAAAAGTGTGGTATCAAAAATCTCCTCTATCCGGAGGTAGATTTAGGGGACTTTCTGTGATTCCCAATTATGTCTTTCTCGTGCAACTAACTGTGTGACTGATTGTTCACTTAGCTTAAATTTAAACTATATTTAGTAAAGTTGTTAGAGGAACTAACTAAAATGAACCCTGAAATTTTTTTAGCTGATTCCTAAAAGTACTTTTTGCATGATTTTTTTTTTGAGGAAATTGGAGATCCCTAACGCCCACCCCTGCACCTGGACTTTTTCTTGTTGCTGTGTATGGTGGGCCGAAATAATCGATAATGGGTTATGCTTCCCTGTTTTACACTTTCTTTTCTTTTTTTCGATGTGGACCGAATTAAGAAGCGTTGATCAGAACTAAAACAGAACGAATCGGATATTGGAAAAGCATTCTTCTTCAATATTTTTGCGATGAATTGATAAAGAAGGACAATTTAAGTCATCACTTTCTTAAAGTAATGAAAATAGATTCCACATGAATATAATTTTTTTATTTTTTAAAATTTTAAAAGCTCCATATTAATGAACTGAATGTTCTAGCATTAAGATTCAGATGGTTCCAACGGTGAAAATAAAATACTCCAAAAGTAAATATCAGTTGTTCCAATAGTAAAATCAATATGATAGAAATGTCTAAATATCTGGAAAAGAATAAATAAATATAAAGAAAATTATAAGGAAAGAAAAAAATAAACAAGAAAGAATTATAAAGAAAAATCTTAATTATTTCACAATTAAAAAATTAATTTTTATAGTGGTAAAAACTAATTGTTCCAATAACAAAATGAATTGTTCCAAATATTTTGATTGATGTACACAGTACATACAAACTAAAAAGAAAGCAAAAAATATTAAAAAAAATTATAAAATAGTAAAAGTAATATAAAAAAGTAACAAGTAAAAATATAAAATTCTAAAAAAATAAAAAATAATAAGTAAAAGGTATAAAATTAAAAAATAAAATAAAAAGTAGAAAATCTAATTTTTGAACACTCAGATTAATGTAGAAAAGCATAAAAAACATGGACTGGGCCGACAAACATGAAAAAAGGCCACCTATTGGAACACTAGGCTGTACAGATACAGAAAAAAAAAATACTGGGCCGAAAAAAAATCCCACCTAGGAGGGTGGGCGGAGGGAGGTTGGAAAATGACCTAAACTTCAGGAAAGAGCCGCGGGATTACTGATCCCAAAGCACCTAATCAACCTCTTCGATTGTGAGTTAATAACTCTGTCCGTGAGAGCTGCACATCTCTGAAGGATCAATTTGTTGCCCTAACTGTGTAGCCATCAGGTCGCGGTACCAATTTAACAGTGAAAACCATAAAAATCGCTACAAATACCAAAAAAAAAAAATTTAAAGTAAAGTTTGATCATTTTACCGTTCGGTTTTTACAGTTTTTCGAATTATTTTTCCAGGTATGATTTTTTTATTTTTAGAAACAAATCGGTTTGACTGCTTTATGGATTTTCAATTTTTTAAAATTTTAAAACTTTAAAACTTTAAAAACAAACACCGATTGTCCTATGAAACCGGCAGAATAGTTTGATAAAACACCATAAAAATTGATCGATTTTCATTGTCGGAACTCATCCGTTGCTTCTCCTGGAAAGCTTCCAACAGGATACGCTTGTGTGATGAGCTACCTAGAAATCATTGTGTACACGTCTGTCTAGCTACCCCATCGACGTTCTGATCGAACTGGAAACGACCAGCAATACCTACAGTATCCAGAACGCGATGCGCCCGTCCCGCTTCTTGATTAAAACGGGAAAACAAAACGGACGAAGGGCAAACAGGACCGAATATTGTACTCCGTATATACAAACAAGCAGCCTGCATGATGCATATGCATGTGAGGTTCCGGATAAACCGATCCGCCTTACCGTCGCCATGTCGACAGTCCGAACACGAAGATTCATCAGAGATTTTAGGAGTTGCAACCACAACATCAGTGGTCTCTGCAGGACCACTTTTGCCCAATCTGAGTTCCTATTGTTCTTTTCCTTTTAAAATTAAAAAAGCCCATGTTCTTTTCATACACGATACTGCTGCGACGAGCATCATCGTCCTTACAGATCATTGAGTACTATGGATATTGCTCGATTTCGTGCCTAACCGATCAATCGACGCTTCTGAACCGGCCATGCATCAATCAATCAAACAACTAGCTATAGTTGTATAAAATATTTCATACACGATGCCGCCAAAGAGTATTAATTAAAAGAAGGTGAAGCAGAAGAGAACAGGGCATGTGCTGCTGTTCCGGATAACCCGTATCTGATCTACTATGTACGTATGATCATTCCAAGGATACATTATTAGTTCTGGCTCCGTAGGTAATAATTAAGACTGTTTAGTTAAGCAAACTGCAGAACAGACGGTTTATTATCGCACGAACGAACAGGTGCAGATGTTCGGGGGACACGAGACGTTGCTTCCCGTGATGGAGGCATGCACGCAAGTTGTCGAGGAGCTCCGTCGAAGCTCTCCGCAGCTTTCACATCGAGCTTTCCTTCCATGCATACCATGAGACCGATATCGACTCGTGAAATGTACTGTCTTCGTTTCAAAATATAAATATTTTTAAGTTTAGTCGAAGTTAAATTTTATTTTTATATTAGAAATTATGTAATTTTCAATATATTATTAGTTAAAATTAAAATTTTTTAATTTTATTCAAATCTAGAAATATTTATATTTTAGAACAGAGGTAGAAACTGACAACGTTCGATTGCGCTCTCTACAGGTGTTCCTGTCCTAATTCAGCAGCCAATTCGTGACCACTGATTTGTTGGAACACGTATTGACCGACCTGATAACACGTCCGCTCTCAATTTATACTACCTCTATTTCAAAATAGTATTTTTAGATCTGAATAAGATCAAATTTTTTTAACTTTTATCAATAATATTTAAAAAATTACATAATTTTTATTATAAAATATAATTTTTATAAAAATTTATTTAACGATGAATCTAAAAATATAATTTTTATAGGATAAAATATTATTAATTATATATTATTAGTTTTCAAAATGATAAAAATTTGATTTAGAAATGCATATATTTTAAAATGGAGGGTGTACATTTGTTTTGTTACTACAGCGGTTCATGTATGTCCCGACGGCGAGTCAATAGAATGCATCTTTTTCCACGCGCGCCTAACGGATTTTCACGCGAGGAACATGCTGCACAGCGTGTGCAGCTCTGTTCATGTTGCGGCCTGGGGGAAAGAAAGGTAATCATGCATGCAGTAGAATAAATTTAATGTCCTTTTTTACATGTTAAGTAGATAGCTGGGGCCACTAAACGCTCTTCCGGCGGTGAAGAAACAGCCTACATGTTGACTGATGAATCGATTGCTCACCTCATTTTAATTCGGACGTTAATTAGCGCCGAGTAATCATCACCACTCGTTGTTTTTGAAAGCGAATAATCTACGAGTAGCTAGGTTACCAGGGGTTGGCATAGACCGCGCGGAATGGACAAGGCACATGCATGCCTGCCTGTGCGGACGTCTGCGCCTGTAATTGGCGCAACATGTGTATCACGCGTGCAAGTAAGTACAAAAACTAGTGGACACTTGCCAATATTTTTAGATTGATAATCACGCCGGTTTAGATATTTCAGCGAAGCATTAAAGCTAGGTTGTGCTTCTATTCTTTATCATCTATATGTATTCTATGGCTTACTGAACATTGATGTATTATATTTATCATATCATGTCAATCAGTTAGAATTCATATAAAAAGATGTCCTTCATCAAGAAACTTTTATTTAATGTTAGAACAACAATAGTTGATCATGACATTAAGAAAATAACTGAATGAGTTTCTTTTTTGTGTGTTGATTATCAGCTTAAATTGATGGTTTTAAAAGAAATTAGATTTCAATATTTTTTCTCTTCATTGATGATACATAACAATGCTATTAGTAGTTACGGTAGGCGATATATCTATTTTTACTTCCTTTTTTCTGCTCTATTTTTTTTAAAATTTAATATGTTGTTCTAGTTTTGTGTAGACTTAATTTTTCTCAAACAACTACATTTTTTCTTTAATTGTGTGAATGTTGTCATATTAATTGTGTATAT